>JAMPIV010003934.1:0-169652 GCA_024509875.1 Oreohelix idahoensis | reverse complement strand
GAAAGATTTGTGACATTTTTGGATATGGAAGGTCATAGTGCTGAACAGATTAAAAGTCTACTTAATTTTTTAAAGGCAAATGACACTGATATTAAAGACTGACGTGGTCAAAGTTATGACAACGCCAGCAACATGAGTGGCAAGTTTATAGGATTACAAGCACGAATTAATTGATAATGATAATTACTATGCAAATTAAAAATGTATGTGTTAAAATATGTTTGTGTTGTTTTATTATTTTTTTTTAAATATAGGGCCCCTTTCTTAACATATGCTACAGGCCCCGCACTAGCTTAATCCGGCCCTGATCAGTTGATCAGTAGCCTAATCGGTTAAAAAACCTCACCTACTTGTCAAGACAAACATACATGACACGGACCTTCGTGATACTAATTATACAACGCTTATTCTTAGTTTACTAGTGTAAAAGCCCGTCATAAGACGGGAAGTAAATTCAAAAGCAGCAATACCTAACGGCAATTTTACTTATTCAAAAGCACCAATAACTAAAGCCAATTTTACTTATTCATAAGTATTTAAACAAACCACTGTGCATCACCGCAGTACACGAACTACGTAGCAGCAGCGAGGATCCCAATGTGTGTATACGGGATCACACATTCTATAAATATTTTTCTGCACACCGTCAAATGCACATTCTTATTTGGTAAGTGTGACTATTTTCGGGAGGGCACATATAAGGGAAACAATACAATTAATGTCTAACTTTCAACAAAGCAATTGCGTTCTTTAGTGTTGCGCACTGACAGAAAAAGCTGGAATTTTATATATAGGATATTTACAAATATAAAGTCTAGATATTTATTCAAAGAAATCTATAATGTAGCAATTAGTAACAATTTGCAGAAGCTATACAAAGCTAAAATGAGTTCATTCACTTTCATACAAGTACATTTAACCAAATATTAGAAAAATTCCTTTTGATTATTATGGTAATGGTAGCATAATCATAAGGAGGTTTATAATTTGATAATGATTTTTAATGAATTCGTAATGAAGTTGGATTTCAGTCTTTTAAGAATTGGCTATATGGTTTGGTCTTGTTAGCATTCTTATGCGGTTGTCTGTCTATCGTTACAGCTAGACAGCTTGGTTTAGACTATTGCTATGGCGTTTCTTCTCTCAGCACCAAATACTGAGTGTTACCTCAGGATAGTGTATTTTAAGGATTCGTCCCAACGTGCTGTGACATCTCATCGAATTAGGCTCAGTCATTATTTAATATATGTCGTATGACCTCCTCTGATGGTCACTCTCCGAGGTTGAATCTTCCTACCTATAGCAGTAGTAGTAGTAATAACCCTTTCAGTCATGACTGACTATTAGAGTGTGCCTCTGAGGTGAACACCCTCATCTTTTTTTTTCCTGGAGTTCCTTTCGGCGAGTTCTTTTCTCGTCTGTTTGTTGCGAGAGCTTCTTTTCACCCAATCTGAGGTGGCATTGTGGAACTTCTCCTACTGTCGGAAGTGGACTATGGCGCCTTGCCTGACGTCAATTGGGCAAGATGTTTATAACCGGTAACTGCTACTTCCCGTGCTGTGCCAACACGACAGGGTGTAGCTGGAGTGTACTCTCCAGGGCGCCGGCTTGAGCACAGTTATATGGAGATCAAGCTGTACATGCAGCATGTTTATGGGCATCTCCACTTAGCTGGTACATCCAAAGGAACGACAGTAACTGATGCAGTTTGGTACCAGCAACGTCACAGGAATTTCCAGAATAATGTAGAATCAACATTAGACTGACTTAGGGACTCCAACTCCGGATTTATCCTCAGGGTTTTCTCCAGAAGCCGTAAAAGGATATTCCCGCACGGCAACGATGGTTTGAAATCAGAGTTTTACCTTCGCCTAGATAGGCTACCAACCAAGGATCACGAGCCCTATCTGCTAGACATATCTGTTTTTGTCCACAGCTGTTTAATCCGTATTCACAACTAACCCATATATCTAAAGGTTCTTCAACAATCCACATCCCGGTTGACGCACCTGGTAGGAGGGCAGGTGTCGTCGTCCCCCCCCCCCCACCCCAGGTTTCCAACCAATGTTATTTTTAAATTCTAGCACCAGATGTATGCTTAGCGCTTAATTTTATATGAGCACTGAACCTTTACTTCTTATACTAGGATTAATACTAACACTGTAATCTCTTAATAAAGGTATTACTATCATTTAGGATAACTTTTGGCATATTCCTTGTACTGAAGTTATAACTAGCCCTCGGATGAATACTAGCGCTGATACTTGTTTCTCATGTTTAGTCTGGGAGTACAAGATGAAAAATGATTTTATCTCTGTTAGCTACTACATGTTTTCTCTCAGTGTTCTGACCGTGGGCATAGTTTTTATCCAACGCAAAAGAGGTTTCTGCAGAGACCTTCCCATTGTTAGTTTCTTCTTCTTCTTCCGTCCTTAGCCACCGACCGTCAAAGCAGTCAGTGGCCATTACGCCTAGTGGCGTCTTAGGGCAACAGCAGATAGGTTTTCTTTGCCATTGTTTCCCATCACGCATTGTTAATTTGGGACATGAAAACATGTCATCTTGCAATTTTTTGGGATATATGTTAACAATCTCCCAGACATTTCGATTCCAAAGCTGAGTACATTTAACCGCCGGCCGGCATTTACGATTCGTTACGCCAGGCATAGTTGTGCTGGTCGATTACTCGGCAAGCTTTCGCCAGATAAAGGTGAGAAGGCGTCTGGGCCCAATGTCTGCAATCTCTAATCGGGAACTATGCTCGACCTGCAGCTGTGAGATACGTAGACAGTGTGTCTAGCGTTAGTTATTAGCATAATTTAAGAAGGGGTTATGTGCAGAAATCAAACTTAAATCCCCTCCTCGCTAGGTATGTTAATCCTAATAACTGTAGCAAAGTTTGATTTGCTGGGGAGGTTATGATGATATCCTAAAAGAATGAAATCCGTGTATGTATTAACCGTGTGAGGTCAAGCACATGTAGGCCCCTGACTCTATAAATGATGATGATGAATTATGTGCAGGGAACCTAACGCTACCTCCCTAGATCTCACACGGTCACTATTTTGGCTCTAGTGTCTGGTGTATGATGTACCTAGTGTCTAGGGGAGAAATGAAATGATGGTACTGATAAAGATCAGTGTTGATAGGGTCTACCAGTGTTGCTTGGGTGGTTGTGATCGTGTTCGAAGAGTGTCGATAGGTGTTGTCAAACATGAAGACAAACAAAAGGTCAACTCGACCTACGCAGTGGTGTATTGATTTGGAGTGAGGATACAACAGTACGCGAATGCTGGAAAATGTTCTGAGAGTTGACAATAGGGCAATCTCACTCACTCGTGGCAGGAAGTGTAAGACGAACTACTGTTTACGTTTTCTTGTATTTAATGGACACACACTTCGACGACACAGGAACAGGAAACAGGTTGGCATAAATCATAATAATGTTGATCAATGAAATACCCTATCACATGGGCATTCATGTTGCATAACAGTACAAACGGAATGTCAGTAGACAAGCACTCCGTAATACCAATATATATCGTCTGACTTTACTGACAGCACGTCAGTTCATAACCAAGGTTCAAGATGGTTCCTAGACCTAACCTCGTCTAGCGAAGATTCATGTAGATAAAGTTCAGCACATATTTTTTTGATAATAATATTGAACCACTAGTAGTGGGTTCTCTTCTGTAGCAGTGATCTCTGGACTCATCAGGTGATAGTAAGGGGGCATCCCTGTTCTCTCCTCGATGATTGAAAAATATAGAATTCAAAATGGCTTCTCCTCCCAGTGAGTTGTCGCTCACCCAGGATACAAACTATGAAGCGCAATCAAAGCTGATCATACATTAAATGTCCTCATTGCTTTGTAGCTTCTACCATTGATACTATTGACTTCATCACATAATATGGTGCTGCTAGGTATGAATGTCATCTTCATCTGGTTAACATTCATCTAAACGTACAACCGTACGACTGTTCATCGAATACAATGCCTCAGGAAAAGTTCATAAGAAATGCGTCTTTACCTTGGTATCAGAAATACACTAGAATATGATTCTGCCATTCCTTGGCAGTAAGAATAAACACTGGGGTGCATAATACATGATATGTCTAAAGAGACTACCTCTTTCCCCATTAATATAGAGATCACTTTTCGGCGACAGGCCGCTACAAACAACTCAGCACCCCAACAGGGCGGAACCTTCTCACATTCCCTTAGCGACACATCCGCCGAACAACTTTTGACCCCAAGTTCAACACCGAAGATATAGTTCGACTTAGACATACAAAGATATTAAGATATAAGACAGACTCGTCCTACATAGACAAGAAATACACATAGATTCGGGTCATAGATATTCTGAAGCAAGAACAATCTATTTCTAACCAAACAAAGAATAGATCGTTGTAAACCTAGATTTCTACGCTGAGTTCGATATTCAGGAAAGATACAAGAACAGATAACTCACAGAATGAATCCACATCGACTAATCTGAGTTCTGTCCCTTAGACTGAAAATCGTGAATTCAAAGATAAATATATTTTTATCAGACAAATAAATACAGTTTTCATTTGTATGCGTACTTACAGTAATCTCTGCGATACACAAAAGAATATGTGCGCAACAGACTACCACACCCCCCGGGGAAAAAAAATGAAAATCTTTTTTTTTCATCTGAGAGCAACATACAATAGGCTCACAACGCAAAAATACTGCGCAGATGAGAAATATCTGGAATTTATAAGCCAAATTAAGGCAAAGTCGAAATATAGATCGACTGGTGAGAATACATCTCAACCTCTCAGAGAAAGCATTTCTCTTAAGCATAAATGTTTCCAGGGAGGTGTCACCAACGCATACCACTATACTTGCAATGACACAATGCATATAACAATTTCATATTTAAGCATTATAAGTACATGATTGACAAAAAAGAAAAATCATCAACGAGTATCGGTGAATATATATATATCAATGAACGTAATGATAGTAGTGATACAATCACTATATTACAAATTATAATGTGTATTTATCTTGATATAGAAAAGAAAAAAACTGTTGTAGAGTTGGAAGTGTTAAGAAGTCCAAGACCCAACAGTTAGGTGGAATCATGTGGGCATCTAGACAAAATGTCTGCCATCACATTATCTGATCCACGGATAGCTCGTACCGAAAAATGAAAAGGTTGAAGAGCAATTGCATATCGAGTAGACCTCGAGCTCTTCAAATTCTTACTCTGTATAGCCGTAAGAGCTTGCTAATCGGTTTCTATTATGAAATGTGCGCCTAGAAGGAATCTTTGTAGTTTGAGTATTGACCAAACCATAGCCAATAGCTCACGGTCTAAAACCGAATAATTCCTTTCTGCAGCATTAAGTTTTCTGGAGATATACATTACAGGATGCAGAGTTCCAGAGTACTCTTGCATTAGTGCCGCTTCAATCCCAGTGGATGAAGCGTCACTGCGAAGAACAAATGTCTTATCTGTAGTAGGTAATACTAAAATAGGTGGTGTTGAAAACAAAGTTTTGATCTTATCCAAAGAGGATTGGCATTCCTGTGACCAGTGAACCATATTAGGCGACCCTTTCTTTAGTAGTGTAGAAAGAGGTGCCATGATAGAGGATAGATTCGGAATGAATCTTCCATAAAATTGAATAAGACCTAAGAGACTTCGCACTTGCTTTTTAGTCTTAGGAATAGAGATGTTAAGTATCTTAGTGATATTATGGTCCTCTGTCTTTAGGAAACCATGACCAACTCGATGGCCTAGGAAAGAAATTTCGCTAAAACCAATGCATGCTTTAGAGGGTTTCGCTGTCAGGTTATACTCGCGTAGAGTAGATAGTAATTCAACTAACCCCGAATAGTGATCTTCCCAAGTATCGCTGAAAAGACAGATGTCGTCTAGGTACGCGATGACATCTGACCGATAAGATAGGATTCGACGCATCATGCGTACGAATGTAGCTGGTGCGTTCATAAGGCCGAAAGGCATGAAATTCCATTGAAAAAGGCCTCTAGGTGTAGAAAAAGCCGTAATTGGTTTGGCGCGTTCAGATAAAGGAACTTGCCAATATCCTTTGGACAAATCTAGTTTAGTGAAAAAATGAGATTTAGAAAGCCTAGTAAGTAGCTCTTCTAGTAAAGGCATAGGTTCAACATCAAACTTCGTAACTTGATTAGATTTGCGATAGTCAACGCAAAGACGTATGTTATTGTCTTTTTTTCGAACAATAACCATCAGCGAAGAATATGCAGAAGTGGATGGTTCAATTATTTTTAAATCATCATCTCATCCAACTCCTGCTCAAACTATGCTTGAAAATGTATAGGGATAGGATAAGGTCTGACCCTAATAGGATTATGGTCAGTTAGAATAATGTCATGTATAATGACATGAGTTTGTCCAGGGATGTCAGTAAGGACATCCTGAAATGTTTGTAACATAGCCGAAACTTGTCGCTGTTCTCCTAGAGACAAATCCGGAGAAACAGTAACGTTTTTCCATGATTCACTAGAATGAAGTGGAATCATCGGAAGCGGAAGATTAACATCCGAAAAACTTGTTTCCTCATCCTGTATTACGGACAGTGATGAGTATTGACCATGTTGGACTGGTGAATCGTCCGTTGCCTGGAAAATAGGCTGTAAATAATCCGGACGTTCATGGAATTCCGTATGCATATTGATGTGGAAGGTTTTATGCTTTCCATCAATATCGACAATGTAGTCAACATCGGAAATTTTCGAGATTATATCGTATGGACCTTTCCAAGAAATAAGAAGTCTGTTTTCCCTACAAGGTAGTAAAACAAATGCTTTGTCACCAGGACAAAGTTGTCGTAAGGTTCTTTTCTTATTGGCAAATTGTCTTGCCTTCTGCTTAGCAAATTCAGAAGAAGTTGCCAATTTGCATGCTTTGATAATCTTTTGTCTCAGCGCGATGACATATTCGTAAGAAGATTTTGTGTCATCGGTAATATTATCAGCGGTTATGAGATCATGAAGCAAAGACATAGGGCCACGCGGTCTCGCGCCAAAGACAAGTTCAAAGGGAGAAAATCCTGTATGTTCATTGGGGACCTCTCTGTAAGCGAAGAGGGCCGCGGGTAAAACCCTGTCTCAATCTTGAGGATGATCCTCAGTTATCTTCCCTAGTAAGTTTTTGAGTGTTCTGTTTAGCCGTTCGACCATCCCATTGGACATAGGATGATAGATACTACTCAAGGATCTCTCTATCTGCAGAGTCGACATCACTTGAGACATGGTATCCGATATTAGTTGGGTGCCATGGTCTGATAATATTTCTCCGGGGACGAGAAAATATAAGCCAAAGAGCATCTGCAATGTCAGCAGTAGTAATGCTCTTCAGAGGAATAGCCTCTGGCCAACGTGTGCACATGTCCACACACGTTAAGATAAACTGATGTCCTCTAGCAGATTTGATCTTAAATGGACCAATGATGTCTATCGCCATTTTCTGAAATGGTCGAATAGGAATGTCTGCAGCCTGAATAGGTGCAGCATGGCGTGGACCTTTGGATTTAACTTCTTGACATATCTTGCAAGAATGACAATAAATCCGTATGTCTTTGTTCACAAAAGGCCAAAAGAAAGCCGCAAGAACTCTTGACTTTGTACGGGAAAAACCCATATGTCCAGCACACTGAGAATCGTGAGCGTGCTGCAAAATTTTAACTCTCAAATTCTTGGGAACAAGAATCTGAGAATGACTTGACTTTACGGAGTCTTGCACCATACGTACAAGTATGCCATTCTTCATTGTAATCCAAGATTTACGCTTTGTATCTTTATTCGGATCACCTTTTGTTGCAAGAGTGAAGAATTTCTTTAGAGTCGGATCATCTTCTTGCTGTTTAATAAATGAGTCACGAGAAATTACCAAGGGATCATCTTGGTTATGCACTTCATTATCTTCAGTAGATGAAGTTTGAGGCATATTAAGAGCTTGAGCTCTAGTGACTACAGCAATAGCAGTTTGCATATTTTGTTTTTCCCAAACGGAAATTTGTTGCGGAGTGCATTCTTTGACTCCGTGAATACGACCGATGATAAGATCAGCGATCGGATTCGGCAGAAGACATGCGTGTACATCTCCTGTAAAGAAAGGAGTAGCAATCCTAATGATAGCAGTAGAGTATTTCTCTAAAGTGCCGCCAAATGTTACACATTTGACTACTTTTCCAGTGGCACGAGAAGGATCTACAAGCGACTGCCTAACACCAATTGTGGTGCATCCAGAATAAAAAAGAACTGAGACTGGATTGTCATTTACTAAACCTTTATGTAAGACAAGAGAACCTCTTCCATCATGCGCGACTGACGCAAGAAGAGCGGGAAGAGGATGGCCACAACTTAAAGTGGACACCGTAGTTGGTTCAAATAATGTTTTGCATTGGGGGCACTGAGATGCTCTCCCAAAATCAAAAGCGGAACATGCCATATTATTAACATCATTATTACCTTTAGTCTGTTTATAGGCTTCATGTGACTCTTGCTGTGCAGAGTTTGCCTGATAATGTGATTTATGTTTTGTGTATTGTGATCTACCTCGATTATTACTGCCTCTGTAATCATTATTGTTTCCTCTATTGTAACCCCTATTTGGGTTTGAGTCATAGTTCTCATGGTTACCATTATCATATTCATTATAATGAGTATCTCTATAACTATGGTCTTGTTGTCTCCATGATGGATGACTTGGATAGTTTCTATAATGACTTCCTCTGCGGAAATTTCTATAATTATGACCACCTCTGTATCGAGGGCTGTCAGCTTGTCTCCAGTTCTTAGCAGAAGAACCCTGAAATGATTGGCTACCTTGGTTTTGATAACTATTATGGTTACTTTTTTTTCCAAACCTGTTTTGTGGTCCCTGAAATTTGTGTGAGTAATTAGGGTTGTATGGTGTTGCTGAAGCAACCGGCATACTCTCTTTAATCTTAGTGTTGCTTAGAGTTACGTCAGGGTGTGCCGTGACGTATTGGTCACAATATTCTTGCATTTCTTTTAGTGTCTTGGGTTTACGCTCATGTAGGAATTCAAGGAATGGTTTATTAACACTTGACATAATCTTGTCCCTGAGCAACAAGTCCATAAGGGCTTCATATGTCTTTTCTGTTTTGGACAACTCAATCCAACGATTAAATGTAAGACGTGTCCTTGCAATGAATTCTGAGAATTCTACCCCTGATTCAGGTACCATTTTCTTAAACAAAATACGGTAACCTTCCTCTGTTAATTGATATTTTTTCAATAAGGCTGCTCTAATAAGATCATAATTATCCTTGTCAGCCTCTTCAACCAAACTTAAACTAGTCAGAGCATCACCTTTCAAATTTTCTGATAATTGGTTAGCATATTGTGATTTATCCACATTATGAGCTCGACAAGAGCGTTCAAATCTATCCAGCCAGAATATTATGTCATCACTGGAAGGATTGAACGCTGGTACCTTGACCTTGTAAGTAAAGGGTTTACCATTACCACTAGAGGACTGATTAACATTACTCATATTTGTCAATCTCAATTTTTCTAACTCAAATGCTAAAAGTTCTTTTTGATGTTCATGTTCTCTAATTGCTTTTCTCTCCTCAGCTTCTCTGTCTAATCTTTTCTGCTCAGCCTCAGCTTCTAATCTTGTATTTACAGCTTCAGCTTCTCTGTCTAATCTTTTTTGTTCAGCCTCTGTTTCTAATCTCTTTTGTTCAGCCTCAGCTTCTCTTTGTAATCTTTTTTCTTCAGCTTCTAATTTTTTTTCTTCTATTTGAAGCTTTCTCTCCTCAGCAGCAGCTTTTTTCTCCTCAGCAGCAGCTTTTCTCTTCTCAGCTTGCATCTGCAATCTTAAATTCTCAGCATCTATCTTCTTTTGTTCAACTTCTGCTTTCCATTTATTTTCCTCTTTTTGCTTCTTTTCTTCTGACTTTAATACCATGGCAAATTGAGCAGTTGCAAACTCCTCTAATTCCTTACCAGACTTATCAAGGGATTTCCCTTGTGCAATAAAGTATTCCAATGTAGCCATGATGTCTAATAATGATAGCAATCACTTGAAACAATAATGTAATCTATTTCCAAGTAAACAGGAACAAGTTCTAAATGAACTTGATTAATTAGCTCACAATCCCAATCTCTGTTGGAAACAAGCCTTTAAATAAGGTCTTGTATAATCAACTGTGTACCTTTAGTAACAGCAATTAGTCATCAGTGATTATTTCTCATAAGTTCACTACACAGCTAGTAGTGTATGATCAAGTATATTCTATAGTACATGTCAACCAACAACACGTCACAGTGTATAAATATAAATGTGTATAGAACTAAATTATAGGAAAGGGTAGATCTACAAATACGAACAAATCACAACAAAACTGAAGAACAGAAAAATATCACAAAAACAACGATAAGCACAGTCTTCACAGCTAACAAAAAATAGCAACAGATGTTGCAGCAAATTTTCAATTAAGAAAATTGCTCCCTTTAGAACACTAATATAGGACCAATATGACTCGGTATATTCTATACTAGTCACCTCACCAACCGCCCACAACATAAACACTTATTACATATAAACATGTAAACATAAATATATAAATACATGTAATATCAATACATACATCATATAATGCAATATGTTGTGGATAGAATGTTGCAGAGAAGGCTCAGTTTTCAATCAAAATAAATTGCCACTTTAATGAATAACAAATTCTGGCCTTAAATATATTTAAAGTTTAACACAGCATAGAAGCTCCACCGTTGATGTGTACATTAACTAATAAATGTAGGTCTGTTGACTTTCTCAATTTCTGCGAGGTCAAACCCAGAAAGCTGGCCCACCAGTTGTTGCTTGTTGATAGGGTCGGTGGTTGTGATCGTGTTCGAAGAGTGTCGATAGGTGTTGTCAAACATGAAGACAAACAAAAGGTCAACTCGACCTATGCAGTGGTGTATTGATTTGGAGTGAGGATACAACAGTACGCGAATGCTGGAAAATGTTCTGAGAGTTGACAATAGGGCAATCTCACTCACTCGTGGCAGGAAGTGTAAGACGAACTACTGTTTACGTTTTCTTGTATTTAATGGACACACACTTCGACGACACAGGAACAGGAAACAGGTTGGCATAAATCATAATAATGTTGATTAATGAAATACCCTATCACATGGGCATTCATTTTGCATGACAGTACAAATGGAATGTCAGTAGACAAGCACTCCGTAATACCAATATATGTCGTCTGACTTTACTGACAGCACGTCAGTTCATAACCAAGGTTCAAGATGGTTCCTAGACCTAACCTCGTCTAGCGAAGATTCATGTAGATAAAAATCAGCACACATTTTTTTGATAATAATATTGAACCACTAGTAGTGGGTTCTCGTCTGTAGCAGTGATCTTTGGACTCATCAGGTGATAGTAAGGGGGCATCCCTGTTCTCTCCTCGATGATTGAAAAATATAGAATTCAAAATGGCTTCTCCTCCCAGTGAGTTGTCGCTCACCCAGGATACAAACTATGAAGCGCAATCAAAGCTGATCATACATTAAATGCCCTCATTGCTTTGTAGCTTCTACCATTGATACTATTGACTTCATCACATAATATGGTGCTGCTAGGTATGAATGTCATCTTCATCTGGTTAACATTCATCTAAACGTACAACCGTACGACTGTTCATCGAATACAATGCCTCAGGAAAAGTTCATAAGAAATACGTCTTTACCTTGGTATCAGAAATACACTAGAATATGATTCTGCCATTCCTTGGCAGTAAGAATAAACACTGGGGTGCATAATACATGATATGTCTAAAGAGACTACCTCTTTCCCCATTAATATAGAGATCACTTTTCGGCGACAGGCCGCTACACACAACTCAGCACCCCAACAGGGCGGAACCTTCTCACATTCCCTTAGCGACACATCCGCCGAACAACTTTTGACCCTAAGTTCGACACCGAAGATATAGTTCGACTTAGACATACAAAGATATTAAGATATAAGACAGACTCGTCCTACATAGACAAGAAATACACATAGATTCGGGTCATAGATATTCTGAAGCAAGAACAATCTATTTCTAACCAAACAAAGAATAGATCGCTGTAAACCTAGATTTCTACGCTGAGTTCGATATTCAGGAAAGATACAAGAACAGATAACTCACAGAATGAATCCACATCGACTAATCTGAGTTCTGTCCCTTAGACTGAAAATCGTGAATTCAAAGATAAATATATTTTTATCAGACAAATAAATACATTTTTCATTTGTATGCGTACTTACAGTAATCTGTGCGCCACACAAAAGAATATATGCGCAACAGGTACACAACATAAAAACACTTTAATTTTCTATGAGGAAGTGAATAAAACCAGGGGTTAAGTTTTTCTTTAAAATGAATATTTTTTCTGTAAAATTTAATCTGCCTGTCCAGCCATATCTTTTGGACAGGTCTTTGAAAATGAGGACAAGATAGTTTACAGAAAAGATCAACTAAAATATCTGGACTCTTTGTCCACTAACTATAAAGTCAATATATATCTTTCCTGTTGGAATGTTCACAGCTTACACTTTTTTCATCTAAGAGGGAGAGGCACTGTGTATGAGGGGCTGTAGTTTCATCATACCCCATAAACTTCCTGAGTATGATTTGAAATACCAATGTTTATTAAACGAAAGTGTCATATATACCCAGATGCTTAACACATCACCTGGGATTCCTTGAAGAATGATAATACAGTATGAAGTTGCAGAAAATCTCAATCTCGCAAAATGCCCAAGCTCCTCCCGTTAACTTTTGACAGCATAAACAAATGGTCGAAGACTTGATGGCTTTATTCTCACTCAGCAGGTTTCCTGTTACCGGCTGGCAACAGGAAATAAAACTTCTGCAACAAAAGGACACCCTGGCCTTTTATATCTGATCACTTCTTATATTTATTATTTTCCTACGGTGATATGGGGTCAGCCTCACGTGCATTACAGGTACACTCGCCCCTAATTTTACATGACTCACACCTTGCTGTGACCACACCTCAGGTCTCTATGGCAGATACGCCACTGTACGTTTACATAGTTTTCTTCAATAAAATAATGTGGAGTAACCATATTTCCTTTGGTATGATTTTCTCTTCTTTTCTTTTTAAATATAAATGCTTCAGGCATGTTAAACAGTGTTCATGGAACACAGAGGCTTACTAATATATTCTAATGCAATAATATGACAACATAATCATGACAACATACATCAGTTAGATACATTTCAATGTGAGGACTCAACAATGTCTGCTCCCGGCACGTCCTTCACTTTTCCCAATAGCAGTATCTAACTTTGGCAGTGGGATTAAACATATTAAATTCATAAAGCATTCTTACCACAAATTTTCAAGAAATATAAACAAATGACGGTGACTTGCAAAGAAGTGGCCTCAGTTTCTTCTGCACTGTCCAGACTGTGAATACTTCTTTATTTAATTTTACAATTAACACAGCTGATCTCAGCGTATTTGAATGAAAAGTTTTGTTTAACTGGCAATGAACAGTGAAAGCATTTTGCTAATATTTATTAGCACTGGCCAATCGAAAGCTTGCAACTACCAGAATTCAAATGTAGTTTTTGAAAAACAAAAATAATTCCAAACAAAATCTGCGTCTGGTAGTCGATTGGCCAGCCTGCTTTAGTTATGCCAATACAAAAAGATGTTTCGTTTTGGATTACATTTTCCTACCGCTCCCCTCTCCTCCTATACTCTTGTTACCCAAGCGAATTTAAATTACCTCAATGCCTCTTTTCTAAGCTGCCGTCCCCACTAACGTTATGAAAAAACAAGCAGGAACAACAGTCTGTCTGGTCGCGCGTCCGTAGACATTTAGTATTTTCTCAATAACTTGGTTAATACTGGGACTACCATATTATTTAAAACATATTCTTGCTCAGTGGACTCTAAGCTATACTACCATATGATTTTTATGGTCAGTTTCATTATGGTTTAGATTTTCAATTTTGTCACCGGCAATCGTCAAATAAAAATTTTACACAAGACGGCCATCTTCCCATATCTCATCTCTCGCTAGCATGTATTTTCAAATAACTACTTGTTTTAGTGACGTCAGAAATACTACCGCGAGGAGGAAATAAAATTGTCTGCGTGTTTGCCTCTGTTGGCTTTGCCGCAGCGTGTATATATGCATGGCATAATGTGTCAAGCGAAGCGGGGTTTTGAGCGGCGGGTATTTGAATAGGCGTTAAATATTTGTATTGTCTCGTGTTACACTACCAAAAAATGTAAGGATTACTACTTATTACCAGCGTTAAAGTCAAAATATTACGTTAATTCAGACAGTAGTTTGGCGTCACACTTCCGCAAAATCGTTAATTGTAAGTCTTGCCGCAGTCTCTATCAGATCGGGCAAAATGTTAAAAATGTACGTCACAAGGAAAGCGAGGAGGTTTAAACGGCGGGGTCGGTTCTAAGCCTTTCCATGGCACAAAATTCAGCGCTATGCTGGCGTGTGAGAGTATCACGGTCAGACACAATAGGGCGGGTTTATTTATTATCATTTTATGACTAAAATCTTACTGAAATGAGCGATTATTCTCGCAGATTTTACTACAATAACTAGACATTTGGTCGAGTGACAGTCTGGCTCATTGTTTAAGAGTATAAACTGCTAACGTGTGTGGAGATACGAATTACACTAAGAAATAGGGAATACTGAGCGAAGTTAAACAGTCAGAAAGTGGTAGAGGAAAAGAAACTGGAGAATGAATAAATGTAAGAATTAAGACAGAGAAGAAGGAAAAACTGAAAAAATAAATGGTAACATTCATCTCGTGACAACAACACACTTACATATACATAACAGAATATAGACATACTGACATAGAGCTACGCACACTCAGATTAATACACAACTAAGAGTTTAGATACTCCCAAAATATGTACTAAAAATAATGCACACACACACACGTGCGCACGCACGCACATATAAGTAATGGTATAAAGTAAGTCATTCATTATTCTTCAACTTCCTGTGTAGCATAGGAACCTTTAAGAAATTCACGCCAAGCTTTCCAATCCCATGCCATCCGTTCAAGGTTTTCTGTACCTTATTTATTCCTATATATCCTGTCTTTTCTCCGTGTTTTTTGTTCTTTTGTTGTCTTTCTCTAATGAAAAACCCAGTCTACCTCACCTACTCGTGGTGGACCCCGTTATACCCAGTAATCTTGCCGAAGGTTGGGTATCAACCCCAGCGGGAGGCAAGATGGGACAGCAAACGAGGTAAAGGCAAAATGTGAGCACAAAAACAGGTGCTGAAGTTGTACCAGGCCAGGAGGCGCACCAGCAACCATACCATGCAACCCGCTTTGCACAACAGATGTCAAAAAATTATCGTTATGGTGCTCGCCCTGTGAAGTCCCTCCAGGCAGGAGCAGTGCCGGATTCTGAGCCTCGACAGAATCCACCCTCAGCTACTGGAGGTCTCCTTAGTCCGCCAAATGGAGCCAGGAGGCGGAAGGAGAAAGTAACTGGCCAACCAGATAAAACGACGGCCCCTCTGAATGTCATGCATTGGAATGCAGAGGGAGTCAACAACAAAAAGACTGAACTAGAGAATACCCTATTTCGGAAAGAAATTAGCATATGCTGCATACAAGAAACCCACCTACAGGAAGGAAAACATTTTAAGATACGGGGCTACCAATGCTTCAGAGTTGACAGAAAAGATCGGAAGAAGGGTGGCATACTAACACTGATAAGGAATAACCTCAACGCTATAGAATCCAAGACATATAAAGAAGGTGCAGAATACCAAGTAATCCATCTAAAACATAACACTCTGGAACTGGATCTCCTAAACTCTTCTACTGCCCCAATGACATACCACTGAACATGACTAGCATAGATGTCCCCATTGGCAACTTCCTAGCGGTGGGAGACTTCAACAGCCATTCCCAAAGCTGGGGATACAACCAGCTAGATAGAAGGGGCGAAGAGATAGAAAACTGGCAAGACGACAATAACCTAACCCTTCTAAACAACCCTAATGATCCTCCAACCTTTTACTCCAGAAGATGGCATAGCACCTCTACTCCAGACCTGGCATTCTGCACACCTGATTTGGCTGGGATAGTGGAAAGGGAAATAGGAGAACAACTCGGTGGAAGTGATCATCGTCCTGTATTCATCAAAATTAATAGAACAATTAATACAAGTCCAAGTCAGCCAAGATGGAATTATAAAAAAGCAAATTGGTCCATTTATCAACACAGAGCAAATCTGCTTACAAAAGATATTAAGGTACTAGACAGAGACATTAACAGAGTCATCTGGGATTTTAATAATGGAGTACTCAAGGCAGAAAAGGAGACAATACCGAGAGGAGCGAGGAAGAACTATGTACCATATTGGTCCAACACACTACAAAACCTACATGAATATGATGAATGAAGCAAGGCACACTGCAGAGGTACAACCATCCCAACAGAACCATATCATGCTACAAAAGGCAAAAGCAAAATTCATTAAAGGAAAGCTAGAAGCCCAGAGGAGAAGCTGGAGGGAAAAAACATATAAACTAAACCTTGAAAAGGAAGGGAGAAAGTTGTGGAAACTCACTAAACAATTGAATGACGATAACAATTCTCAACGACAAACCATTACACTAGACGATGCAGGGAAACTATATACCGGCAAACAAGCAGCAGACATATTTGCGGAATCCTACAGAAATGAAAGTAACATCTCCGTCAATTTACGCAGACAACGAGACATTCGTCAAGAAATAATCCACACTAGAACTAATGGAAACAGTCCGGACGTTATGTCCAAACCTTTCAATATGGACGAGTTAAAAACAGCCGTGTGGAAACTTAAAGACAGGAAACCACCAGGCCCGGATGGTATAACCAACGAAATGCTAAAACACCTAGGATATACAGCAATGAGCAAACTGTTGCAAATATACAACTACAGTTGGATGACAGGCAGTGTGCCACAGATATGGAGAGAGGCGCTCATGTGTCCCATCATAAAGAAAGGAAAAGACAACAGGAAGGCCACCAGCTACAGACCAATAAGCCTAACAAGCTGTGTATGTAAGACAATGGAGAGGATGATCAACAGAAGATTGAAATGGTACTTGGAATCCGAGAAAAATTTTAGTGCCAGAACAAGCAGGGTTTAGAGAGTGCAGCAGCACAGAAGACCAAATCACATACCTATCACAGATCGTTGAAGATGCCTTCCAAGAAAAGAGAAAAGTCTTTACCCTATGGATAGATCTCCAAAAAGCTTTTGACAAAGTATGGAAAGACGGGTTAATAGTAAAACTGCAAAGGAACGGAATCAAGGGTAATATGAGAAAATGGATCCAGTCGTTCCTACACAATCGGAAAGCAAGAGTCACTATGGAAGGTCACAACAGCAAGAAAATCCTCCTAAAACATGGAGTTCCTCAAGGCTCAGTATTGTCTCCCACCCTGTTCCTTGTATTCATCAATGACCTCATCCACGATCTGCCACAAGGTGTGAGAGCTGCCCTATACGCTGACGACTTGGTGGTGTGGTGTGTAGAAGAACATCTAACTATCGCTAATAAGCGAATACAAAGGGCAGCAGACAACATAGCAGCATGGGCAGAGAAATGGATGGTGCAGATCAACGCTGAAAAATCATCAACAACACTTTTCACGCTCTCCAACAAAGACAAAGCAGGAGAGATACGACTTGGAAATATACATGTCCAAACAGATGAGGAACCGGTGTACTTGGGCATTACATTAGATAAGAGAATGACATGGAGGCACCACATCGAGAGAACAGAGGCTAAAGCGAGAAGAAAACTTTCCATACTGAGGAAAATAGCTGGATCAAGTTGGGGAGCTAACGAAACAACACTAAAGAAAGTGTATACAGGTGCAATAAGACCTATATTAGAGTACGGATCAGCAGCATGGTCTACAGCAGCCAAATCACACCTACAAGCCTTAGATAAAGTACAAAATCAAGCGCTTCGGTTGATCACGGGTGCCATGAAGACCACACCAATAAATGAAATGGAAAAAATCACAGGCATTCCACCTTTATTATACAGACGAGACACTAAGACCCTGATCCAAGCAGAAAAGTACAAGAACATGCCCGCACATTCAATGAAAACTAGATTTGGAGATTTAGCCAGTGGGAGGTTGAAGAGAAGCAGTTTTGTGCATCGGTCCAAAAAACTAATTAGAACATACAAGGATGAACTACCAGACATCACTAAGGAAATAACTCCCACACTCCTCCCAACCCCATGGGAACAACATCAAAATTTCAGTATTAAGACCTCCATAACTACCACCTGCCCCATGGGAGAGCTAAATACTCTCCAAAGGAAAATAGCAGCATGTGACATGATTGAAGAACTATACCCCAGAGAAGCATGGATCCAAGTATATACTGATGGATCTGCAACCAGAGCAGTGAAGAACGGAGGCGCAGGAGTTTATGTGGTCTATCCAGACAAAGAAAATGAATCCACCTGTTCACCTACTGGAATATTCTGTTCAAACTATGCTGCTGAAGTACAGGCCATAAGCATTGCTGCAGGAATAATAAATAACACAATAAGCCAATGTCAGCAGGTTGTATTCCTTACCGATGCAATGTCAGTTCTGCAAGCCCTCAACAGTGATAAACTGCCAGAATTAAACAAAGTCCTATGCGAAGTAAATATCAAAAGAAGGGTAGTGCTACAGTGGATACCATCACACTGTGGCATACCAGGAAATGAGAGAGCAGATATGTTAGCAAAAGAGGGAGCAACACAGGAACAAAAAGAACAAACAATCACATTCCAGGAAAAGAAGAACCTTATCAAGGCCATCAGGAAAATTGATCAACAAAGAGACAACTATCAATATCTTGATCGAGCAAAACAGGTGATCCTGTTCCGTATGAGAACAGGACATAACAGACTGAACAGTCACTTATACAGACTGAGATTGGTCCCATCACCCCTATGTACGTGTGGACAGGCAGCACAGACAGCCGAACACATCCTGCAAGACTGCCACATGCTTAGTCAATTGCGAACTGAACATTGGCCCACAGAGACGCACATCCACACAAAGCTGTTTGGGAGTCTTGAAGAACTTTCAACCACAGCAACATACATCCAGAAAACCGGACTTCTTGTGTAGACATTTCTAAACAACAGCGAACGAGAAGAAGAAGAAGAAGAGCTTTGAAGTTCTTTTTGCTGATTTCTTTATTGTTTGTTCTATATAACGTCGTCGTCTTTTCTGCACCAATTTGTCTTGTTGTATTCCTCTGGTTCTTTCCGTCAGTTTGTCATTGGTCCATCTTGTGAATAAATCTTTATCACTCTTTTCTGCGCACGCACCCGTTTATGAAAGTTTATAATTACTTGGTTGTCGTTGTTGTTTCTCTTCGCGTTTAGTAGTCAGACAATAGGACTGACGTGATACTTGAGTTGCAGGTTTTGTTTTTGTACGGAACGTGATGTCTTTTGAATTCCTTGTGTCTTCTAGTGCAGAGAAAACTGTTGCATTTTCATTTCTTATTTTGATACGAGCAGGTAACCCGTCAAAACTTGGCGAATTTGGATTTTAGAGTGCTATGTCTGATGATATTATTATTTCTCCTGCAGTAATGTTAATCCTTCACTTTTCATTTTATCTTTACCTGATCCTTGCTGTCTAACGTATCTGGATGCATTAGCTATGTGCCTGGGAGCAATCCTTCAAAAACGACAAGGGAAAAAAAAGACAACAATTACAATGAAATTTACCTAAAATTAACAGCCCTTTTATCACAACATTTTTTGTAAATGTACATGATATTCTTTAAAAATGTTGCCTTGGTACGGGAAAAAACAAACCACACAAACACACACATACAAATACTAACACACATACAAGAATTAATATGCTCCTTCAGCCTGAGGCTACATTGTTTTATTCTGTCGTTGTCTATTCAGAGATCTCATGAAACTACGCGAGTCAGCAGTTTATGAGCTTCCTTAATTTCTTCCATATCATGTTTTTGTTCCCACTGTTTGACGCGCCTCGCCGAATCAATGCAAAATATTATGTAGAAAGAAAAAGAATTAATATCATGATTACATCTTTCTTTTCTCACACTGTGATGTAAAGGTTATTGTTTATTTTAATGTCAAACTCTATATTGGTTATATTTTTACAAACTCTTGTAACTAATTTTCTGCAGTCTTAAGATTTAGGGGATTTTGTTTAGCTTGTCTACTTAAAGATTCATCTACATTTTCTGTCCATCTCTAAATTACAGATATAAACACGTAGAGAATATCGAAACAGACAGAAAGAAAGATAAATAGATAGACAGATTGTTAGATATCTAAAGATAAACAAGCATACGAAGAATAAAGGATTAGAAAGCCAAGATATTGTGACGCAGGGGTTATTTCGTATATAGGTTCAAAACAGGTTTTGTAAACCGGAAAGCAATGACACTACAAGTGTGATGTTATTGGGGCCCGTGATGAAGTGGTGGTAGTACTATCTTACGCATAGATGAAAACAGAAAGTTCCCAGTCAGCAGCACTTGCAACAATTAATGGCACCCATCAAGGTTATTTATATTTCTGAAGAAAAAGATGAACATCAATATCAAACGTTGACATGTTCATGAATATATGAAACTCTCCTCCTTCTGTTCAAATATGGCTATATACAGCTGTACAACAAAGTTCTCCTCAAAGGTTCTCAAATGATCAGCATCAACGTTAACATCTCTCCAAGGGTTCTCAAATAATCAGCAGTAAGCATTCTTCTGGAGTATCTGGGTGGTATGTAGACCTGTCTATCGCAGGAGATAGAAATTTATATCCCAGTCCATTGCTGCTATATCTGACAAATACCTCTACTTCTTGTGTACAGTTTGCATCAGTGAATGATTTAAGAAATGACTGTCTAAACTTCCTATATCAAGGTAAACATCTTGAGAATCTCTTCAGATTAAAATGTTATAAACGTTACTGTTCCTTTCTATGTGAATTTAAATAACACAGTGTTTCTCAACATAACCTACCTGCAATCCGCATCACTCATTAAGTACTATGTATCACTTTTTCTATTTTCGAGAGAGTGCATTAACTTTCGAGCACAGCGAAAGGGGTGCAACTGTGGTTGAAAGTTTGACAATTGTTGTATTGTTTCCCCTTATATGTACTCTCACAAAAATGGCAAAGTGTGACGGTGTGCATTAAATCAACAGACAATCGAGATACTCTTCTGTCCAGTTTCATTCGGGAAACGGATTTAACTCATCATTTTTCTAAAAAAAAAAAATAACTTAAAAATGTAAGTTTCTGATTGTTTCTTCAAGACAAAATTTTAACTTAAAGTATTGCAGACTTATTATTATGGATCAAAATGATAAGTGTTCTACATTGGAAGATCTAGAATATGCAGATGACATTGCACTACTAGCACATTCACATCAACACATCCAGGAAAAAACGGTATAGCCAGCACGTGGACTTGAACATCAATCTAAAGAAGACAGAGGTCATGACACTCAATGTGAGCAACCCCGAGCCCATAACAGTAAGGAATCAACAACTGGAACAGACAGACACCTTAACATACCTAGGATGCATAGTAACACCTGTTGGCGGAGCAAGCAAAGACATCAACAGCAGAATGAACAAATCAAGAACAGCCTATTATAGTCTAAACAACATCTGGAAGTCCTCTCAGTACAGCACAAGCACAAAGTTTAGATTATATCAGAGCTGTGTGCTTTCTGTGCTTCTCTATGGTGCGGAATGCTGTAGAGTAACAGAGAAGGAAATGTTGAAATGTCCTCTTTTCACACAACCTGCCTAAGAAAAATTCTCCAAATCCTTTGGCCGAATACCATCACTGTAAAGTTTATTTTCTTCTTTCCACTCTGTAAAGTGTCAGTCTGTATGCTCTGTAAGGAAGAGTGGTGTGTTGTTGAGATCAGGCATGCCCCCAGTCTACCCAGCTGTAAATGGGTAACTCACCCTAGTCCTGAGTTAGGGAAGGCAAAGGCTCCAGGGAAAGCAGGCCCTAAACTTGGTCACTCCAACCGACGCAGGATGGTGTATGTATGAAGTAGAAGTGTAGAGTGTGATTACCGCGAATGGTGTACTGTTCGTGTGCTGACCAATATAACCACTCATACACTTGTGTCTACAAGGCACCAATGCAGACTGCTGGAATCTTTGTTTACTCAATTTATTCAGACGTACACACTGGGACATACGAGTACATCATGGTATGTTGACATATCAATTTGTAGGTATACATAGCAGATCTGAAGTCATGACACATTCAGAAATAATGGGCAGTACATCAAAAGTTCAATTGTCATGATACATTATGGCCGCATCCCCCTATCTGACTAAACGCGTCAGTGAAGGCAGATCGGTAAACAACTAAAGTTACTTGACGTCCATAGTTTGTAGCATATATTATGAAACCACGAAAGAGGGGGTTTCTAGCAAGATTGAGATCTCCCTGTCACTGTCCGATAATAGGATAAATAATCTGTTCTCTTGGCAGTGATCAAAACATATGATGACCGAAATCTAACATGGCCGCCTCCCTGAGTTGTCGTTCACTCATTCATAGGAAGGAGAATATAAGCCAGAGTTAATTTATAATGGGTATATAAATGATTTCATAAATGTTCCCATAGAGCTCTACGGTGATCAGGTTAATTCACGTAGCCATAACCGCTGTAGGAAAGTCTGTCATCTTTGTCGATACAAAACACGACCCTAGCGATACGAAGCACAATGTTCCATCTAGGTCGAATCGACATGAGATCATCAAAATAGGGTCTGGCAATACATGGAGTCCGAATTATACATTGTACCGTACCTTAGGAGAGTCTCTAACATAAACTATAGTAGAGATACCATCTCCTTTAGAAGAAAACCACTTCATGAATCATATTTCCTTAAGAATCTACCAGCCCTTTGAAAAGTGCGTACCCGCCATTATCACGGTACATCGGAACTCATCACGACTTGTCAAGACAACTCATACTTCCGCTAGACCGGAATAACAAGAATCTAGTCCCGCCTACCCATCCAAAAATATACAATATAGGACTGATTCTACTTGTACTAATAATATGTAATACATATGAATTCAGGCCATAAACATAATAAGCAAATTAATCTATTTTCTGGCCCTAAAAATAAGTACAAATATAAGAGCAATATCCTTGCGCCGGATCAATATCCAGAACGATTACTCCTATAATCAAAAGTGTGAATCAAACATGGATTATCTCGCTTTCCCCATAGACAGCATTTTCATACACAAATGAATGAATGTCTATATTTTTCCCATATTAAATAGCCATATCGATTTTTGTAATATGTGCGACAAAATATGCACGCAACAGATTACCACACCCCTCGGGAAAAAAAAGGTACCTTTTTTTTTGTTTGAAACACATCTAGGAGCAACATACAATAGGCTCACAACGCACCAATAACAATGCGCAGATGATAAGCATAAGTTTTATGACCTTAGAGAAAATACTTCTCTAAGTATAAATATTTCCAGAGAGGTGTCACCAACGCATACTACAATATTAGCAATGACACAATTTCCACATTAGTTTATACATAAATTTCATCTAAGATATCTTAACATCATGATCATCAAAGACGAAAAACATTGAAAGATCAGCGGTGAATAAATATCAATGAACCGCTAAGTAGTGTTACAATCAATATATGATATATTACATATGTGTACACATTTCAACATAGAAACAACTGTATCAAAGTTGTATAACAGTTATGAATCATGTGGGCATCTAGACAAAATATCTGCCATCACATTTTCTGACCCACGGATAGCTCGCACCGAAAAATGAAATGGCTGTAGAGCAATCGCGTATCGCGTTGATCTCGCGCTCTTCAGATTTTTACTCTGAATAGCCGTAAGAGCTTTCTGGTCAGTTTCCACAATGAAATGCGCGCCCAGAAGAAATCTTTGCAGTTTAAGGATTGACCAAACCATAGCCAATAATTCACGGTCTAGGACCGAGTAATTCTTCTCTGCGGCATTTAATTTCCGAGAAATATACATCACAGGATGCAGAGTTCCAGAGTACTCTTGCATTAGTGCCGCTCCAATCCCAGTGGATGAAGCGTCACTACGAAGAATAAATGTCTTATCCTTAGAAGGCATACTAGGATAGGTGAAGTAGAAAACATAGTTTTAACCTTATCCAAAGAGGATTGACATTCTTGAGTCCAATGGACTACATTAGGAGACCCTTTCTTTAGCAAGGAAGAAAGAGGTGACATAATGGAGGACAGATTCGGGATGAATCGTCCATAAAATTGTATTAGACCTAAGAGACTTCGTACTTGCTTTTTAGTCTTAGGAATAGAAATGTTAAGTATCTTACTTGTATTATGGTCTTCTGTTTTTAGGAACCCATGACCAACACGGTGTCCTAAGAAAGATATTTCGCTAAAACCAATACATGCTTTCGATGGTTTCGCTGTCAGGTTATGCTCGCGTAAGATAGACAATAGTTCATTTATACCATTATAGTGATCGTTCCAAGTATCACTGAAAAGACAGATGTCATCAAGATACGCAATGACATCTGAGCGATGAGATAGGATTCGACGCATCATGCGTACAAATGTAGCAGGGGCGTTCATAAGACCGAAAGGCATGAAATTCCATTGGAATAGACCCCTAGGCGTCGAAAAAGCAGTAAACGGTTTGGCGTGTTCGGATAGTGGAACTTGCCAATATCCCTTAGACAAATCGAGTTTAGTAAAGAAGTGAGAATTCGATAGTCTCGTAAGTAGCTCTTCTAGTAAAGGCATAGGTTCCGCATCGAATTTAGTCACTTGATTCAATTTGCGATAATCCACGCAAAGACGTATGTTATTGTCTTTTTTTCGTACTATAACCATCGGCGAAGAATATGCTGATGTGGATGGTTCAATAATTTTTAATTCTATCATCTCATCTAACTCTTTCTCTACCTGTGCTTGAAAATGTATCGGGATAGGATACGGTCTGACTCTTATAGGACTATGGTCAGTAAGAATAATGTCATGTTGAATGACATCAGTTTGACCAGGAATGTCAGTAAGGACATCCTGAAATTTTTCTAACATAGTAGAAACTTGTTTCTGCTCTCCTGGAGATAATTCTGGAGAAATTGCAACATCTTTCCATGATTCATTAGAGTGAAGAGGAATCATTGGAAAAGGTAAATTTACATCCGAGAAACTCGTTTCCTCATCCTGTATTACTGACAGAGATGAGTACTGTCCATGTTGGACTGGAAAATCGTCCGTTGCCTGGAAAACAGGTTGTAAATAATCAGGACGTTCATGGAATTCCGTGAGCATGTTGATGTGGAAGGTTTTACGCTTCCCGTCAATATCGACGATATAGTCAACATCGGAAACTTTTTGATATTATATCGTACGGACCTTTCCAAGAAATGAGAAGTCTATTTTCCCTACAAGGTAGCAAGACAAATGCTTTGTCACCTGGACAAAGTTGTCGCAAACATCTCTTTTTATTGGCAAATTCCCTTGCCTTCTGTTTCGCAAATTCAGAAGAAGCAGTTGCCAATTTGCATGCTTCAATAATCTTGTGTCTAAGTGCGATGACATATTCATAAGAGGATTTTGTGTCATCGACAATATTATCAGCAGTTATAAGATCATGAAGTAAGGACATAGGACCTCGCGGTTTCGCGCCAAAGACAAGTTCAAAGGGAGAAAATCCTGTATGTTCGTTGGCGACCTCTCTATATGCAAAGAGAGCCGCGGGTAAAACCCTATCCCAATCCTGAGGATGATCTTCTGTTATCTTACCTAGTAGGTTTTTCAGAGTTCTATTCAAACGTTCCACCATCCCATTGGACATAGGATGATAAAATACTACTCAGCGATCTCTCTATCTTCAGAGTCGACATTACTTGAGACATGGTATCCGATATGAGTTGGGTACCATGGTCGGATAATATTTCTGCTGGAAACCCCAGACGAGAAAATATTAACCAAAGAGCATCTGCGACATCAGCAGTAGTTATGCTCTTTAGAGGAACAGCCTCCGGCCAACGTGTGCACATATCAACACACGTCAAAATAAATTGGTGTCCTCTAGCAGACTTTATCTTAAATGGACCAATGATGTCTATCGCCATTTTTTTGAAATGGCCGAATGGGAATGTCTGCAGCCTGAATAGGTGCATCATGGCGTGGACCTCTGGATTTAATCTCTTGACATACTTTACAAGATCGACAATAGATTCGTATGTCCTTATTCACAGCAGGCCAAAAGAAAGATTGAAGAACTCTAGCTTTAGTACGGGAAAAAACCCATATGTCCAGCACATTGCGAATCATGAGCGTGCTGTAAGATTTTAACTCTCATATTTTTAGGCACAAGGATTTGAGAATGAATGGACTTAGCGGAGTCTTGTACCATACGTACAAGTACGCCATTCTTCATCGTAATCCAAGATTTACGATTTGTATCCTTATTCGGATCACCTTTTTTTGCCAGAGTAAAGAATTTCTTTAGAGTAGGATCATCTTCCTGCTGTTTGATAAAGGAATCGTGGGAAATCTCCAAGGCATCATCTTGGATCTGCGCATCATTATCTTCAGAATGTGAAGATTGTGGCATATTAAGAGCTTGAGCCCTAGTGATTACTGCATTAGCAGATTGCATATTAACATTTTCCCAATTAGAGATTTGCTGTGGAGTGCATTCTTTCACTCCATGAATGCGACCGATGATAAGATCAGCGATCGGATTCGGCAAGAGACATGCTTGCACCTCTCCTGTAAAGAAAGGCGTAGCAATATTGATAATGGCAGTGGAGTACTTCTCCAATGTGCCACCAAATGTTACACATTTGACTATATTGCCTGTAGCTCGAGAAGGATTTACGAGTGATTGCCTCACTCCAATGGTAGTGCACCCCGAATCGAAAAGAATTGATACCGGAGTACCATCTATTAGGCCCCTATTAAAGACAAGAGCACCCCTTCCATTATGCGCAATTGACGCATGGAGAGCGGGAAGCGGGTGACCGCAGCTTAAAGTAGAAACTGTGGTTGGATCGAATAATGTTTTGCATTGCGAACACTCAGATGCTCTAGCAAAATCGAAAGCGGAATTTGCTACACTGTTGGAGTCTTTTTTATCATTATTCTGATTATCGGTGTCGTGGAACTCCTGTTGTGCAGAGTTAGCCTGGTAATAAGATTTACCATGTCTTTTGTGTTGTGATCTACCTCGGTTATAATTGTCTCTATAATTATTATTGCCTCTGTTATAACCCCTATTTTGGGGTTTGAATCATAATATTCATGATCATAATCATCATGCTCGTTATATTGAGTATCCCTGTAATATTGTTTTTTTTGTCTCCATGAAGCACTTGGGTAGTTCCTATAGCTACTCCCTTTCCGAGAATTTCTAACATTATGGGTACCCCTCGCGTGTCGAGGACTATCAGCCCGATTCCAGTTCTTCGAAGAAGAACCCTGATTTGAGTGGTTATCTTTGTTTTGATACTTATTCCAATTAACCTTTTTATCAAATTTATTTTTAGCTCCTTGGAATTTGTGTGAGTAATTCTGATTATATTCTGTTGCCGAAGCAACTGGCATACTCTCTTTAATGTTAGAGTTACTAAGAATCATGTCAGGGTGTGCCGTGGCATACTGGTCACAATATTCTTCCATTTGCTTTATTGTACCAGGTTTACGCTCATGTAAGAACTCTAGGAATGATTTATTTACAGAAGACATGACCTTGTCTCTTAGCAATAAATCCGTAAGACCATCAAATGTTTTCTCTGTTTTTGGATAATTCAATCCATCGTGAAAGTGTAATTCGTGCTTTTGAGATGAAATCTGAGAATTCTACACCTACCTCAGGTCTCATTGTTTTAAACAAAAGACGGTAACCTTCCTCAGACAGCTGATATCTCTTTATCAAAGCTGCCCTAACAGCATCATAATTATCTTTGTCGGCCTCTTCAACAAAATATAACTTACTTAGGGACTCCCCTTTTAGATTTTCAGACAACTGATTCACATACTGTGATTTGTCAACATTATGAGATCGACAAGCCCGTTCAAATCTAGAAAGCCAAAATGTTATGTCATCACTGGTAGGGTTAAACGCTGGTACCTTGACCTTGTACACAAAGGGTTTACCATTACCACCAGATGCCTGATTAACATTACTCATACATGTCAATTTTAATTTCTCTAATTCTAACTCATGTCCTCTTATTGCTTTTCTCTCTTCAGCTTCTCTATCTAATTTTTTTTGTTCTGCAGCAGCAGCAACTTCTAATTTTTTCTGTTCTGCATCAGCTTCTAATTTCTTCTGTTCTGCCTCAAATCTCCTTTCCTCCACTTGCATCTGCAATTTCTTAAGTTCAGCAGCAGTATCAGCTTCTTTTTCTAATCTTTTTTCTTCAGCTAGAGCTTTCCTTTCTTCTGCAGCAGCTTTTTTTTCTTCTATTTGAAGTTTTCTCTCCTCAGCCGCAGCTTTTTTCCTCAGCAGCAGCTTTTCTTTCTTCAACAGCAGCAGCAGTTTTTTTCTCTTCTGCAGCTAATGCTTTGTCATATTGAGCAACAGCCCATTGTTCTAAGTCTTTTCCAGTCTTATCAAGAGATTTTCCTTGTGCAATAAAATAATCTAATGTAGACATATTGTCTTCTTAAATCAGAAACCTGAAAAAGTAAATAAATTACCCTATTTTACTTTAATGGGAGACAAGTCTATACCATAGACTTAGTCTTAGTCCAAACTTGTATGGTTTATAATAACCAATGATAACTTGAGTACCTGTGGACAACAATAACTGTATCTCAAATACTGTGCGAGACAAGCCTTACAAAGGTCTTGTATATCTCAATGTAATCAAAGATCACTTGGGTACCTGTAGAAAATAATCATAAAGTACTGATCTGTACTATACTATCAGTGTATACCACTATAACTCCTATGTCATATGTCAACTAAAGACATTACAAAGGACAAACAAGAAAAGACAATATGAAAACATTTGCAGAGATCAGATTAAATTAAATAGGAGAAATGAAAAAAATGATCACAGAAACCGTGATGATAACTGCAATAAGATAACAAGACAAATAACGCCACAGTGTATAAACATAAGGGTGTAAAGAAATCAAAAATAGAAAAGATGAGACCTACAATTATACAAACAAATCAAACAAAACTAAGGAACACAAAATTATTAACAAAAACAACGAAGAAAAGAACACCTCATCACAACTAACAGAAATAGCAGCAAATTGTTGCTAACAAATTTCCAATTAAGAAAATGTGTACCTATAGAATCCTAGTACCAGACCAATGTCACTCGGCATACCTTGTACTAGTCACACAGAACAAAAACTAATTTAATACATAACAAATAACATGTAAGCATAAATAGCATATAGCATAAAATATAATTTATGTCATGAATGGAATGTGTTGCAGGTATAGTGTTGTAAAGCAGGCACAGTTTATTTTAATACTAATAACTTGCCACTTTATTCAGTAATAGATTTAATTTTAAACTATTACACTGTCAATTTTTCTCTGTAGGGCATATGAAGATCCAACGATGAACTATGCACTTTATGTTCAACAACACTGTGATTCTTCTGTACGTTGAGAAATGTCAACAATACTGCTCCAGATATTTTCTACACTTGATACCACTGTCCTGTGTAATACTGTCTGTACAGCGAAAAACTGTCAACAAGCGCTGACCTAGATACAGCATCCTATCGGTAATACAGGTCAAGCTGACATCGACTGTATAGCTGTCCTACTGGTGTTGATGTGTTCAAACAAATGTTCTTTGAGCTGTAAACTGTGATTCTCAACACAAAACTGCGTAAGCTGGACCCAGGAATCTGGCTCGCCACTGTAAAGTTTCTTTTCTTCTTTCCATTCTGTAAAGTGTCAGTCTGTATGCTCTGTAAGGAAGAGTGGTGTGTTGTTGAGATCAGGCATGCTCCAGTCTACCCAGCTGTAAATGGGTAACTCACCCTAGTCCTGAGTTAGGGAAGGCAAAGGCTCCAGGGGAAGCAGGCCCTAAACTTGGTCACTCCAACCGACGCAGGATGGTGTATGTATGAAGTAGAAGTGTAGAGTGTGATTACCGCGAATGGTGTACTGTTCGTGTGCTGACCAATATAACCACTCATACACTTGTGTCTACAAGGCACCAATGCAGACTGCTGGAATCTTTGTTTACTCAATTTATTCAGACGTACACACTGGGACATACGAGTACATCATGGTATGTTGACATATCAATTTGTAGGTATACATAGCAGATCTGAAGTCATGACACATTCAGAAATAATGGGCAGTACATCAAAAGTTCAATTGTCATGATACATTATGGCCGCATCCCCCTATCTGACTAAACGCGTCAGTGAAGGCAGATCGGTAAATAACTAAAGTTACTTGACGTCCATAGTTTGTAGCATATATTATGAAACCACGAAAGAGGGGGTTTCTAGCAAGATTGAGATCTCCCTGTCACTGTCCGATAATAGGATAAATAATCTGTTCTCTTGGCAGTGATCAAAACATATGATGACCGAAATCTAACATGGCCGCCTCCCTGAGTTGTCGTTCACTCATTCATAGGAAGGAGAATATAAGCCAGAGTTAATTTATAATGGGTATATAAATGATTTCATAAATGTTCCCATACAGCTCTACGGTGATCAGGTTAATTCACGTAGCCATAACCTGCTGTAGGAAAGTCTGTCATCTTTGTCGATACAAAACACGACCCTAGCGATACGAAGCACAATGTTCCATCTAGGTCGAATCGACATGAGATCATCAAAATAGGGTCTGGCAATACATGGAGTCCGAATTATACATTGTACCGTACCTTAGGAGAGTCTCTAACATAAACTATAGTAGAGATACCATCTCCTTTAGAAGAAAACCACTTCATGAATCATATTTCCTTAAGAATCTACCAGCCCTTTGAAAAGTGCGTACCCGCCATTATCACGGTACATCGGAACTCATCACGACTTGTCAAGACAACTCATACTTCCGCTAGACCGGAATAACAAGAATCTAGTCCCGCCTACCCATCCAAAAATATACAATATAGGACTGATTCTACTTGTACTAATAATATGTAATACATATGAATTCAGGCCATAAACATAATAAGCAAATTAATCTATTTTCTGGCCCTAAAAATAAGTACAAATATAAGAGCAATATCCTTGCGCCGGATCAATATCCAGAACGATTACTCCTATAATCAAAAGTGTGAATCAAACATGGATTATCTCGCTTTCCCCATAGACAGCATTTTCATACACAAATGAATGAATGTCTATATTTTTCCCATATTAAATAGCCATATCGATTTTTGTAATATGTGCGACAAAATATGCACGCAACAATCACCAATCAAGATCTGCTTACTCGGAGCAAGCAAGAGAACATGCCCACCATCAAAGCTGGCAGACGCTGCAGTTGGGTTGGCAATATCCTCAAAAGAGACCCCGATGCCATCACAAGAACAGCTATGCTATGGACCCCTGAAGGAAAACGAAAGAGAGGCCGACCAAAAACAAATTAGAGGAGGACTGTGGAGGCGGAGTTGCAAATAATGAACCAGAGTTGGGGCACTGTACGAAGGATGGCCACCGACCGAGCAAAGTGGAATCAATTTGTTGCTGCCGTACAAGACGCCACCAGGCGTGATGGCCACTGACTGCTTTGACGGTCGGCGGCTAAGGATCAAAGAAGAAGAAGAAGAACATGATAAGATGGCTAAAAGGAAGAGACGATCGCGTCATTCACAGCGAGCAAGCGAGACTATAGGAGAAGCAGCAATGTAATACATGTAACAGAAACAAAACACTATAATTAAAAACCTGCCAATTTTGGCGGGTTGTTCCTAGTTTATTCATAATCCACATCTTTAGAACCACTGTCCTAATTTTCTTTATATATAGAAATAAATTATTACTAAGGTTTCTCTTATCTCTGAAAATATATCCACGAAAACCTTCTCTCTTAAACATCTCACTAAAAGTTAAATTTCTATTCAACAAAATCACACGACTGCTATAGCAGTGTATGAGACCTTCTCGCAGCTACATCTTCGCTCTGAATGAATAGAAAACTCTCCTCTCAAGAATTTTTTTTTAGTTCCTAAAAATGCCCTTCAATTTTGCTCGTTTGGGTCAACCTCACTTACTTTTGGCGTATGTCACGGGTTGTCTCCCCTTGCTCTGCAGTAGTGGTCCAACAGTGGCTAAAATCTAGATTATCTAATGTGGGTCTTCAAAAGTGTATACCTTTGCACAAGACTAATCTTGGCAGAGTTGTAGATAAAAGGATAATGATGCTTCTACCTCGAGGGAATTTCACAAGATACAAGTATTTCAGAAGTCAAGAACAATTCTGATTTAGTCTGAGCAAGTTAACTTTTTATCTGACCCGCCGTCTTTTGCGAAGACGGATATTGTATGATTTAGCTCGTTAAAGACCCCAGCTTTAATCAGCGAAATGCCTCTTATTCGCTCGACATATATATATATATATATATATATATATATATATATATATATATATATATATATATATATATATATATATATATATATATATATATATATATATATGAATATACGCGTATACTAGAGGTTCTGCATCATGCTTATGCCTTTCTCTCAATAATGATTAATTCAACTCTGAATTTGTCAAAATCAACATATACAAATTTAATGCTCAATTACTTCGAAACAAATGTAAATAATTATGACTAGTGATTGTGAATAATAATCAGGTTTCTTCACCGAAGAGTCGTTAGGCTTGATGAATTTAGTAAAATAAAGTTGTTTTTACGCTCCCTGAGCGTATATCATATCACTCAGGGCATGTGATGAAAAATCACCAGTATGTCAGTTAATTTAAGGAAAGATTTGTGACTGCACAGAGGTAATTTCTTGTGCCTGAAGGAACATATTAAATTTACATACATTCTCTAAATGATTATATACAACTATTCACAAGTTGATGTAATTATCACTCACTCCCTGCTCAATTCGGAGTCTGCGGTTACCTCTGCTTTTGATTCTTCCGTTAGAACTATCATGAAGCAATCACCAGCGCTTGCTGTGGTGGTTCATTAATGTATCCTTTACACATTCTGTGGTGGCCAGCTTCGTATGAATCATTAACACCACTATGTCAAATTCACAGCATACAAAATGTGTTACACTCACCTCGATAATTGAGAAATCTTAGATTTCTTGCTCAGTAGAATAGTCTTGGCAACTTAACACAGATGCCTCGAACACACGTCTGGGGTATTATTTCTATTTCAGAATCCCTCTGTGACTTGTGAGTGGTCTTGTAGAATTCCGGGTTCCGTATTAATATTGGCGAGTTTTCTACTGATGTACAAAGATGCTCTTAATAATTTTGTCCAGTCCAATAAATTCAGAATCCAACTCTATTCTTTTCTGTGGCAAGGTCAGAGCTGTTTACGGTAAAGATTTCTGGAATGCAGTGCCGCATGTCAAACTTTTTCTGCGTTATACCGCAGGTTCCCGGCCAACGCTTCCACCTGGCGTTTTCTGGCAAACTCCCAATCAACGCGATTGTTTATTGCCGTCTTAAATCCCAGCCAATACATTCAAAGTACAAGTTATGATAACTTTTCCACATGTAGTATTCTCCGTTACTCATGCGTTTGACAAATTCAAAGAATCATCGTCCATGTAAGGAGTTGTGATATCCGTAAAAGGTTGTCAAAGTTGACTTATATCCCACTTTCTACTCACTCTTCCAAATATCTTCCAAGATTGCGTTTATCTATAATCTCCTGTCCCAAATAGTCGAGTCGGAAGTGATTAAGTAATCTTAAGCAAACACTTCATGCCAGCATCTACCTTTAGTCAATGTGGTATTATCACGTTTTAGTGATTCAGTTAATCTCTCAGGGATGGGCAATACGCTTGTCTGGCCCTATCATACATCGAACAGTGAAACGTGAACAATGACAGTAGGGAAAAAGAATGTACTAACAGTTGAATACAGCACATAATTCAGCACGCACAACAAATGTAGTGCAATACTGTCAGAGAGGAGACGAGAGCGCACAACTTATGTCGAAGCCCCAAAAAATAACAACCAAAATGTTTCACTAGTTGGATTCTACTCCTGACTCAGCTTCCTGGTAAATAAGTTTCCTACCGGTTTCTCTATACAAAAACGTGCTTTTCATTCGTTCTTAAAGTCGTAAACAAATCATTTTGCAACCCTAAGGTTATAGTTCCGAAAGATTATACGTGGAAAACAGTTTAATTATTTGTTAATAGTTCCTAGTCCCACACTACTTCACTTTCTTAATCGTTACTAATTCAGTTTTTACTCTCTTGTTATCAGATAACTCAATCCAGAACAATCCTGTATTTTCAAATAAATCTGTCATCTCTTCCTACATTGAAGTGAGTCCACCTGTGAAAAGTAACTGCAGCGATTGCTTCCAAGGCCAGGACGTTTAACTGACTTTAGCCTGCTAGCTTACTATACTAATAACCGTACGTGCGTGTCGGTTCCCTTAAAGTACAAACGAGCAAAGCCTGCCCTTTCTCTTATGCTGGTCTTTCACTACATTCCTTGGCACATTATAATGGCGACAGACAGTGTGACGAAATAACCTCTTTCGTCACATTTTCGGTGTCCTCTTCCCTTTCTTTTTCCCACCTCTAGCAGTAGTTGTGATTTTCAACTCATTGTTTACACTTTCTTCCTTCAATTCTTGTCATGTCTGTGCTTCATCAACCATCTTTACTAATTATTGTAATCTCTGACTTTCGTTTGTACCCATATTGACTGCTGGATCTGTAGAGTGAAAGGTTGTTTACGAGTGCGTTACACATTGCCGACCATACAGTGAATTGGAGTGCCTGGATTAATATGTAAACAAAGCGGAAATGGCCAGTCATATCACTGATAATATTTTCTGTCTGGGAGGGAACAAGAACTCAGGTTTCTTGAGCGATAGTTGTTTGTTTCCACAGTAACGTGACGGACAATATCAAGCTGGTGACAGATTAAAGACACCCATTGAAGATAAGAATCGAATTTTTCAGACTTAAGTGATTCGAATAGCATCTAAATACAGGGTTGTGGGTCCATTCTAATCACCCCCAGGAGAAGTGTGTATTCCCAAAATTTTGGGGAAAGTGTAAACAATTTATTTACTAATGTAAATTATACAGGTTTCTAGCTAAGTAGTTATATATATATATATATATATATATATATATATATATATATATATATATATATATATATATATATATATATATATATATATATATATATATATATATATATATATATGAGGCTAGAAACCTCAACATATGAAAATAGTATATGCATGAACCTCTATTGCAAGAGCTGGTGATTGTATCTGACTAGTCTTGCGGGAGACCCGACAGCAGAGATGACCCCAGAACTCAGACGAGTGTAAAGATGAGTAAAGAGTGATGATTACAGCACCTGTACCTAAAGTGTATAGAATCATGTTGTGAGATTTATATACTTTGTTTTAATTGTAATTCAGGCAGATCATTATTCACGCACTTCAGACGCAATTTCTAGTTGACACCCAGAAGGATAAAGGTGAATTTTCATCATATTCCCTGAGTTACATTGTGTGCTCGGGAATTTAATTCTTCTGAGAGGTTAACATTCGTGGGTGGAGCGCATGAGAATAGGCTTGTTAGTTTGCGGAGAACAAATGTAGTGAGGCATTTGTTTATTTCTAATTTGTCACAGTTCGTGGTTACAAGACATCAGAATTAAGTACTGAAGTTCCTTCGCCACTACTGTGAGAGAAGAGTATCACCACTGACCGTCTACAGTGGACGAGTTACGTGGAGAAGTGTACTCATCACCAAAAAGAAGTAACGGAAACCACAGCTGCAGGACGCATCTGGAGCTACGTTTTATATAACAGGCTACAGCAAAAGATACGTACATTATTATTAACGCCCTACCAAAACCTCAGTGAGGAAACTTTAATTAAAATTTTCACAAAATTTTCCATATTTATTTTCCCATGTTAAAGATTAATTGACTATTAAATTTGTTGTATGTTATTTTAAACTAAACAATAATAGTTGATTCAGTTTATATGTACGAAAGCAAACGTATGAGCCAGTTCTTCCTGATAAATACTTATATATAAATATAGAGCCATTACTCATAAGAGGGCATTCGTTGGATTACTCCAACTGGGCGCTTGACGGGCCAGAATCATTGCATAACCCTTTCATAAAAGGCGACGGACCAGATAATAAGTTAACAAATTTGCCCAGCCCTTAAGCAGCGGTTGTTCTTGACATCTGGGAATTTCTTGTGAATGCTCCCCTAAGGTAGAAACGACATTCTCATCTTCTATTTATATCTTTGTCAAGAGTAATCTTGCGCGAAGATAGATACCTTGGACGACCTACTTTTAGATACGTTTGCGTTGTGACCATTAGTGGACCACTACTGCAAAGCAAGGGGAGGCAATCCCGTGACAACGGGGCGACTCGAGCAGCGATATTGAAATCAGACACGCATTTGTGATAAATCACAAGTGCGGACCTCGTTTTTATTATAGTACTACGGTCTATTTATTTCCTTAGAATACTGACAGAAATTTTAGATTTACTGAAAGAGTATTGTTAGCTATTATATTGTTCAAAAAACAGAAACGCATAGCTATCCGAGGGCGCGTTTTTATGAGTTTGTAGGTAAAATTTGTTGCTAGGGTATATAAAAACCAGCCTCAAATGTTCTTTACAGTGTCAAATGCACGTGTTGACCTGAATTGCGTACGTTTTTGTAATCGTTATAACGCAGTGGTCAATAGTGTTTATGACGCAATTTTTGACCACAGCTCATGTTGCGCGCACGTGAAAGCAACAAAATTTGGGGTGAACACTTTTCACTGACTACGCAACTGAAACCCTATAAAAGGATAATGCTACACACAAAAAAATTCAGTTCATTTTCAAGCAGACATTTATGGCGTCTCTATCGATAAATTTAAGAAACATTGCTATTGGCCGACTGCATACAGGCGAAAGTCAAAGTCAGGTTGCCAGGCATCTAAACGTGCATCAGAGTACCATCAGTCAACTTTGGCACCGGTTCCAAGCCACTGGCTCAGTTGAAGACCGACATCGCAGTGGACGACCCAGAGTGACAACAGCAGCGGAGGATCGCTTTATTCGGCTTCGTCACCCCAGAGACAGGTTTACAACAGCTTCCTCAACTGCCCAGTCATTGCCTGCAGGACGTCATGTGTCTGATCAAACTGCCCGGAATAGACTGCATGACGCTGCACTTTGGGCACAACGACCTCATCGAGGACCTGTCCTTACGCGCCGCCATCGCCAAAATCGACTTCTTTGGGCCAACCAGCATCGTCCCTGGGCAGCTGACAATCAATGGAGACGTGTCTGGTTTAGTGACGAATCTTTCTTTTTGTTGCAGCGTCATGATAGACGGCGTAGGGTGTACCGTAGGCGAAATGAACTTTTTGCCCAAAATTGCGTTGATGAAGCTCCGCCGCACGGCGGTGGAGGTGCAATGGTGTGGGGAATGATCAGTTACAACGGAAGGAGTCAATTGGTGCACATTGAAGGAGGCTTGAATGCGCAACGATACGTCAATGAAATTCTTCGACCCCATGTCCTTCCACTTTTGGCTGCCCAAAGGTCTGTGTTTCAACAGGATAACGCGAGACCCCATTGTGCACGGTTGACCACGCAGTTCCTGACTGCCAACAACATTCTCACCCTTCCCTGGACATCCCTGTCTCCAGACATGAGTCAGATTGAGCACCTGTGGGATGAGCTGCATAAACGTGTTTGTCGCCGAGACGTTGCTCCAGCCAATCGTCGTGATCGGTTCCAGGCACTCCAGGAAGAGTGGGCAGCCATCCCACAGGCCCACATCAGATGTCTGATCGCATCCATGCCCAGGCGATGCCAGTCGCTGATCGATGCAAGAGGAGGCCACACACCATACTAACGGGAAAGCCCGTACGCCAAAAAACTCTCGTGACCCAGATGCAAAACTACTGTCAATTGATTGGTTGAACCCTAAGGTATTTTTGTGTGCAATTTGAACAATTAACTCATTAAATTAAAAAAAGTTATTGAATGTCACAATTATGGCTATGTGTGTGCCTTCAGTAGCTATGCGTTTCTTTTTCTGAACAGTATAGTTTAGATACATCGGCTGATACGTGCTGCATAAATAAATAAATAAGGTGAAATATTTTAAGATTAAAGTTAATTGATATAATGAATATAAAACTTTCCTAAAATTAATTAGTAAAGGAAAAGAATTGTCCATTTACTGAAGCCTAATTTATGTTTGTTGTCAGTGTGGTGCATTTTATAATTTTAGTCAGCTAGAGCGGCTAATTTTATTTTAGACAAGTAGCAATTGCAATATTCGTGTCGCCTGTAAATACTCTCCTAACACAGCATGGCCGAATCACAAAATCTCTATACTTGTTATTTAAACGTTGCTAAAGAGATGGGCTTAACGGGCAAAGAATTATCTGATTTTGTTGCCACTTCTGTGAAAGAGGCCAAAGCAGAACAGGAAACCGAGAAAGCCATGGCCAGAGAAGAGAGAAGATTGGAAATGGAAGAGAATGAGAAGCAAAGAGCTTTTGAAAAGGAACAGGCTGAGAGACTACAGGCCGAAAAGGAGGCTGAGACTACCAGCCGAAACGGAGGCTGACAGACTAAAGGCCCAAAAGGAGGCCGAAAGAGCAGAAAAGAAGAAACAGGCCGAAAGAGCAGAAAAGAAGGAACAGGCCGAAGGAGCATTCGATAAGGAAAAGGAACATGCCGACAGAGCCCACGCCATTAGATTGAAAGAATTAGAGATCGAAGGAAGAAGAATCGAATCTAGTTCTAGCACCAATGGGTCGGGGAGCTCTAAGACTAGTGATGGGGTATCTCACGCGATTGTTCCAAACGCGGTCTATTTTCAGTTAGATGCTTACTCAGAGAATTCTGAGGAAATAGACATTTATCTTACTAGATTTGAGTCTTTAGCTGCCACCTATGGGTTAGATAGAGAGAGATACAACATGAAGCTATCTCAGAGTCTGCGAGGAGCTGCATACGACGTCTTCCTCAAAATGGCACCGGAAGACAACAACAATTATGATTTGTTGAAGAAAGCTCTGCTACAACGTTTTGCGCTGAATGCGCAAACTTTTTAGTGCAAATTCCGGGAAGCAAAGAGGCAAAAAGACGAATCGTACAAGGAGTTTGCTACACGTCTGACAATGTACTTGGAGAAGCGGGGATCACTAAGCGCCTTCGAAGAATCGTACGAGGGATTACAAAAAATGATTATCGTGGAGCAGTTTAAGGACTCGCTCACCCCAGACATGACACGGTTCCTGACTGAGCATGGGATCGAAACTCTTGATCAGGTGGTACTGCTTGCTGATTGGTACCAGAGCGCCCAGTCGGAAGTGAACCCGAATAAAAGGAACCAACACGATAATCACCCCAAACGAGAGGAGCGCCCCTTCACTGACTCCAAAAGTACGACCAACACCTCACACAACACGACACAATAGCAACAACAACCACAAGATCACCATAGGCAGAAACAGAGCAATTCAGCCCAGGGAACTGGAATGCGATAATGTCAGGCGTGCAAATCTGACACTCCCTTCACATCGGACTGTAAGAGGCCTATGGCAGGCCTTTATAATGTCGCATGTCTGATCAGGGGGCCGATAGGGAAACATGACTCACAGGCATATGAACAAATTTCCAGCCACCCTTACTGAGCAAGTAACCGTGGGTAACCAAACCTTATGGTGCCTCTAAGGTTCAGGTCTTGAATATTCCGCTTTAGTTTCCCCATCTTTTGTGAAAGCCCACAAATACACTGGTGGAACTGTAGAAATACAGGGGTCCCGGAAGAGCATAAAGCCTAAGACTCTTCCAGTTCCAGAAAATGAAGTTTCAACTCGATACGTACGGGGTAAAATCAATGCTGCAGCAGTAGACGAGCTAGTCTACCCTCTCATCTTTGGGAGGAATATGTGTTCCTTGGAGATACCTCACGTGACTCCAAGTCAACACAAGAGAGAACACAGGACACGCCCAAGTGGCCCCTGAGCTCTTATCTCTAAACAGCCTGAATATTTCAGAGTTGAAGCAGGCACAAAGGGCCGATAAATCCCTACAGCCTTGCTTTTCTAAATTGTGTGGCAATTACTCCCATACTCCCCAGGGAGAATTTTACAGGAAGGAAGGTTTGGTTTACAGACGGGTGGGGAATAAGAGACAGTTAGTTGTCTCACTCCCATTTCGCACCCGCATGATGCAGAAAATGCATTCCACCCTGCCCCATCCCGTTAACTGTTCACATGCCCTGTACGAAAATGTATCTCTGAATCACTTTTGGCCAGGGATGCGAAAGGGAAATCGACAGTTCGTGAGAGATTGCTCGGTTCACCATCACCCGGACAATCAGAAGGATGAAACTACAAAGAAAGAGTTTGAGCAGAGTACCCAACACTCAGCATGGGATAACTTGTACCTCAACTCAACATTTATGTGTAGTAAAACAGAGTTACGCCAAGCTCAGAAGGACGATCATACCCTTTTGCCATACTTTGAACAGAGTCGGATAGAAAGAACTCATGCTTCAGCTGGAACTTTCTACACCGAGGATGGAATTATTTATCGACGGACTAGGCAAGGGAAGCAACTCTTAGTGCCACTCCCTTTAAGACCCTCCGTTATGAAAGCAGCTCATACATTTTCATCGCGGGAACTTCTTCCCGTGGGTACCACTATGCGTAACACTAAGGAGGTTTACTTCTGGCCCAACCGATGGAAAGACGTTCGTCAGTACGTATTGAACTGTACATATTGCTAAGCGAGCAATTTAAAAGTTCGCCAACGAGATAAAGTGGAGAAGAACACTGTCATTCAGAACAGTAGGAGAGGAAGGCACCCACTTCACAAAAGTTCATGTTCAAACCTGGATATTTAATGAAATATCTTTGGACAGCGTGTATGTGACAAAACGTCTGAACATGCTCTTTTGTGTGATCTCTCACACCTTCAGCCCCCCGGCAGTATCCTTTCTTTTTCTTCATTTTTCTCATAGCTTTTATTTGGCATAAATCATGCCTTTTCATTCGTTATTTTCAATATTTTGCTCTATGCTAGACATAGCATAGTGAATTCTCTAACACGCCACTCCCCTATGGCAGTATTTGCTACAAGAGTAATGCGTACCTTATTGTTTAACACTCCACTCCCAGACTGTTATTACGATTGGCCAGGTTTGGTGTCCCGACCAGCGATAATATTTTATCGCCTAATCTGTCTGACCGCCTGTGGAAACGGGGCGATCAAACATTTGACCCCATTGAAAAGCTGTTGATCATGTTAACACAAGCCTAGGTATGTGATACGATGAAAGAAGACAATACGGTCTGGTCAGACATCTGTCTGGCGGAGGCACGCAGATAAAGGTGATAAACAAAGGTGCACCGGAAGTCTTACGTAACGATTTGACATCACTGTGGTAGGAGGCCACGCGTGTATATTAAAATTAATATTTTCAAACACGCGTGGGATGAGTAATGATAAACTTTCCCACTCAAACAGTGCTAGATAGATTGGATTGGTTCGCCAGAATCTACTATGATTTGATTGGAACTTTCGGCGGAAACACAGCTGGGTTTTGAAACTAAGGACTGTGAGATATAATCTAACAAACTCGGAGTCACAGCACACGACAGACTGCATCGCAGCGGCAACTAAACACCTCCTACAAGCCAGAGGAAAGAGGATAGGACTTATCGGTCCACAATTATATGTACCAGATCGAGTATTGGGCAACTTTGGAAGTTCAAGTAAACCCGCAATTTTAATATAAGACTGGAAACTTGGGAATTTTATCACAAGGAGTCAAAAGAGGAATTATACATTTCCAGACCACGTGTTTCACCCGTTATAAGAGGAATTATAGATTTCCAAACCAAGTGTCTAACCGTCATAAGAGGAATTATAGATTTCCAGACCAAGTGTCTCACCCGTCATCAGAGGAATTATGGATTTCCAGACCAAGTGTTTCACCCGTCATAAGGGGAATTTCTCAGACTTAAGTGATTCGAACAAAATCTAAATACAGGGCTGTGGGTCTATTCTAATCTGCGCCAGGAGAAGTGTGTAATTCCCAAAATTAGGGAGTAAGTGTAAATAATTTATTTACTAATGTAAATTTTACAGGTTTCTTACTAAGTGGTTATATATATATGAAAATAGTATATGCATGAACCACTACTGCAAGAGCTGGTGATTGTATCTGACTAGTCTTGCGGGAGACCCGACAGCAGAGATGACCCCAGAACTCAGACGAGTGTAAGGATGAGTAAAGAGTGATGATTACAGCACCTGTACCTAAAGTGTATAGAATCATGTTGTGAGATTTATATACATTGTTTTAATTGTAATTCACGCACTCCAGACGCAATTTCTTAGTTGACACCCAGAAGAATATTGGTGAATTTTCATCGTATTCCCTGAGTTACATTGTGTGCTCGGGAATTTAATTCTTCTGAGAGGTTAACATTCGTGGGTGGAGCGCATGAAAATGGGCCTGTTAGTTTGCGGAGAACAAATGTACTGAGGCATTTGTTTATTTCTAATTTGTCACAGTTCGTTGTTACAAGACATCAGACTTAAAGTACTGAAGTTTCTACGCCACTAGTGTGAGAGAAGAGAATCAACACTGACCGCCTACAGTGGACGAGTTACGTGGAGAAGTGTACTCATCACAAAAAGACGTGACGAAAACCAGTTCTGCAGGACGCACCTGAAGCTAAGTTTTATATAACAGGCTACAGCAAAAAATACGGACGTTATCATTAACGCCCTACCAAAACCTCAGTGAGGAAACTTTAATTTAAATTTTCACAAAATTTTCCATATTTATTTTCCCATGTTAAAGACTAATTGACTATTAAATTTGTTGTATGTTATTTTAAACTACACAATAATAGTTGATTCAGTTCTTATGTACGAAAGCAAACGTATGAGCCAGTTCTTCTTGATAACTACTTATATATAAATAAAGAGCCATTACTTATAAGAGGGCATTCGTTGGATTACTCCAACTGGGGGCTTGACGGGCCAGAATCATTGCATAACCCTTTCACAAAAGGCGACGGACCAGATAATAAGAACAAATTTGCTCAGCTCTTAAGCAGCGTTTGTTCTTGACATCTGGGAATTTCTTGTGAATGCTCCCCTAAGGTAGAAACGACATTCTCGTCTTCTATCTATATCTTTGCCAAGAGTAATCTTGCGCGAAGATAGATACCTTGGACGACCAACTTTTAGACACGCTTGCGTTGTGACCAATAGTGGACCACTACTGCAAAGCAAGGGGAGGCAATCCCGTGACAGAGCCTTGTCATATAATAGCAATGTGGATGCGTGGGCTGAATGATGCTTATAGTCTAGCACATTCTGAGTATAAGGCACTGCTAATTCAACTCGTCAAGAAGACCGTAAGACAAGGGAGGATAAGGAATAGAATCAGGATTCTAATTTAAAGGACCTGACAAGGTATTTGAGCATCTCCTGGAATTAGACAGCAAGAAAATACATTTACTAGTACAGAAAGCCCGGAATCCTAGGAACTTGAACACGAAGTCTAAGTAAAAAGGGTAAAGGATCCCGTTACAGCCTATTGAAGCATATTGGGAATATGGTGTTAGGCCCATATTTTCTTGACCATCGGCACACTAGGAGAGGTCAGCATCACGCCGGCCGCCTTAATCTTCCCAATTCATCAGGCTGGGTCGACCCCAGAGCTGTTTGCGGTCTAAAACAATCCCACCTCAACTGGGGATCGAACCACGGACCACCGAGATAGGAAGCCAGTGCACTTACCAATGTGCTACCGCTGCTCCGAAGTCATAGTGGGATTCCATTATAAAGTAATTTTTTTTGTGTTGAAACATACGCCCGCTATTACTCGAGGCGAAATCTCAGGTTAGTATGTCTAACCTGAGACTGATTTTATGTGAAGATCCTATTTTCCCTGTACGCTGACAGGTGTCCTCTCGCCATTCAGGCAGATACTCGCCGTCTTCGGAGAGATTATAAAGTAATAACCAAGACCACGTGTAAGAAGCATCTTAATCAAGTTGCCAAAACTATTTATGTAAGCCATAAGCCTGTATTGCCCAAAGATATTTGGGGTAAGGTGTACATTTTATCATTCTATATTTTGCAATATTCAAATGTGAAAATTGCTGGTGTATGCCCACGTTCATACGAGGTTTGCAAAACCAGTATAAAGAATGATGGCTTTATGAACCACAACTGCAAGAGCTGGTGACTGCTTCATGCGTATTTCTCATAGAGAACCAAAAGCAGAGGTAGACCCAAGGTCCATATGGAGCAGGCAGTGGATGTTGACAGAAATAATGTGCATGATTATTATATTTACCTTTTAACCAGTGCGCATGTATACGTAAACTATGTGTATATAAATGCAATGGATGTTTTCCGCTCACTGGGATTAACATTAATGCTCAAAGAGGGTGACGTTCTGAGGCTGGAATGATGGTGGAATGAAAGGTAGGGACACCTGATTTTTGTGTCAGGAGATCCAATACTCAAGAGGGATATTCATTTCTCTATCATTTCATGATACTAGTCAGCGGTACCAAATGGTGGTACTAGTCGGTGGAACAAGTGTGTGATATAAGTGGCCTTCAGTCAAAACTAAACACCTACATCAGACTAGTATTGAAGACGCCGGACCATCTTCGTAATTACCCCACGATACTACGAGTGACGTGTTACAGCCACCAGACTTGACCAGTGAGGAGTGAGAACCAGTCTACAACCTCCAAAGAACCAACATCGGCTGGAGCAGAAGCCAACCGACATCTTAAGTACCCACTTAAAGCTGTCAAGTGAACTCTTAAAAACAAACATTCTAGAGCAGTAGTATTCAAACTTTTTTGTTCGCGTACCCTCATAATTTATCTTTAACTATGTACTCCCAAGGTTACTTATTCATAACTGGTTCAAAACTAATTTGCTAATGTTAACTACAATCAACGAAATAAATGAATAATGATAATACTAGTCAAAATTAATCTAAAATAAAGTAATTTACGCATATGTGGATATTGAGTAATTAATATGACATAATACAATACACTACAAAAACTAGTGGTGCTTCTTGCCGCTGTTGCGCCAAATAATCTCGTCAAGCTGCTGCATCGCTACAAGCCTTTAACTTGACTCTCGCCGTGTCACTCTCACTCGCACCACGTCACACGCTTATTACGAGAGGCAGGGAGTTAGAGGCGGGGAGTGAGTAAGACAGGATTGAGACGCGTATCAAAGTAAACAACCGAACTATTTCTTCACAATTAAATAAAAGAGAAATAAGATGAAAAATTATATTATAAAAAAGAATTTCTGTAGCCTCAGCGGGTTATCTTTTCAAAAAAAAAAAAGTTTTCAGTACTCAAAGTAATTTACTTAAAATAATGAAAAATAAGAAAACATTGCATTGACAGATTTTTTTTTTCGCGTACCCCCCCTAGATATCTTCTCGTACCCCTAGGGGTACACGTACCCCAGGTTTAATACCACTGTGCAAAAAACCATCACCTGTGATGAACTCTTAAGGTTAAAAATTCCCTTATTTATTTTACATTGTTAATTATCATTGATTATTAAATTTGTTATCTGTATATATACAAATTTATAGTAGATTTAATCATTTTGAGTGAACTGCACCCGAATATCTTAGTCAGTTTAAACACCCATAAACAGAGCTATGGAACAATAGATATTACAAAAGAAACAAAACAGATTAGCACAGTAAAAGCCATATTCTTGTTTATTTATATCAGCGAAAGCCTGTCTTATAAAAACTGCTTCTTTTTTATATTTAGGAAGCAATTCTGAAAAGATAATTTTGAGTTAGGTTTTAAAATGATGAAAATAATTAGGTCAAATAAAAAAAATGCATAGTAAACGGGTAAAGTTTCCACGCACAAGGACGACATAATATTGGGCAAAACATGTTCAAGTTTGAGTCAGCCTGTGACAACATTGACCTTCATCATCTATGTCAACATTAACCTTCATCATTTATGTCAACACTATCATCATAGTGTACATCACTTTCGTCGTTATCATCATCATATCACTAAGACGAAAGCAACGCTCTTTTGTTTATCTCAACAACAGGAGACAACTGTTAGAAAATTACATACGCAGTTTCTACCAGGAGCGCCGCCGTATTCAGTATCGTGAGGATATAATTGTGAAATCGATACTGTTTGGGCTCAAACAGCCACCCATGCAAAGTAAACCGAAGCTAATGCAGAAATCTTGTCTCAGTTTGTGGGTGCAGTCTCTCCATTCAACTCTGGCTTATTTCTGTGTTTGTATGCTTGTCTACGTATGTGTGTATCAGTATGCGTTTACAGCTGTGTGTCAAGCGTGCTTTTACGCTATTGCTTCTGTGCGGCAGGCTATATGTGCCACGTTATGTGAATGAGTGAGCTACACTGCATATGCTTATCATTGAACACGTTGTTCTCTTTATCTATGTCTGATCGGTTATCTCAAGTTTGTCGTTTGGTGTACACGGGAGTGGACTATGACCCTCATTGTGATAATCTTCTCTCTTATCTATCTATCTATCTATCTATCTATCTATCTATCTATCTATCTATCTATCTATCTATCTATCTATCTATCTATCTATCTATCTATCTATCTATCTATCTATCTATTTACCTACCTACTGAGAATGTACCCGCATACCAAAAATACAGATTAATTGTAGACGGATTGACCGCATGAGTGAGTGTCGGTATACAGAATTTATTTATTTTTATTTATTGTTTTATTTATTTTATTTTATTATTACTTTTTTGCCCCATTTACCAGCTTGTTTGTTTCAAAAAAAAAAAAAAAAAAACCCTACTCATTTTTTTTATTATGATTGCATACTGTAAATGAATGCTGTTATGGTAACTTTATAATGTTGCATGCCTTTAAATTAATGTTTAAAGCATCATGTGGGAATGAAAGGATATAGTATGCAAGATTAATGAGAGTGGAAGGGCAGAATGTTAGACGGGCCTGCGCGCCCAATTCTTTACCCTTCGAAAATAAAGTTCGTTCGTTCGTTCGTTCGTTCGTTCTATCTATCTGTGGTGAAGTGGGATGTTATAAATATTTATAGGGGACTTAGTGTACTGACTGAGATCAGCTGTGAAGGTATCTATATCTAATAAGAGTAGTGTATTATAGATAACCTTACTTGCTGCCACATATATATATATCTCAGTCAGAATTATTCTGGAATAGTGTGATGACTACGTTGTATGTCTAGGGTATGTGTATGATGAAGTGTAAGTCATAACAACAACAGACAGATAAACAATTTAATTTATTCCATCACACTTGACAACACTGTGACACTCACATACATAAAACACTCTACAAGGATATCTTAAAGGAGTCACTGATAACTTTTCAAATAACAATATGTATTCATTGCTGTCATGAATGAATATGTGTCCTGATTCAAATACAAAGGGAACCAGGAATCACAATCAATTTTAATTACAAGTTATATGTACAGAATTTCTCAATATGAATATTGTAGTGACATATATTATTAAAAGTATCCTATGTGTGTCAGTTGTGTAGTAGTAATATGAGGTAATACTGGTTTTGTTTTGTTCAAGCTCTGTTGGTATTTGTCATCATGACTTCAATAGTTTGTCTTTATTGGAACTAGTATTGGAGATGTTCTCAGTTCCTGATATTAAAACAATTTACTTCCCCTCTTAAGTTTATGTTACAATGTTATTTTAAGATGGGGGTACATAATTTTGAGCTCAGCTGGCCACATCAGCTTATCTTGCGTGATGGCGGCAGGAAAAGGACTCCTCTGCTCGATTTCTCCCCTGTGCTCTGGAGACACCTCACTGATAGCTAAATGGACCAAGGAGTATGCTGTCCGACTCTGGATTCAGCAAAGCTCTGACCAGGTGCTGCTCAATACCATCAAGACCACGGTCCCTGAAAACAAGAAGGATGTACCTTCTACTTCATAACTAATTTATACTCTCTTTTTACACTGAGCACAATACATCACAAACATTGAGTTCAGAGCGTTAGGCCAACTGTCAGCTTCATCTGAAATACTATATACCAGTATTAACCTCCTTAATGGTTACTACGCCTCTGCACTTCCAGCATTATTTCTTTCTAGTCAATCATCTAGGTGTCAGTGTACTGTTTGGCAATTCCATGCCGTTTTACTTTCCTCCGACACCTTCTGTTCAGGCTGGAGCATTATAGGCTTTACATCATGTTTGCTACTGAACTACACATATATACAGGCATAAATTAACAATTCACATTCAATTTTCATTAAAAGATACTGAATGTTTCAAGCTTACCACAATTCATAGAATAAAACACAGATACGTTGACTAGCAATGAATTCTGGCACAATTACTGGCACAAATTCCCATCTGCTTATGTTCCAGGCTTTTATTTAGCAAAAAATATGAGCTGGCTTCAACGCACTGTTGCTTTATCAAGCTTATTTGAACTAGTGGTCTCGAACTAACGCTCCTAAGTGATTATATCAGCGAGTCTGGCCAATGGAGCCACGTTTCGACAAGTGTTTGAAAAATTTTTACCTTCCTACGTCTCCCCTAACAACCAAGATAGTATTTATAGTCCGACCAATCGTGTTTAGTCTTATATTTGTTGCGCTCCAATCAATTTGGAGTTTACATGGTAGGCTATTTCCGTACGCAAGGTTTTTTCAAACACGTTATTAAAAAATTTTATGAGCAGAAATGATTTCATGCTGTCAGGCATCCCCACTATTTTATTTTGGTTATAACTTGTTAATTCCTAGACTATTTGCGTAACGTTTTACATATTCTTTGTCAGCAAGCCCTAAGGAACCCAAATATACAAATTTAATAGAGCTAATATGCTGCGTTCAAAATATGCAATTCCTTCTACCTCCTGTTTCGAAGATGTGCTGTCTGGGTACTGTAATGTTTTCAAACGTAAACCCATCTAATGTTATCTTTTCTAATAAGAGTTTTTTCAGGATTTAAAAACCTAACTCTGGGAAGGTTAGTGTTTTTATCACTGTCCTTCCGAAAAAGTTAGTGCATGTGGCCTTACACACGTGATAGTAGTAATTGTGTATCGCGTTACGCTTGTTGGGGTGGCATTAATAGCGAGACGCGTGTTTAATTTTGCATGCGTTCGGCTTTCTGCCTCTCCCCTCTCTCTATCCTGCTTTATCTGTTCGTTCGTTTTGGTAACGTAATATAATTAATGTTAGGATTAATTTAGGTCATTACGCAGTCTGCCTCTCAATGTTTTTCTTAGAAATGCAATACCCGTTTTAATGTGTTGTGGAAACGCTTGTATTTATGCAGTGGCTTATATTTAACGTGGAAACGTTACAATTTGCAGACGAAGCATAAAACAAAGGAGATTTCGAGTACATTCTTTGTGATAGCACTGTTATTTTACCATTGCTCTTTTCTTTATTAGAATTTATTTGTTAGGCTTTATATTTACCTGATAATTTATATATGTGGATTAGAATATTTCACGACACTATCTATCTATCTATCTATCTATCTATCTATCTATCTATCTATCTATCTATCTATCTATCTATCTATCTATCTATCTATCTATCTATCTATCTATCTATCTATCTATCTATCTATCTATCTATCTATCTATCTATCTATCTATCTATCTATCTATCTATCTATCTACCTATCTACCTACCTACCTACCTACCTACCTACCTACCTACCTACCTACCTACCTACCTACCTACCTACCTACCTACCTACCTACCTACCTACCTACCTACCTACCTACCTACCTACCTACCTACCTACCTACCTACCTACCTACCTACTTACCTACCTACCTACCTACCTACCTACCTACCTACCTACCTATCTATCTATCTATCTATCTATCTATCTATCTATCTATCTATCTATCTATCTATCTATCTATCTATCTATCTATCTATCTATCTATCTATCTATCTATCTAATTATCTGAAAGATAACAACCTCAGTCCCTATTCATACAATCGTAAACATTTCGATTACTTTATGAGTTCTGATTATCTGCCCCCCTAATGTGATTATTTTCCCGAACAAATGATATAATATCGAATGTAGGTTTAATGATGATGATAGTGTTTTTCAACATATTTTGTTTCATGGTGATACTTAGTTTGTATTTTTCAACATACTTTATTTCATGTTTATAATTAGATACTGTGAATGTGAGTATGCTATTATTTTACCTTTGTAACGTTGAATTCCTTGAATTGATGGGTAAAATGTATGTGAGAATAAATGAAACCAGTATAAAAGACGAGAGAAAGGAAGGGCAGAATGTCAGACGGGCCTGCGTGCCCAATTCTCAACCCTTTGAAAATAAAGTTCGTTCGTTCGTTCGTTCGTTCTATCTATCTATCTATCTATCATCTATCTATCTATCTTTCCCTCTGTCTGTCTATCTTTCTGTCTGTCTGCCTGTCTGTCTCTCTGTCTGTATTAGAACATAATCCTGTTTGATTACTGAAAACGATAACAATGTGTGACATTTGAGAAATTTAATACCAAAAAAAATCAGAAGAGATAGAATGAGGTTAGAAATGTAGTGCGAGTATGACCATATACCAGAGGGACAGCAATAAAGTGGTGCGGACACCATGCCAAAAATACAATCAAATGAACTACCATCACAGGATGTAAGCAGCAGATATTCTGGGTACATGAGTGGAAGATGTGTAGACAACTTAAAGAAAACTTGAGAGAACATGACATAACACTAGCTAAATAATGATACACGTGGACAAAGATTTTGAAATAAAACTGCTTTGTATAAAAACGTGCGGATTGTGTACAGTGCAGTTTAAATAATATCTTACACATCATGTCCAGTGTTTTGGTAGTTTGCCATTACGTAAGATCGTCAGTGATGTAAACAGGGCAGGAGGTTTTTTTTTAATATTTGGATATATTGGGCACAATGTTTACCTTAAAGTTTAAAATGTAACATCGTGTTTACATCTTCCTGTTCTCACACTGTGATTTATGTTGTTGTTGTTGTTGTTGTTGTTGTTGTTGTTGATGTCTAACTCTAGGTTTCCCCCATATTTTACAAACTTGATGTTTGCTTTCCATTTATCGAACTTTTCCTTATCTTTCTATTGAATTATGGGGGTTACGTGTTTAAAATTATGAAGACCCCCAACCTGCAACTTTTGTTGTTGTTGTTGTTGTTGCTTTGTCGAAACAACTGATCATTGCCGTGGTCCTATTCTAGGTACCATCATTTTAAAATATTAAGACAGAACCATAACTGGATGAGAATTAACAAAATAATAGAATGTTATCGTTTGTTTTATCTCCAGATTTACCTTAGCCAGCATCATCCAAGGTTTCGCACCTGCTAAGTGACAAACAAAACTGGAACAGACAGATGCCTTCACATACCTAGGATGCATAGTAACACCAGACGGCGGAGCAAGCAAAGACATCAACAACAGAATGAACAAAGCAAGAACAGCCTTTTTTAGTCTAAACAACATCTGGAAGTCCTCTCAGTACAGCACAAGCACAAAATTAAGATTATATCAGCGCTGTGTGCTTTCTGTGCTTCTCCATGGCGCGGAGAGCTGGAGAGTTACAGAGAAGGAAATGTCGAAATTGTCATCTTTTCACACAACTTGCCTAAGAAAAATTCTCCGAATCTTTTGGCCGAATACCATCACCAACCAAGATCTGCTTACTCGGAGCAAACAAGAGGACATGCACACCATCATAGCTGGCAGACGCTGGAGCTGGGTTGGCCATGTCCTCAGAAGAGACACCGATGCCATCACAAGAACAGCTATGCTATGGACCCCTGAAGGAAAACGAAAGAGAGGCCGACCAAAAACAACTTGACGGAGGACTGTGGAGGCTGAGAGGCAAAGAATGAACCAGAGTTGGGGCACTGTACGAAGGATGGCCGCCGACCGAGCAGAGTGGAATCAATTTGTTGTTGCACTACAAGACGCCACCAGGCGTAATGGCCACTGACTGCTTTGACGGTCGACGGCTACGGATCAAAGAAGAAAGAAGTGACAAACAAGTGTCAGCAAAGACAGACTTACCACAGCTAGAAGAGCAACTGATCAAAGTACCACGTGACGACATTCTGCATCTTGAGAAAGCTGCAGAAGATTTTATTCTTCAGTCCTGCTTGTTTGCATTAGGATAGTGCTCAATAACCGGTCGATCCCGATGTACCTGTAGTTCTCAGGGATTATGTGGTAGATCTCTAGGTGACGGAAGGGGATAAAGAAAGAATTTTAAGCTAGGGATATTTCAAAGTTGCCCTCTTCCGCCGGCACTTAAAAGCGCGATGATTTCCAGAATTAAATGTCATTTCTGTAGCGTTCCCAGGAAAACGCGTGAGCTAGCTTAATTTATTCTTAAACTGTATAATAAGACAGGAGGCCATCTTGTTTCTGTGAAGTGAAATGTCTTTAGATTAATTGTTTTTGTTGATCAGAATCGACGTCTCTGCACTCCAGGAAAACCCATAGGTGTTCAGTCTCCCTCAGCAAGTGTTGAAGGGTTTGAATGCTACTTGTTCCTGTTGCGCATTGGTTGCATTCACGGCCGGATGCATCCTCTCATTCGTCCATCCCTGAACTTACTGATGCCTAATTCCAGCAATCTTAACATTGATGATTCATCGTTTGCAGTGTCAATAATAAAGAGTGTCTAACAGGTAATCATTAACTGCCCTCACTATCTCTGCCTTATCCATATCCAATGCACCACCTCCTATGGGTGCTCTTGAAGCTAGTCTATCAGCTATTTAATGTGCTGTGTACCCTTGCATGACCAGGACAGTAGATCCACACCAGTTCCTGAAGCTTCGAGTATTCTATGGAGGTGTTTCATTCATGCCGGAGCCATCCACTTTGGACCTTCCGAAGCATGCATTGTGAGTATGAAACAATAACTGCCCTTGTTAATGAAGTCTCAGACAGCTTCCTTAAGGCTGCAATAGCTGCCTCAACCGCCATTCTCATGCTGGAGGTTGCTATCATATCTTCTGATATTCGACTAAAATATTATCTAGTTAAGATTTACACTGCTCTATATAAGGCAATACAGGAAACGGATCTTCCAGCCGAAACAAGAATTATGTTTATGCTGTACTAATTCCATATTCTAAATGGTCTGAAATATGACAATAGGCATGATTTTTATAAAGGTAGATCGCTAGAGGGCTCAGTGTTTGTGAGGTAGATCGTCACAGCTTTTGGGTTGCCTATCGTTGCTTTAGAATATTTATCTTGGTGTGCTGATTATGACTATCTCTTCTGATATTGCTGGGCAGTATAGTCAGTAGATTTCTTCTTATGTTTGACTATCATTTTCTTACCATATAACTATATATATATATATATATATATATATATATATATATATATATATATATATATATATATATATATATATATATATATATATAACCCCCAGAAAAAAATCGAATCTTTCGAAGCAAAGTGTTACATAAATATTCAAAAAATATCTTGGACCAAGAAGAAGAAAAATATAGACATCCTACACGACCTGAATATCGAAGAAAACTTGCTCATAAACAATATCATGTCCCGGAAACAGGAATACTTTGGCCACATTAAACGTCATAGTGGTTTAGACAGAGCAGTAATAGAGGGTATGGTACCTGGAAGGCAAGGCAGGGCCCGACCAAGACGACGGTGGACACAGGACATTGAAGACACCTTGAATACGACAATGGAGGAGGCGGGAAGGCTGGCTAGAGATCGAAAGTCTTTCAGGCGGGATGTGATGAGAGCGACGTTCTGCAAAGGACATGCTACATGATGATGATGATATATATATATATATATATATATATATATATATATATATATATATATATATATATATATATATATATATATATATATATATATATATATATATATATATATATATATATATATATATATATATATAAAGTTACTTGTAAATTCAATTGTCGATTATGTCAATATGTATTGTTTTCTGTCGTACACGTGCCTTTACAATCTCATTTGGTCTATAAAAGAGATGTAAATTGTCCTGAAAGTCTATATAATCTACAATATAGTCAATACGCCACACAATCACTGTAACCTGCTCTGAATCTAGCCACATAATTATCAGAGAAATCTTCTTCTTCAAGTACCGTGCCTTGTGGCGTACGAGATCATGTCTCTCCACAACTTCCTGTCTTCTGTATTATTTATCACCTCTGTTGTTGACTTCTGTCCATGTCACGATGTCAAACCGTCCAGTATTTGTTCTCTTTGTTTTCCCCATTTCCTTTTCCTTCAATAATACCTGTTGTTTCGATACATTCCAGATTTCCTCTTCTCATAACATGCCCAGAAAAAGTGGATTGCTTCTTTCTAACTTGTGAAATAAGTTTCCTTTGCTCATTGGCCTCTGTCAGGGCATCCTCATAACTCTTTTTGGCTGTCCATGTTATTTTTAATATTCTTCTGGAAAACCACATCTCTGTGGCCTCTACTGCCTTTCCTATTTGTTTACTATTTGTTCATATAACACTAAATAACTCTCTTTCTTACTTCCATTGACAAAGAATTGTTGCATAAAATACTCATTTTATAGAATGCTGTTTTTGCCTGAGCTATTCAGCTCTTCACTTCTGAGATACATCTTCTATGTGCCCATTGTTAGTAAAATGTGCCTCGGTATTCGAAACTCATATACAACTTTTTAAAAAGCTAACGGTAGCCCTATTGCAAATACTGCCGTAGAGTAATGAAGCGTTAGAGACGACACCATTCCAAGTCCTTAAACTCTGTTTAGTTGTTAACTCATACTGGCTACTAGTTGTTGAATCACGCTTTATTTGTTAAATGACGTGAATGTCCACCAGTTGATAAATGTAGATGTTGGGACTGGTGTAGTAAAGTGTAACGATTGTCAACTCATTAAACCCAGCACAGTTTTGGTCATACAGGTCATCTTGTCCTGGAACGTGATGAGGCTCCGACAAGAATGTGAGTGTAAACAATGAGTGTGTATGTGAATGTCAGAACGCGAATGGTAGAATGATTCGATAGAGTTGACAGGTTGGTAGTACATCACTCATACTCACACTGTTCGAATTCAAGAAGTACTGGAACTACGGTGGTCTTTTTATAACATTTAATGGGACGCACACTTGGACAGTACGTGTATGGTTACAGGAACAAATGTCGACATAGACAGCATAATGTTGATCACAGGAATATCATCTTAAGTTAGCATTCATGCTTGGCAAATATCATAATGGAGCATTCGTAAATAAGCATTCAGAGTTCCATCATGTAAATCATCTGGCTTTACTGACTGGGCACGTCAGACCATAACCAATATATAGGAAGGCTCCTAGACCTAACCTCGTCTAGTGAATATCCCTTCACGTAAAGTTCAATATATATATTTTCCATAAAGATATAGGAATCCCAGACATGGGTTCTCACATGTAGCAGTGATCTCTTGGTTCATCGAGCGATAGTACAGGCATCCCTTTTTCTCACTCGATAAATACAAAGTATATGAATTTCAACATGGCTGTTCTTCTCTCGTGAGTTTCACTCACTATAGGACCCAGACCCAAAATTGGTCATTCGTTAAATGTCCTCATTTCTTCATAGCTTCTCTCATAGAGGTGATTGAATAATATCATACAATCTAGTGTTGATATATAGGAATGTCGTCTTCCTTTGAATAAATATTCTTTTCAAAAGTACCACTGTGCATCTGTTTATCAACAACGATGGCGAAGCCCAAGTTCATAATAAATTGTGGTTTTACCTTTCTATGCGAAATATAACTTTGCCATTCCTTGGCAAAAGAGAATAAACACTGGGGTAAAGTACATACAACATGTCTAAATGACTATCACTTTTCCCCATTGACTTATAGATCATTTTTTCGGCGATAGGCCGGCTACATCAAAATTCTACATCCAGACAGGATGACGGCCATGGATCACACCCACTGCTAGCGATACTTCCGCTGCATAGCCTTTGACCTTTTCTAGCGACAACCAACATAGTTCGACTTAGAAATGTAAAGATATCCATATATAAGACAGACTCGTCCTACTCATACAAACACTACGTATAAATTCAGGCCATAGATATACTGAAGCAAGAACAATCTATTCCTACCCAGCCAAAGAATAAATCGCAGTAGGCCTAGACTCGTCCGCGGAGTCCGATCGAAGATGACGGAACTACTTTCAAGGGAAGTAACTCAAAAATGACTTCTCCTTAAGCACTTAAAAAGGAAATACTTTGATTACAAAATATTTGCGAACATAATAAGTATATAAATGTATTATATTGCAAGATAGTAAAAATTGCCCTTTACAGTCTTACCACACCTCCCGGGAAAAAAAAAAAAAAATTTTTTTTTTTTTAAATACATCTAGGAGCACGTAGAATAGGCTCACAACGCAAGAATACTGCGCAGATGAAAATATCAGGAATAACTATAATTCCTAATATGACCGGTGAGAATATATCTCAAAATCTGAGAGAAATTGTTTCTCTACGAATAAATGTTTCCAGGAAGGTGTGATGTACGTATAATACAATTCTGGTAATTATACAATGCATACCAAAAATTCACACTATAATCTTAAATTTATGATTTATGAAGAAACAATCATCAAAGAACAGCGGTGAATAAAAATCAATAAACCGCTAAGTAGCGATACCATCATTCTATTATTAAATTACAAATGTGTATCTTAGTAAAGAAACAAAAAAATAACTGTTGTAAAGTTATACATATTAAAAAGATCCAATATTTAACAGTTAAGTGGCATCATGTGGGCATCTGGACAGAATGTCCGCCATCACATTTTCTGAACCACGGATAGCTCGTACCGAGAAATGAAAAGGTTGAAGAGCGATTGCGTATCGAGTTGATCTCGAGCTCTTCAAGTTCTTACTTTGGATAGCCGTAAGAGCTTTTTGGTCAGTTTCCACTACGAAATGCGCGCCCAGAAGGAATCTTTGGAGTTTGAGAATTGACCAAACCATTGCCAATAATTCACGGTCTAAAACCGAGTAATTCCTTTCTGCAGCATTAAGTTTTCTGGATATATACATTACAGGATGCAGAGTTCCAGAGTACTCTTGCATTAGTGCCGCTCCAATCCCAGTGGATGAAGCGTCACTACGAAGAACAAATGTCTTATCTGTTGTAGGTAACACTAAAATAGGTGGTGATGAAAACATAGTTTTGATCTTCTCTAGTGAAGATTGGCATTCATGAGACCAGTGAACCATGTTAGGCGACCCTTTCTTTAATAGTGTAGAGAGAGGTGCCATGATAGAGGACAGATTCGGAATGAAACGTCCATAAAATTGTATGAGACCTAAAAGACTTCGCACTTGCTTTTTAGTCCTAGGGATAGAGATGTTAAGTATCTTAGTGATATTATGGTCTTCTGTCTTCAAGAAACCGTGACCTACTCGATGGCCTAAGAAAGCAATTTCGCTAAAGCCAATACAAGCTTTAGATGGTTTTGCTGTCAGGTTATACTCACGCAGAGTTGATAATAATTCAACTAACCCTGAATAGTGATCTTCCCAAGTATCGCTGAAAAGACAGATGTCGTCTAGATAAGCAATGACATCTGACCGATACGATAGGATTCGACGCATCATGCGTACAAATGTAGCTGGTGCGTTCATAAGGCCGAAAGGCATAAAATTCCATTGGAAAAGGCCTCTGGGAGTAGAGAAAGCGGTAAGAGGTTTGGCGCGTTCGGATAATGGAACTTGCCAATATCCTTTAGACAAATCAAGTTTAGTGAAAAAAATGCGATTTAGAAAGACGAGTAAGTAGCTCTTCTAGTAAAGGCATAGGTTCAGCATCGAACTTCGTAACTTGATTCAATTTGCGATAGTCAACGCAAAGACGTATGTTATTGTCTTTTTTTCGAACAATAACCATCGGCGAAGAATATGCAGAAGTGGATGGTTCGATTATTTGTAAATCTATCATTTCATCCAACTCCTTTTCAAACTGTGTTTGGAAATGTATAGGGATAGGATAAGGTCTAACCCTAATTGGAGTATGTTCAGTTAGAACAATGTCATGCTCAATGACATGAGTTTGTCCAGGGATGTCAGTGAGGACATCCTGAAATGTTTGTAACATAGACGAAACTTGTCGCCGTTCTCCTAGAGACAAATCAGGAGAAACAGTAACGTCTTTCCATGATTCACTAGAATGAAGTGGGATCATTGGAAGCGGAAGATTAACATCCGAAAAACTTGTTTCCTCATCCTGTATTACAGACAGTGATGAGTAATGACCATGTTTGACATGAGAATCGTCCGTTGCCTGGAAAATAGGCTGTAGATAGTCAGGACGTTCATGGAACTCCGTAAGCATATTGATGTGGAAGGTTTTATGCTTCCCGTTAATATCGACGATGTAGTCAACATCTGAAATTTTCGATATTATATCGTACGGACCTTTCCAACTAATAAGGAGTCTATTTTCACGACAAGGTAGCAAAACAAATGCTTTGTCACCAGGACAAAGTTTTCGTAAAGTTCTCTTCTTATTAGCAAATTGTCTTGCCTTCTGCTTAGCAAATTCAGAAGAGGACGTTGCCAATTTGCATGCTTCGATAATCTTTTGTCTCAGCGCGATGACATACTCGTAAGAAGATTTTGTGTCATCGTCAATATTGTCAGCTGTTATAAGATCATGCAGCAAAGACATTGGGCCGCGCGGTCGCGCGCCAAAGACAAGTTCAAAGGGAGAAAACCCTGTATGTTCATTGGGGACCTCTCTGTACGCGAAGAGGGCCGCGGGTAAAACCCTATCCCAATCTTGAGGATGATCCTCAGTTATCTTCCCTAATAAGTTCTTAAGTGTTCTATTTAGTCGCTCGACCATCCCATTGGACATAGGATGATAGATGCTACTCAAAGATCTCTCTATCTGTAGAGTAGACATTACTTGAGACATGGTATCCGATATCAGTTGGGTGCCATGATCTGATAATATTTCTCCGGGGAATCCCAGCCGAGAAAATATAAGCCAAAGAGCATCTGCAATGTCAGCGGTAGTAATGCTCTTTAGAGGGATAGCCTCTGGCCAACGTGTGCACATGTCTACACACGTTAAGATAAACTGATGTCCTCTAGCAGATTTGATCTTGAATGGACCAATGATGTCTATCGCCATTTTCTGGAATGGACGAATAGGAATATCTGCAGCCTGAATAGGCGCAGCATGACGAGGACCTTTGGATTTGACTTCTTGACATACTTTACAGGATCGACAATAGATCCGTATGTCCTTGTTCACAAAAGGCCAAAAGAAAGCCGCAAGAACTCTTGACTTTGTACGGGAAAAAACCCATGTGACCAGCACACTGAGAGTCGTGTGTGCATGTTGTAAGATCTTAACTCTCAAATTCTTGGGTACAAGAATCTGAGAATGACTTGACTTAGTGGAGTCTTGCACCATACGTACAAGTACGCCATTCTTCATTGTAATCCAAGATTTACAATTTGAATCTTTATTCGGATCACCTTTCGTTACAAGAGTGAAGAATCTCTTAAGAGTCGGATCTTCTTCTTGTTGTTTTATAAACGAGTCACGAGAAATTACCAAGGGATCATCTTGGTTATGCACTTCATTATCTTCAACAGATGAAGTTTCAGGCATATTGAGAGCTTGAGCTCTAGTGACTACCGCATTAGCAGATTGCATATTTTGATTTTCCCAAACGGAAATTTGCTCCGGAGTGCATTCTTTGACTCCGTGAATGCGACCGATGATAAGATCAGCGATCGGATTCGGAAGAAGACATGCGTGTACATCTCCTGTGAAGAAAGGAGTAGCAATCCTAATGATAGCGGTAGAGTATTTCTCTATGGTGCCGCCAAATGTTACGCATTTGACTACTTTGCCTGTAGAATGAGAAGGATCTATGAGTGACTGCCTAACCCCAATAGTTGTGCATCCAGAATCAAAAAGTACTGAGACTGGATTGTCATTTACTAAACCTTTGTGTAAGACAAGAGAACCTCTCCCATCATGCGCGATTGACGCAGGAAGAGCGGGAAGAGGATGCCCACAGCTTAAAGTAGACACTGTGGTTGGCTCAAATAATGTTTTGCATTGGGGGCACTGAGATGCTCCCCCAAAATCAAAAGCGGCACATGCCATATTATTAGAGTCATCATTATCTTTATTTTGTTTATAGGCTTCGTGGGACTCTTGCTGTGCAGAGTTCGCCTGGTAATGAGCTTTATGTTTTTTGAATTGTGCTCTACCTCTGTTATTATTGCCTCTGTACTTATCATTGTTTCCACTATTATAATCTCTACTCGGGTTTGAATCATAGCTCCTTTGGTTACTATCATCATATTCATTATAATGAGTATCTCTGTAATTATGATCTTGTTGTCTCCATGAAGGAAAACTTGGATAGTTTCTAGAATGACTTCCTTTGCGAAAGTTCCTGTAATTATGACCACCCCTGAATCGAGGGCTGTCAGCTCTTCTCCAGGTATTCGAAGAAGAACCCTGAAATGATTGGTTACCTTGGTTCTGATAACTGTAATAGTTACCTTTTTTATTAAACCTATTTTGAGGTCCTTGGAATTTGTGAGAGTGATTAGGGTTGTATGGTGTTGCAGAAGCAACTGGCATACCTTCTTTAACCTTACTGTTGCTAATAGCTACGTCCGGATGTGCAGTGACGTATTGGGTACAATACTGTTCCATTTCTTTTTTAGACTTAGGTTTACGCTCATGTAAGAATTCGAGGAAAGGTTTATTTATACTTGACATAATCTTGTCTCTGAGTATCAAGTCCATAAGTGCTTCATAAGTCTTTTCTGTTTTGGATAGCTCAATCCAACGATCAAATGTAAGACGTGTCCTTGCAATGAATTCTGAGAATTCTACACCTGCCTCAGGCACCATTGTCTTAAACAACTTCCGATAACCCTCTTCAGACAACTGATACTTCTTTAATAGGCTGCCCTAATAACATCATAGTTATCTTTGTCAGCCTCTTCAACCAAACTTAAACTAGTCAGAGAATCACCTTTCAGATTTTCTGATAACTGGTTAGCATATTGTGATTTGTCCACATTATGTGCTCGACACGAGCGTTCAAATCTATTTAGCCAGAATGTTATGTCATCACTGGAAGGGTTGAACGCTGGTACCTTGACCTTGTAAGTAAAGGGTTTACCATTACCACCAGATGCTTGATTACCATCACTTATGTTTGTTAACTTTTACTTTTCTAACTCAAATGCTAAAAGTTCTTTTTGGTGTTCATGTTCTCTTATTGCTTTTTTCTCTTGAGCTTCAGCTTGTAATTTTCTCTCTTCTGCAGCAGCTTGTAATTTTTTCTCTTCTGCCGCCGCTTGTAATTTTTTCTCTTCTGCAGCAGCTTGTAATTTTTTCTCTTCAGCAGCAGCTTTCTGGAATCTTTTTTCATCAGTCTGTATCTGCAATTTCTTTTGTTCATACTCTCTTTGTAATTTTTTTTCCTCAGCTTCTAATCTTTTCTCCTCAATCAATGCTTTTCTTTCTTCAGCAGCTAATGCTTTGTCATATTGAGCAACTGCCCATTCTTCTAATTGCTGACCAGTCTTATCAAGAGCCTTGCCTTGTGTGATAAAATAATCTAATGTAGACATCTTGTCTAATAAGATCAGTAATTTGCAAAAGTAAATAAATTCACTTTCTTAGTCTTAATCAAAGACCTTGTATGATAACTTTTTAACCTGTGGAAAATAGTACTTAACTATCCCAATCACTGTGGGAAACAAGCCTTACAAAGGTCTTGTATAAATCCTTATATAATAACAGCTATAAGTTGCTGGTTCACTCTATAATATAAGTGCAGTGCACCAGAAATAGTGTTTTATATCATCAACTGTGTACCTTTAGTAATAGCAATTAACTATCAGTTGATTCTTGTACATCAATTTATATGATCAACTATATTTTAAATAGTGTATGTCGATCAGGCACAAAACAAAACAGTTATACAGGAGAACATGAAAACATTTTCGGAAATGAAATAAATGAAATGGGAAAACAATAAAAGATAAACCGCAAGAGGATAACAAATACAAATAACGCCACAGTATATAAATATAAATTGAGAATAGAACTGAAAGATAGAATAGGGCAGACCAACAAATTACAAACAAATCAAAACAAACTAAAGAACAGAGGAATATTACAAAAACAACAATGAGTACAGTCTTCACAGCTAACACTAATAGCAACAGCTGTCGCAGCAAATTTTCAATCAAGAAAATTGCACCTATAGAAACGCACACATCAGACCCTCTATTACGTGGGATACTCTGCTGTGTGACACCGCCCAACCAAAACAACAACCCGCTGGATACAAACAAATATCACATATAAATATTTAAACATAAATACATAATTGCATAAATAGTATGGCAATATGATGTAAATAGAGTGTTGCAGAAAGAATGTGTTGTAAAGAAGGCTCAGTTACACTGCCTAATAGTACAGTACTGTGGTACTTTATTAAACAAATACTTCTGGTCTAATTATTTTAAATTCAACACAGAAATAGAAGCTCCATCGTTGATGTGAATGATAACAATCGATGTAGGACTTCTCAGTTCAATAACATTTCCTTTCGCAAACACTGTCAAATATTCTCCAGTCCTGATGTGTAATGTTCTATGTTTCAACCAAGCTTGCTGTGTAACACTGTCAGTTGTATGGCAAATGTCCAACGAACCAAATGTCAACAAACGCTGACCTAGTTACCGCATACTGTCGACAGGACAGGTCACGCTGACATCACTGTAGAGTTGTACTGCTGATGTATTTGTGTGTCGTAACAGACCCCAAGGAACGTCTGGTCTCAGTAGTTTACTTCCCAATATGGTCACTGTGCAGGTTGACCCAGGAAGCTGGCACACCAGTTGTTAAACTCTGTTTAGTTGTTAACTCATACTGGCTACTAGTTGTTGAATCACGCTTTATTTGTTAAATGACGTGAATGTCCACCAGTTGATAAATGTAGATGTTGGGACCGGTGTAGTAAAGTGTAACGATTGTCAACTCATTAAACCCAGCACAGTTTTGGTCATACAGGTCATCTTGTCCTGGAACGTGATGAGGCTCCGACAAGAATGTGAGTGTAAACAATGAGTGTGTATGTGAATGTCAGAACGCGAATGGTAGAATGATTCGATAGAGTTGACAGGTTGGTAGTACATCACTCATACTCACACTGTTCGAATTCAAGAAGTACTGGAACTACGGTGGTCTTTTTATAACATTTAATGGGACGCACACTTGGACAGTACGTGTATGGTTACAGGAACAAATGTCGACAGACAGCATAATGTTGATCACAGGAATATCATCTTAAGTTAGCATTCATGCTTGGCAAATATCATAATGGTCATTATACGTTAAGTTCAGAGTTCCATGTAAATCATCTGCTTGGCAAATATACCAATAATGGAAGCATAACATCGTCTTATCGAACATCCCTTCTACACACATATATATTTCACCTATAAATAAGCCCATTCATGTAGCAGTTCAAAGGTAACATCGACATAACCCAAAAGCCATCCCTTTTCTCTGGCTTTACTGACTTTCCACCCTACTTGGGTTTCACGTCAGAACAACACCAATATATAGGAAGGCTCCTAGACCTAACCTCGTCTAGTGAATATCCCTTCACGTAAAGTTCAATATATATATTTTCCATAAAGATGTAGGAATCCCAGACATGGGTTCTCACATGTAGCAGTGATCTCTTGGTTCATCGAGCGATAGTACAGGCATCCCTTTTTCTCACTCGATAAATACAAAGTATATGAATTTCAACATGGCTGGCTTCTCTCGTGAGTTTCACTCAACTATAGGACCCAGACCAAAATTGGTCATTTCACTTTACCCCTGTCCATGTCCTCATTTCTTCATAGCTTCTCTCATAGAGGTGAATGAATAATATCATACAAACAAGAGTTGATATATAGGAATGTCGCCTTCCTTTGAATAAAATAACCTTTTCAAAAGTACCACTGTGCATCTGTTTATCAAACAACGATGGCCATATAGCCCAAAGACTCATAATAAATTGTCAACCCCACCCACTCAATGCCCACCACCTAATAAACTCATTTGCCATTCCTTGGCAAAAGAGAATAAACACTGGGGTAAAGTACATACAACATGTCTAAATGACTATCACTTTTCCCCCATTGACTTATAGATCATTTTTTTCGGCGATAGGCCGTCTACCTCAAAATTCTACATCCAGACAGGATGACAGCCATGAATCACACACCTTGCTAGCGATACTTCCGCTGCATAGCCTTTGACCTTTTCTAGCGACAACCAACATAGTTCGACTTAGAAATGTAAAGATATCCATATATAAGACAGACTCGTCCTACTCATACAAACACTACGTATAAATTCAGGCCATAGATATACTGAAGCAAGAACAATCTATTCCTACCCAGCCAAAGAATAAATCGCAGTAGGCCTAGACTCGTCCGCGGAGTCCGATCGAAGATGACGGAACTACCTTCAAGGGAAGTAACTCAAAAATGACTTCTCCTTAAGCACTTAAAAAGGAAATACTTTGATTACAAAATAATTTGCAATATTTATACGAACATAAAAATTTACCCTCATTCCCCCCTAAATGTATTAAAAATGCCTATATTGCAAGATAGTAAAAATTGCCCTTTACAACTACCTAAACAAAGTAATGTTTTGCACGTTTATTGTGATATCGACATGCCTAATGATTTACTTCTTTCTCATTTGTTACACAAAATATTTCTGTAACAGACAGAAATATGTTCCTCGCTGTTTAAGATATTTGGTCTGTTCTGTTATCACCAGTATTATCACTATCGTTAAGTTAAATCTGCCCTTCTCATTGCAGTGTGTCTGTAAAATATTTTGACATCACCATTTCAACAAACAGCTTCTCAATCCCGATTAATTTTCCTATCAGAATTTCAATTTTAATTCTCTTTTTTTAATCCACCACTCCCGCCCCCTTTATTCCGCTCTCTCACATAAAACATATTGACATTACCTACAGAAATTAGAGCTCTTCTCTTGCAGAGATGCGCCAGTCACCATCAGTTCACTGACGTCTAAGCCCAGCCAGTGTCTGTCTGCTTTAAGAGCTATTGAGAGGAGAACGTCCATTAGCGACAAGTACGTTTAAGCACAACTGCCGTGGAAAACAGTTCTAAATTTTCAGAGTTGGGTATTGTATTTACTATTCAGGGAAATTTGTATCATTGATAGTGATCTTGCATTGATGCATTTTGATCTCCCTATCATTGATCTCCCGGTATCAATGAATCTGTCTGTCACTTGTAAATTTCTCGTAATCTGCGCAGGATATATTGTTCAAGCTGTCTATTATTTGCTAATACACTTCTTTATATCTATTTTTGCTTGTTTTATTCCTTACTGCATTAATTCTCTACTGTTGTTCTTTCTAATATTTATTTACATCTCATTTCCCACTTTTCTATATTCTCTTTACTTTTCTAAAACCATGCAAAGGGCTTTTTTCATTTTTTTTTAACTAAATCAGAGTTTATAACACTTGCGACATCTTTTTTGGACTCTATTTCCCCCATCCCACTATTTTCCCCTCTTCTTCTTTCCCTGCTTCTTCCATTCTCTCCTGTCATTTTGGCCCCTGTCGTTTTTAAGCTGTAAACACACCCAGAGTTGGTGAATCGTCAGTCAAGGCTCAAGCCACAATCAGAAGGTTTATTTATTACTCTTTGTGCTTGTAGACAAGTTTATATTTAAGAGCTGGCATTTACCGATGATGTTGCCCTGATTCACAACGGGCTGATCACCCGTTTGCCAGTCACTTCGATTATGGAAACAACAGCAAATGGGTTGATTTGCCGTTGCCCTAAAGACGCCACTAGGCGTGATGGGAAACAATGGCAGGGAAAACCTATCTGCTGTTGCCCTAAGACGCCACTAGGCGTAATGGCCACTGACTGCTTTGACGGTCGGTGGCAAAGGACGGAAGAAGAAGTTGCCCTGATTGCTAAATAAGAGGCACATCTTCAATCCAACCTGCAAGTCTGGAAAGAGGAGCTGGAGAAGAGAGGGATGGTCATCAGCAGTTCTAAAACAAAAACCATGGTGAAATCACGAGAAGAAACAAGGCATCAGATTAAGCTGGGAGAATAGGTCCTGGAGCAGGTCAGCCATTTTAAATATCTTGGAGCTGTCATATACTGGAAGGAAGGCATCAAAGAAGATTTGGCTACCGGAAGAGCAGCAGCTGGAGGCTTTTTCAGGCCACAAATTGAGGATTACACAGCAAAAGAGAAGTTGGTAAGAAAACGAAGATGACCGGCTGTATACCTCTCCACGTATGTCCCAGTCTTAACGTATGGATGCGAGTCATGGGCAATGACTACTGTCGTAAAAATTTTAAATCTGTATGACACCACGTTCAAATTCCCCGCTCAAAAACTAGCTATAATATTTGAATCCAAATTAACTATAGTATTTGAAACAGTCTAAGAACCCAGTCAAATTTACCTCCAAAAATTTATCTAGGGTGTTTGAATTTGTCTAGGAAACAAGTCAAAAGTTACCGCCGACCAAAAATTATCTAAGAGCATAGTACAAATTTAACAACCAATCACAATGGTTCTTTTTTTTGAGTAAGGATAAAGAAACCTTTTAACTTGGTAACAATGCCTATTTTGTGTTTTTGACCGAACGAAGATATTTTATTCCTTAACAACTAAAGATAGTTAAACAGTAGGAAATGTCTCAAATTATAGCGCTGATATTGCTTAACACATAAGCATAAATATTCACGCATGATAAAATTTTATTGTAGCAGAAAAATTTATTTTAGTGATATTTTCACATCAGGGTAATGCAAAATGTAATTACTTAAAAATTACCCAGATTGAAATGCAAAGAACTAACTAAGGAATATCCATATAGAGCGATAGAGAACAATGGGCCGTTTAATTATCCCTTTTGATAATTAAAATCGGTCCGCTAATAACTATAATATATAATATTTAAAATTAGTCAGATTATCACGCTCAGAACCACATAAGTCACAAGTCTCAAAAATTAACTTTTTGACTTTTCCTCTGATTGGGCGGATGTAGTTCTATAAATAGTAACAAGGTGGTACTATCGGGGCCATTAGATTCAAAAATCTACACCGAGCTGACAGCATTGGAAAGATAGAAAGATAAAGTCTTCACCTTCTGTTCTGAAAGCAGTGCTAAGATTTCTTAGAAGGCTAGTTCAGCTTGAGTGTGTGTGAATATATTTACCCGAGGGTAAGAAAGATATATTTATTTGCTTATTTTATTAATTATTAACTTGTGAGTAAACAGCCTATTTGTTCGAGTGCTATTCGAAAGTGAAACTGCAGGCGGGATGTGTTGTGTCACACTGACCTAAGTAGGAATGTGTGTAGGCTTGTTCGAAATGAAAAAAATGTGTATAGTGTTGTCAAATTGGCAACAAATTTACGACAGTAAGTGTTAGTAGTGGTTTAAATTGGTATTTTCTTCTGGAGTGACACACTGTTCCAAGATCATGTGATAAACATATAGGGAAGGTTAGAATGAAATAATCAATAGTTGTTAGCACAGATATCTGACAAGGGTAAGTTGTTTGGTTTTAATATTGTTTAGGGGTGAATGGATTGAGGCAGATTTCTACATGGAATGGGTTGTCCTTCTATTCCAGGTTATATCACGAAATTACCTCGTGGCTGTATTCAACTGAGAGGAAGTGTGGGAGTTGAGAGGTCCTCATACAACTGGAGCCAGACCCCATCTTCGCAGTCAGGAGTCACTAAGTTGGTGATCCTGACAAATGTTTTACAGAACAGCAGCAGCAACATTCTAAAGTTAAGTCCTTTAGGAAGGCAATGTCAGTTTATCCAACCCATTCACCAAAAAGTATTCAAAATAAACTTACAACACTTTGTAGGATGAAAGTAGCAGACCTTCCAAAGTAATCAAGAGACCTTACCGTGTAGTACTAGCAGAAGTATCAATATTATGAACAGGAACTGTGTGTGTAGTTATTCCAGTGACCACTTTACAAAAATGGAACAGATTGTCCAAAATATTTATTTTAATGTGTAAATATCATTTTCTTGATTTTGAGCATTCCTGACCTAAAAGATTGAGGTTCAGGACCATTAAATTGTACATAAAATTTCATACAGCCTTGCTTAAATAATTTGATTAAAGTTGAAGTTCTGTTTGAAATTAATCATTAATTACATTAAATACATTCCCCTAGACCCGTAGCTAAATCAATTTGGGATCAGGAGAGGTAGCAGTTAGGGACTCAGAGTGCATCTTCATCATATTCTCTGAGAACTTACATAGCTTGACCCCACTTTGATGTCTATACACCCTTGCTCTTTTCAGAGAAGGTGGTATTACTTATAAGACCAGTCTCTTATCTGGTACTATCCTGGTATCCTCTGATACACCTATTTGTCCAAGATAGCTTATACTTTTATTAACCTCAACACCTCTTATGACATATTGGTGTCCTGTCCGGGATTTTTCCACCATACCCTGGGGCTCTTACTGTAGCGAATAATAAATAACAAAAAGTTAAACAACTTGTGGTGAATTCGATGAGCTGTCATTGGCTATAGTTAAGTAAGTTAGTTAGTATTTGCTAATTGATTATATAAGTGGTAATAATTTTTTTGTGTACGAGTGAAAGAAAAATGGCAGACTTGGCAAAATTTAGATCTGCTACAGTACAGGCGGCAAAAGATCTTGGTATGAGTGGGGACGGGTTGATACAGTTTGTTACTACTGAATGTGATAAATTTATAGACAGAGAAGATAAGAGGTTAGAAGCAGAGAGAAGATTAGAGGTGTAAGCTGATAGGGAGGCTAGGAAATTAGAAGCTGATAGGGAGGCTAGGAAATTAGAAGCTGATAGGGAGGCTAGGAAATTAGAAGCTGATAGGGAGGCTGAAGTCAAAAGGTTACAGTTAGAGGCTGAAAGGGAGGCTAGGCAGATGGAGGCTGAAAAAGAGGAAAGGCGTTTGCAATGAGAACATCAGTTAAGACTAAATGAAATGGAGCTTCAAGGACATGTTACAGATAATGGAAGCAGCCCAACTACCTCTGACACTAGTGTAAGTCAGGGTGCCTCAAATTCAGCCATGAATTTCCTCTTAGACCCATTTGTAGAGAAAGAAGATGACATTGAATCATTTCTAAATAGATATGAGAGATTAGCTACTAACTATGGGCTAGAGAAAGAAAAGTGGGGCCTAAAACTATCACAAGGGTTGAGGGGAACGTCGTATGAAGTTTTCTCCAAATTAAGTAAGGAAGATCAAGAAGATTATGACCTCCTAAAACAAGCATTGTTAGTCAGATATGATAATAATGCTGAATTTTATAGAAAGAAATTTAGAACTACTAACCTGCTGTCTGGAGAAACATACCACCAATTCTCTGCAAGACTAGAAACCTACTTGGAGAAATGGACTGCTCTGGGGAAAACCCAAGACCTGAAAGAAATGGTCATGATGGAGCAGTTAAGAGAGTCCGTGGCTCCAGACTTGAGAAAATTTCTCATGAAACAAGGTGCAGAGAGATTGGGGGAGATTCTCAATGTTGCTGCGAGATATCAGGCAGCCCAGTCAGAAGTAGCTGGAGTTAAAAAGAAACAAGCAGAGAGTAATAAAACCCCACAAAATCAGAATAAGTTTGACAATAGGGATCAACCACATAGATTTAAACAAAGTTATGAAAGGCCTAGATTTGATCATAGAGACAGAAACCCGCAGGTAAATGAAAAGAAACCCTACAGACCAGAAGGAAAATGGTGTAAAATTTGTGAGTTAAATAATCATCATACAAAAGACTGTAGGAAGAGAAACCCTCCATATTTCGCTGCATGCCTTAAAACAGGAAACTAGGGAAAGAAGGAACTGTCCAAAAGACAGCAATAACCTCATCATCCCCCTGTAAGTGAAGATGTAGTATGTAATGGGGCCACTATCAAGTGCCTTTATGATACTGGATTGGATTTTTACTCAGTTGTGTGTTCTAACCTAGTGCACCCAGATCAATATACCACAGAAACAGTGGAGATACAAGGGGCAACTAAGGACGTAGCAACCATGACACTTCCCATTGCAAGAATAGAGGTAAAAACTCGCTATGTGGAAGGAGTGATTAGAGCAGCAGTGAAAAATGAACCAATCTACCCTCTGATATTTTGGTGTAGATATGTGTTTTTGAAGTCCCAAAAGACCAGTGATTATGGCAGCAGTACAGACCAGGTCACAGTCTAGGAAGGAGGAAGATAACCCAATAAATACTCATCCAGAGGAGATGAGGAAGACACAGGCTGAGGATAAGTCATTAAAGCCGTGTTACAGAAAACTACCAAAAAGCCATACCCCTCCAAACAATCGAGAATTTTATATGAAGAATAAGTTGATGTATAGGAAGGCTGGAACAGGACCCAATGGTCATGGACAACTAGTTCTTCCATCTTCATATAGGGAAAAGGTGATGGAGTTAGGCCATGATATCCCCTTCAGTGGTCATATGGGGATTAGCGCCACAGGACAACGTATAGCTTGTCACTACTTCTCGCCAGGAATAACTGAAGATATAAAAAGATATGTAAAATCCTGCCCAGAATGTCAAAGGGTAGCTTCAAAACATTGGACTGCACCTGCAACTCTTGGGGAAATGCCAATCATGGGAACCCCTTTTGAGAGAGTTGCAGTGGATATTGTTGGACCTCTCACACGAACCAAGAGGAGAAACAGTTACATTCTTACTCTGGTGGACACTTGTTCTGTGTGGGGAGAGGCAGTAGCCATGTCATCAATCGACTCCAAACATGTGGCAGAGGCGTTACTTACAATATTCACAAGGTTAGGATTTCCCCACCAGATATTGACTGATAATGGATCACAGTACAAGGGGAAACTAACTGAGGAAGTTTTCAGGATCTATCAAGCCAGGCACTTTCACTGTAGTCCGTATCACGCCCAAGGGAACGGGCAGGTGGAGAGGTTCAATGGGACACTTATTTCCATCCTGCGAAAGCTGGCACATGAAAAACCTGACACATGGGATCAATACTTACCCGCGGCATTATTTGCTTATCGGGAAGTTCCCTATAATTCAACAGGAATTGCACCGGCAACACTTTTATTTGGCCGGCCCATTAAAAGTCCATTGGAAGCCTTATTGAGGACATGGGCAGATGAGAAAGCAGAAGAAACTGTAACCTCATCATACCAGTATGTGAACGAGTTGACCTCTCGGTTAAAAACTGGCTGGAAACTAGCAAATGATAATCTGAGGAAAGCCAGAAAGAAACATGCTGAGTATTATAACAGGAAAGCGAAGGATACGGAGCATGCTGTGGAGGAGAAGGTGCTTCTTCTGTTACCCGGCAGCAGCAAGAAACGTCAGATAGGCTGGCAGGGTCCATACACAGTTCTGGAAAAGGTATCTAGAACTAATTGCAAGATAGACAAAAAGGGAAAAGAAAAAGTCTATCATGTGAACCTCCTCAAGAAATACTTTGATAGAAGAGTTTTAGAAGGTGCACATTTAATGACCTTGGCCATAGCCACTGAAATGAAAAATGAACCTCTCATCTCTTATGAATACCCCCTGAAACCCTGCGAAACACCTGCACAGGTAAAAGTCAGCAATCACCTGAGAAAAGGGCAGAGGGAGAAGATTCAGAAGGTTCTGGAGAATCATACAGACGTGTTAACGGACAAACCGGGGCACACAAACTTGTTGGAGTATGATATGAAATTGCTAGACCCAACACCCATTTGTATGAGAGCCTATATGTATTCGCTAAGGAACAAGCCTTAAAAGGAGAGATAGAATGTTTTTTACAAGAAGGAATTATTTCTCATAGTGAATCTCCTTACAGCTCCAGTGTGGTATTGTTGAGGAAACCCCCTGGGGAACATAGACTGTGCATAGATTACAGGAAACTGAATGCTGTCACAGAAAGTCAGGTGGATCCATTACCTGATACTAATCAACTGTTTGCCAGATTGAATAAGGCAAAATATTTTTCAAAGGTAGATCTCAGTAAGGGATATTATCAGATTCCAGTTGTCATGGAGCAGTCTATCCTTTCTCTTCCTAAATCTCCTTTCTCTTCCTAAATCTTCCACATTCCTTTACTCAGTCCATCCTGTCACTGTTTCACCGTCTTCCCTATGAACCCTTCTTTTTTTTCCTACGAGAATGCTAGATCAGGTGAAGTTCTTGTATTAAATTTCGTTTAACAGGCATTTAGATTCCGCAGGTAGAATTTTGCGAAGACGCGATGGTAATGGTGGGTTTTTCTGGGTGACATCAATTAACCCGTGACCCACAGACGACCACCTATTTCCGGTCTTAAACTGTATTTATCAGAGAAAATGTAACTTTGCTTTACTCTCTTGATGAACACCGTGAAAGCAGCCTAAACTAAATTTTAAGTACATAAGACGTTTAAAGAATATACACAGATTGCACACAACTGTGTGTAAAGTCAATAACGTGCTTATGAATATATTCAAATATTCAAGTTCTGATTGTGTGAAACTGAAGTGATTTTGTGCATGCAGAGTGTCAGTAACATAGGACCTGGCTTCGACCTCCCTCAATTTTGCTGAGCCCAAAAAATCAAGAAGGGACAGGGACTGAATCTTCACCCCTGAGTGTGAACCAGACATCCTTAAAGACACTAGTGCCACACAGGGCAGTCAGTCACCACCACGTGCTCTCATCAAGAAGTCACAGCAGAGTGTCCTCTCTGCCTACATCCTACAAGAACACTACGATAAGTATAATAAAGTAAAGGAAGACCACTACACACACATAGCCACCAAACGCTCAGACTTAGTCAGTGAAGAAAATAAGGCACCCCACTGGGACCTAGATTCCTGTTTGTTTTCAGATGTAAACGTGATTCTTTTCCATATTTCTTTTTTTCATCAGATGTAAAATAACCCTTTGTAAATGTGATTCCCTTAATAAATAGCATATTGTTTATTTACTTACTACACGTCTGAGTCAATTTGATAAAATATCATAAGCCTGTCCAGAGCTCTCTCTTTTTGTGATTACTTCCCTTTCTTGTTTACTGTCCTCTTTATTGTCGAATTGTCAACATCGTGTGGTGTATGTTAGTTTTGAAACAAAGTCACGTGGGAGAACAACTTGTCTGATATTCTTACATGGTAGTTAATTACCCTTGATTCCAGACAGTTAACCTCTTGGTTTCATAACAAATAACATCACTATTACAGTATTGCAAGAAAATCAATCTATATTCTTACTGTTATCTAGAGCAGTTGACCTGTGTCGACCTTGCTCTCTCCCTACGCGTGACAAGTGAGGGCTCGCCTCGAGATTTAAGTATCCTAGCGCACAGTAGCTCTCGCTGGTGATACGATTAGCAAAGAGTTGAGGTATAAACCATTGCCTTTGCTGAAAATTATTGCTTTTCTTCACCTTCTAGAGTGAGAATCTTTTTCTACCCCCTAGACTTTATCGTTGTAGCATCTGGACAGGAAATTAAGAATTAATTGAAGCTAGTAGTGTGGTGGTTTTCCTTTTTCAAATAACTTTCTAAGAAGTTAATTTTAGTTAAGGAGTGAGTGAGTGTGTGGAGTTAATGTGCTATTAGTCATATTCTATTCACTAGACAAACATTATTGCTTTGGTAAAAATTGTTCTTGTATATTGGGAGATAATTTACCCACAAGATTTATTCAGCACAAACAATGGCTGAATTAGCCAAAGTAAGATCTAGTTTAATGGAATTCGCTAAGGACATGGGGATGGTAGGTAATGAGTTAACGATTTTCATTAGCGCCGAAATGGATAAACATCTTGACAGAGAAGAGAGATTAGAAAAGGAGCGAGCAGAGAGAGAAGCACACGAGAGAGAAAAAGAAAGGCAGCATGAAATTAGACTAAAGGAATTAGAAGTAGAAGCTAGAAGAGTTAAAGTAGAGGCTAGTCCCAGTACATTAGAATCTTCTAGTGCCTCTCCTTCAGCAGATGGTAACACAATTACCAGTCATGCTACAGGAACAAATGCTATGTCATTTCCTTTAGAAATTTTCTCCAACAGCGCCGAGAAAATCGACATGTACCTTGATAGATTCGAACGATTTGCCTCGTCGTATGGTCTGGACAAAGATAAATGGGCGCTCAAACTCTCACAAGGATTACGTGGAACAGCATATGAGGTATACATGAAGTTGCCGATTACTGAGCAAAATAAATATGATACTTTAAAGAAGGCCCTTTTACAAAGATTCGAACTTAATTCAGAAGCTTACAGGAAGCAGTTTCGTCGGGCCAGAAGAGACATAGGGGAAACATTTGCACAGTTTGCAGCACGCCTCGAATCCTATCTGCAAAAATGGCGCACGTTAGGAAACTTTCCTGAGTCTCTGGAAAGGCTTCAGGAAATGATTATCATGGAACAACTCAAGGAGACAATGACACCAGATATGAGAAGGTTCCTAGCAGAGCATGGGGCCGAAAACCTTGAGTCGTTACTCACTCTGGCTGAAAGGTTTCAGGGAGCTTTGGCAGAGGCTCAGTCTACAAGACGGAAATATACTGATATGCCTGCAAAAGCATCTACACACCCCTGTTCCGACAATCACCCTAAATCTAGTGGATTTTCCAATAAAGCACAGAACACATCACAAACTTATAATAGGATAAAACAGGAGAGGACCTCTACTAACCAGGAGACGGGGGGGGAAGTGGTGTAAGGTGTGCAAGACAAACACGCACCACACCCAAGAATGTAAAATTAAACCCGCTCCTCATCATGCTGCATTTATACAGACAAAATCGCCAAGGAAGAATCCAATGAGGCAACTGAATAGCTTTAAGCGACCGTCCGTTACTGACACAGTGAAGGTAAATGGACAGCACGTATTATGCCTCTATGACACGGGACTGGAATTTGATGCAGTTGTCGCCTCATCACTGGTAGACCCTGGCCAGGTAACACCAGACACTGTGGAACTTCGTGGAGCCACAAAAGGTGACAAGACAATGACTCTGCAAATAGCAAATATCCAGGTGGAATCCCGCTTTGTGTCAGGACAGATCAGAGCAGCAGTCATGGATGACCCAATCTATGACCTGATCTTGGGTTGTAGATACGTATTCCTAGGTGAACCAAAAGAACCTCTTGTTATTGCGGCAGTGACAACCAGAAGTAAAGCGGCGAGTGAACAGGAGCCAGCACCTGTGCAGAATCCCCTCCCTCAGGAGTTAAAGAATGCTCAAACACAGGATACAACTCTGGCCTCCTGCTTCAAGAAACTGCCATTTGCCAATACTCCCCTGCAGAAAGGAAACTTTTATATGAAATTGGGATTAATATATCGTAGAGCAGGGAACATAGGACTAGAACATGGGCAACTAGTCGTTCCATCTATGTACAGGAACCAAATCTTGGAGATGGGTCATGCACTTCCATTCAGCGGTCACATGGGTCAAAATACCACCATGCAACGCATATCAGCCCATTACTATTGGCCTGGGATGAATGCAGATATCATCCGATTTGTTAAGTCCTGTGCCCAGTGTCAAAGAGTGGCACCTAAACATTGGACATCCCCAGCGACGTTAGGAGAGATGCCAATAATAGGAACTCCCTTCGAGAGAGTAGCTGTGGATATCATAGAACCTCTTCTGAGAACTAAAAGGAGGAACCGCTACATTTTAACACTAGTCGACACATGTACAATGTGGGGTGAAGCCATTGCACTACCCTCATCAGACTCAGTGCATGTAGCAGAAGCATTAGTGAGTATATTCACCAGGCTAGGTTTCCCTCGACAAATACTTACGGATAATGGATCTCAGTTCAAGGGAAAGTTAGCGGAAGAGGTTTTCCGAGTATTTCGTACACAGCATATTCACACCTCGCCCTATCATCCTCAGTCCAATGGACAAGTTGAGAGGTTCAATGGAACTCTCATCACTATGTTGCGCAAATTGGCTCAGGAAAAACCAGAAACCTGGGATTTGTTTCTGCCTGCAGCGCTATTTGCCTACCGAGAAGTGCCACACTCTTCGACAGGTCTCTCTCCCGCCACCTTATTGTTCGGGCGTCCAATCAAAGGACCGCTTGAAGCTCTTCTTCGGGCTATGACAGATGAAAGTGCAGACGACAGTATTGTTACGGCATCAAAATATGTCCAGGAACTCAAGGAACGCTTAAAGGTTGGTTGGGAGATGGCATCAACAAACTTGCGACGAGCGCGTAGTAAGTATGCCAAACATTACAACAAATCAGCCAAGGACAGGGAATTGCATATTGGGGAGAAAGTACTTTTGTTGTTGCCCAGTGGCAACAATAAACTTCAAATCGGTTGGCAGGGACCATTTGAAGTGGTACAGAAGATTTCTCGTACTAATTATAAAATCTCCAAGAAGGGGAAACATAAGATTTATCATGTAAATCTTCTTAAAAAATATATAGAACGCCCAAACCCTGAACCAGCTCATCTTATGACCCTGGCGGTTGCCACAGAAGTGGATAATGAAGACAAAATATATGTTGAGTATCCGCTTCGTCCACAAGAATCGCACATGGATGTGCAAATAAGCTCAACTTTAAGGAGTGCAGAAGGTGAACAAGTAAAACAACTTTTAGACGAACACTCAGAAGTGCTCACAGATAGGCCGGGTCTGACAAATCTCGTCGAGTTTGAGATGAAAGTGACAGATCCAACTCCTGTCAGGGTGAAAACATACCCAATACCGTATGCAAAAGCAAGTGCATTGCAAGAGGAAATTGAGCAATTACTAAACGCCAATATAATATCCAAATCCGAATCACCCTATAGTGCGAGTGTTGTGCTCCTCCAAAAACCTAGTGGAGAAGCTCGTCTCTGCATCGACTATAGACGACTTAATGCTTTGACAGAGTTCCAACCAGAACCCTTACCTGACCCCAATGGACTCTTCACAAAATTAAGTAAGGCCAAATTCTTCACAAAAATTGACCTGAGCAAGGGTTATTATCAAATCCCGGTCAAGAAAGAAATTAGGCCGTTGCTTGCTTTCAGTACGTCTGAAGAACATTATCAGTTTAATGTTCTGCCATTTGGGTTGAGCAACGCTCCGGGTATCTTCACCAGAATGATGAGGAAATTACTCACCCCATTGCAAAATAATGCAATCCACAACTTTATGGATGACATATTAATAGCAACGAGCACATTTGAGGAACATTTGGAAGCCCTCGCCCAGCTCCTCCAGCGACTGAAAGAGACGGGACTTACGGCGCGACCCAGTAAATGTTTAATTGGTTTCAAGGAGTTAGAATTTCTGGGACACACGATCACTCATGGCTGTATGTGGCCAGTGGATAAAAACGTTGAGAAAATAAAACTTGCACCTCGTCCTATTACCAAGAAAGACACCGGTTCATTTCTGTCCCTTTGTGCCTATTACCAGCGCTTTATTCAGGGTTTTAACACACTGACCGCCCCGCTGACGGATCTGACCAGAAAAGGCCAGCCAGAGAAAGTAGTTTGGACTCCGGATTGTGAAGCAGCATATGCTACACTTAAACATAAGCTGACATCACGACCTATACTGAGACTACCGGACCTAGCAAAGCCGTTTGTGCTGCGCGTAGACGCATGTAACATTGGAATTGGGTCTTCACTGATGCAGACAGATGATAACAAACCTGACTTGTTGTTTCCGGTAGCCTATGCCAGTCGTAGGTTAAACTCAGCAGAGAGGAAATATTCAACAATTGAAAAAGAGTGTCTTGCATTAGTATGGGCGGTACAAAAACATCAGCCATATCTCTATGGAGTACAATTTACAGTACAAAGTGACCATGCCCCACTTATGTTTCTAGCGGCATCAAAGAAACTAAATGCACGACTCATGCGTTGGGCTTTACTACTTCAGCCCTATTCCTTCAAGGTGGAATACATCCCAGGGAAGATTAATGTGGGAGCAGACTTTCTGAGCAGGCATACGCTGGCAGAATTAGACACAATCGAAGAAACACCATCGGACTCAGCATCGCTGTCCAAGAGGATCGTAGAAGTAAATGAAGAATGTGAAGATTAGACGTGACGTTAGAATCAATACGCGGTGGAGTGCTAAGAGAAAGTTAGACTCGCGTTGTTAGTCTGACAACTAACTTAAATGGGGGGCTATCTGTCATGGAGCAGTCTATCCTTTCTCTTCCTAAATCTCCTTTCTCTTCCTAAATCTTCCACATTCCTTTACTCAGTCCATCCTGTCACTGTTTCACCGTCTTCCCTATGACCTCCTTCTTTTTTTTCCTACGAGAATGCTAGATCAGGTGAAGTTCTTGTATTAAATTTCGTTTAACAGGCATTTAGATTCCGCAGGTAGAATTTTGCGAAGACGCGATGGTAATGGTGGGTTTTTCTGGGTGACATCAATTAACCCGTGACCCACAGACGACCACCTATTTCCGGTCTTAAACTATATTTATCAGAGAAAATGTAACTTTGCTTTACTCTCTTGATGAACACCGTGAAAGCAGTCTAAACTAAATTTTAAGTACATAAGACTTTTAAAGAATATACACAGATTGTACACAACTGTGTGTAAAGTCAATAACGTGCTTATGAATATATTCAAATATTCAAGTTCTGATTGTGTGAAACTGAAGTGATTTTGTGCGTGCAGAGTGTCAGTAACATAGGACCTGGCTTCGACCTCCCTCAATTTTGCTGAGCCCAAAAATCAAGAAGGGACAGGGACTGAATCTTCACCCCTGAGTGTGAACCAGACATCCTTAAAGACACTAGTGCCACACAGGGCAGTCAGTCACCACCACGTGCTCTCATCAAGAAGTCACAGCAGAGTGTCCTCTCTGCCTACATCCTACAAGAACACTACGATAAGTATAATAAAGTAAAGGAAGACCACTACACACACATAGCCACCAAACGCTCAGACTTAGTCAGTGAAGAAAATAAGGCACCCCACTGGGACCTAGATTCCTGTTTGTTTTCAGATGTAAACGTGATTCTTTTCCATATTTCTTTTTTCATCAGATGTAAAATAACCCTTTGTAAATGTGATTCCCTTAATAAATAGCATATTGTTTATTTACTTACTACACGTCTGAGTCAATTTGATAAAATATCATAAGCCTGTCCAGAGCTCTCTCTTTTTGTGATTACTTCCCTTTCTTGTTTACTGTCCTCTTTATTGTCGAATTGTCAACATCGTGTGGTGTATGTTAGTTTTGAAACAAAGTCACGTGGGAGAACAACTTGTCTGATATTCTTACATGGTAGTTAATTACCCTTGATTCCAGACAGTTAACCTCTTGGTTTCATAACAAATAACATCACTATTACAGTATTGCAAGAAAATCAATCTATATTCTTACTGTTATCTAGAGCAGTTGACCTGTGTCGACCTTGCTCTCTCCCTACGCGTGACACCAGTGAAGCCTGAGATTCGACCTTATCAGGCCTTTAGCACATCGGAAGTGCACTATGAGTTCAATATGTTGCCTTTTGGATTGAAGAATGCTCCGAGTGTGTTTTCCAGAATGATGAGAAAATTATTGGATCCCCTGAAAAATCCATGTATCACTAATTTCATGGATGACATCCTCATCGCCACTGAAACATTTGAGGAACATTTAGACTCTCTAAATATGTTATTTGACAGACTCAGAGTGGCAAATCTGACGGCTAGACCCACCAAATGTTGTGTTGGCTGCAAGGAATTGGAGTTCCTGGGACACACTGTACATCAGGGAAGCATGACCCCTGATCCTAAGAACTTAGAAAAATTACAGAGAGCACCCAGACCACAGACTAAGAAAGATGTGAGATCTTTTGTCTCACTTTGTGGATTCTACCAAAAATATATCCAGAATTTTAACTCTGTGTGTGCTCCTCTGACAGATCTAACTCGTAAAGGGAAGCCAGACAAAATAGAGTGGTCAGCAGAATGTGAGCTGGCATATAATGAGATGAAGCACAAACTCACCAGTAAGCCCATATTGAAGCTACCTGATTTGAGTCAGGAATTCGTGGTGAGAACGGACGCTAGTAATGTGGGATTGGGAGCCACGTTGTTACAAAGGTCCTCATCACCCGACGGAGAATTGAACCCCGTTGCTTATGCCAGCCGCAAATTGAACAGAGTGGAACAAAATTACTCCACCGTAGAAAAAGAATGTTTAGCCTTAGTTTAGGCAATCAGGAAATTCCAGATCTATTTGTATGGTAGGCATTTCGTGGTCTAAAGCGATCATCAGCCACTGGTTTTTCTTGCTCAAGCAAAACATGGAAATGCATGATTGTTAAGGTGGTCTCTTCTCATAAAGCCTTACTTGTTTACCATAGAGTACATTCCTGGATCGCAGAACGTTGGGGCAGATTTCTTGAGTAGGCCCCCACCTGCAGGAATCGAGGATCACATTAAGGCATAGTAGAGTCAATTTGAACGTGATTGTAATACATATATGAATGCTGCACTAGTGGTTCACGCTTTTCAAACGGGGGAGATATGTTGTAAAAATTTTTAATCTGTATGACACCACGCTCAAATTCCCCGCTCAAAAACTAGCTATAATCTTTGAATCCAAATTAACTATAGTATTTGAAGCAGTCTAAGAACCCAGTCAAATTTACCGCCAAAAATTTATCTAGGGTATTTGAATTTGTCTAGGAAACAAGTCAAAAGTTACCGCCCACCAAAATCGATCTAAGAGCATAGTACAAATTTAACAACCAATCATAATGCTTCTTTTTTGGGTAAGGATAAAGAAACCTTTTAACTTGGTAACAATGCCTATTTTCGTTTTTGACCGAACGAAGATATTTTATTCCTTAACAACTAAAGATAGTTAAACAGTAGGAAATATCTCAAATTATAGCGCTGATGTTGCTTAACACATAAGCATAAATATTCACGCATGATAAAATTTTATTGAAGTAGAAAAATTTATTTTAGTGATATTTTCACATCAGGGTAATGCCCAATTTAATTACTTAAAAATAACCCAGATTGAAATGCAAAGAACTAACTATGGAATATCCATATAGAGCGATAGAGAACAATGGGCCGTTTAATTATCACTTTTGATAATTAAAATTGGTCCGCTAATAACTATAATATATAATATTTAAAATTAGTCAGATTATACAAACACGCTCAGAACCACATAAGTCACAAGTCTCAAAAATTAACTTTTTGACTTTTCCTCTGATTGGGTGGATGTAGTTCTATAAATATTAACAAGGTGGTACTATCGGGGCCATTAGATTCAAAAATCTACACCGAGCTGACAGCATTGGAAAGATAGAAAGATCAAGTCTTCGCCTTCTGTTCTGAAAGCAGTTCTAAGATCCCTTAGAAGGCCAGTTAAGCTTGAGTGTGTGTGAATATATTTACCTGAGGGTAAGAAAGATATATTTATTTGCTTATTTTATTAATTATTAACTTGTGAGTAAACAGCCTATTTGTTCGAGTGCTATTCGAAAGTGAAACTGCCGGCGGGATGTGTTGTGTCACGCTGACCTAAGTAGGAATGTGTGTAGGCTTGTTGGAAATGAAAAAAATGTGTATAGTGTTTGAAAATTGGCAACAAATTTACGATAGTAAGTGTTAGTAGTGGTTTAAATTGGTATTTTCTTCTGGAGTGACACACTGTTCCAAGATCATGTGATAAACATATAGGGAAGGTTAGAATGAAGTAATCAATAGGTCACATGCTGTATTGTACTTACCATGATTATTGTATGGAAGCCAAGCATGGATGAGGGACACTAACATTGAATCCAAACAGAGAAAGAATGATTACATGAAACTGATTGTAGGTAACGAAATTCAAGGTCTTGTGCAAATATCTGACAAGGGTAAGTTTTAATATTGTTTAGGGGTGAATGGAGTGAGGCAGACTTCTACATGGAATGGGTCGTCCTTCTATTCCAGGTTATATCACGAAATTACCTCTTGGCTGTATTCAATTGAGAGGAAGTGTTGGAGTTGAGAGGTCCTCATACAACTGGAGCCAGACCCCATCTTCGCAGTCAGGAGTCACTAAGTTGGTGATCCTGACAAAAGTTTTACAGAACAGCAGCAGCAACATTCTAAAGTTAAGTCCTTTAGGAAGGCAATGTCAGTTTATCCAACCCATTCACCAAAAAGTATTCAAAATAAACTTACAACCCTTTGTAGGATGAAAGTAGCAGACCTTCCAAAGTAATCAAGAGACCTTACCGTGTAGTACTAGCAGAAGTATCAATATTAAGAACAGGAACTCTGTGTGTAGTTATTCCAGTGACCACTTTACAAAAATGGAACAGATTTTCCAAAATATTTATTTTAATGTGTAAATATCATTTTCTTGATTTTGAGCATTCCTGACCTAAAAGACAGGACAATTAAATTGTACATAAAATTTCATACAGCCTTGCTTAAATAATTTGATTAAAGTTGAAGTTCTGTTTGAAATTAATCATTAATTGTATTAAATACATTCCCCTAGACCCGTAGCTAAATCAATTTGGGATCAGGAGAGGTAGCAGTTAGGGACTCAGAGTACATCATCATTATATTCTCTGAGAACTTACATAGCTTGACCCCACTTTGATGTCTATACACCCTTGCTCTTTTCAGAGAAGGGGGTATTACTTATAAGACCAGTCTCTTATCTGGCACTATCCTGGTATCCTCTGATACACCTATTTGTCCAGGATAGCCTATACTTTTATTAACATCAAAACCTTTTATGACAACTACAACCCACAAAAGTCATATCCAAACCTCAGAAATGAGGTTTCTGAGAAAGGTGGTTGAAGTAACAAGAAGAGACATGGTCCGAAACCAGACGATACGTCAAAGCCTAAACAACACTCCCAACTAAGATGGTTTGGCTATGTCTGCAGAATGGGGGAAGATCTTTTATCACGGCGGGTATGGGAGGATAAAAGCCAGGGATCCAGACCTCCGGGGCGACCGGGAGTCCGCATTAGACACTCTCACGGGGACTAGAGTGGGGCCGGGCCAGGGGAAGGACGGCCTGTGGGATGGTGTGGTAATGTCTCCTCTAAACCTTTACACCCCACGCTATAAGAGAAACGACTAAGTAAGTGCTTGTATTCCACTGTCTCCTCCAAACCTTTACACCTCACGCTATAAGAGAAACGACTAAGTAAGTGCTTGTATTCCACTGTTTCCTCCGCACCTTTACACCTCACGCTATAAGAGAAACGACTAAGTAAGTGCTTGTATTCCACTGTCTCTTCCAAACCTTTACACCTCACGCTATACGAGAAACGACTAAGTAAGTAAGTAAGTGCTTGTATTCCACTGTCACCCTTTACAAATATAAATGTATTTCGGACAGCTCATAATTGTAATAAATATATATAATGACATATTTACGAGTATGTTGGTCTCCACTATAACACATAATGTAACCTTTAATTGTCGCGTTAACATAATAAAATATCAAAGTCATAAAAAAAAAAAAATTAAATGAATAAAAATAGCAAGGATAGAATGTTACTACAAGTTAATCGCGTTACCATCACTACGGTCTTGACCTTCACGATGTAACATTGAAATGAATACAAGAAAAGTCATACGGAAATATTCACGGCAGGTTTTATATATATATATATAATATATATATATATATATATTATATATATATATATATATATATATATATATATATATATATATATATATATATATATATATATATATATATATATATATATATATAATTCTTCTTTGATCCTTAGCCGCCGATCGTCAAAGCAGTCAGTGGCCATCATGCCTGGTGGCGTCTTGTAGGGCGGCGACGAACTGCTTCCACCTTGCTCGGTGTGACAAAACGTTTCAACAGAAGGCTCCTGAGATAAAAGTAGTTGTGAATTGTCAGAAGGCCTTTCTTGCTACCACTACGACCTCACACTCAATTTTTTTTCTTAATGAATGTAGCTATGTAAAATGTCTAGGGTAATGATATGTAATGTGGTGTGATAGTTATAGATACACCCACAGATATTTAAGCAGACTAATAATATTTAACAAATATTATAATACACTGAACTAACTCAAGAGTGTAAAATTTTTGATAGAATTATATTACATTTATTTGTTCTGGATCAAGTTTTATGTTGACCAGAACTTTTTTTTTAAAAAAGGATTTAAAAATTATGAAAGAAATGCATGGAATGTTACATAATAAATGCAAGAGTGTACATATATAAGTACTAGACTAGTTAGTTTTATTAAAATGTTCTAGTAGTCATCTACTTGGGAGGATAGTTAATGCTTGTGCTGTTGGGGTGGCCTCATCACACCTGTCTATATTGACTACACAGTGTCCAGTAAATTACAGGAATTTTATGGGGTATTAGTAACTAAAAGGCGTTGGTGAACTTCCAGCAGACCAGAGGCTCACTCAACTTGCATATGTAGCTCTGGTGCTGAAATCTGGTGGTCCCACCTCTCCGTGCTGGCGGGCAATAATAGTGGTCTCTGTCACAACGTACTGCACAGATACACTCGAGTAAAATCACCAACTGAATGGACACCGCCTTGTTGACAACTGAAACTCACAGCTCTGCAATCAAAGTATTGGCTATGTGTCAAAATTCTATTCTCTACCCACGTCTGGACACAACACGGACACAACAACCACATCATACAGACAGGTCAGATCTCTCTGACCAAACAGCACATTTACCATGGTGGTTTTACATCAGATAGGTCCTCCCAGACTATAGATTCTGAAAAATATTTATTAGTTTCCTTCCCTAAAAGTGGATAGGTAATATGTTTCATTATTCTCAACACTTGATCTGTCTTTCCTAACCCTTGCTGGAGTTTATGTATATTGTTGGTCCCTAGACCCTGACTTGGGCGGGGGGTCTAGAGCAAATCCCTACTTGTTTGTAAGGCTAGATTATGATATGGCAGTATCAAATCACTCGAACATTAAACAATATTCAAAATATACAAAGAAATAATTTCAATCTTACCAGATTATGAATAAAGAACACAGAAATGCTAGCAAAACTCAGCTGAGCTGCTGGCTATAGTATGGCGTCCCTGAACTTATTTCACTTTCTTTCATTTGGAAATCACCACACTTTAAAATACTGTGTCTATCATCGAACAACTATTGAGGAATGGCCCCACTTGCGCGTCTGAGCGCCGATAAAATGATTGTCTGTGGCCAATCACTGCCTAGGTTTATTTCAAATTCAAATTTCCTACCCTAAAGTCATTTCAGTCATGCTTCAGTCAAGTATGGATGTTTATCTGTTAGTCTGTCCGTCTCTACTTGTTTTTTTTTTTTCAAAAAACGTACTTGATTTTTGAACCAACCTTTCTCTCCCCTCCAAAATTTTGTCGTTAAAAGTTATATTTAGACACAGCTCCCACCAATGTCCCTTCGCTTCCCTACTAAGTAGATTTGAACACCTGCGTCTCAGGTCGTGTTTTTTTGTGCAAATAGCGACACTTTTTATTCCATACAGTCTGTCGCTGATGTGAACAACACTGTCTTTTGTCATTATCTTCAATATTATCTATCCGTCTGTAAAATTAAGAACATATTAGTTCACTGCTCAGAATGGGCCATCCGGCCAGCTAATTTTTATATTCCTAACATTAATATTACGAAAAAGTTACTTTTTAATTTTTGTAATATTCCAAACATCTGCGTTCTGCCGCTGAATTCAAATCAAAGGCTTGGTATCGCAAAAGCGACCAATAAATGACTGTGGCGTAACATATCCAAGGTCCCTTCTGTCGAGTTCCTTACTTTATGTCAACTTGGGAAACGTGACTTTTCTCCGTTTCCCCCCCAATTGCGTCTCCTTAGCCTTTCTAGTCTCACGCAATCTTTCCAGTCATATTTTTTCCTTTTTATCCGCCGTTCCCCTCCTGTCTAGCAAGTCAATTTTTATGGAGGGTGATGACCCGCGGTCTGGGCGATCATGTACTATCAGCAGCCTACGCATTATGTTTTTATCCTTACATGTTATCTTTGGAGGTATTTTACCGTTGTATCTCTGTCAATTTCACTACACATCTCCCCACTTGAAAACATGCCTATGGCAAGTTCCAAAACCAGCGATACACATAGGTAAAATTACTCCTCACGTCTGCCACTACTCTAATTTTGATCACAGGGGTGCCGACTGAGGAAATCTGCACCGACATTCAATTTACGGCTTGCATAAGCGACTGGTTTCAGTTCCCCATCAGGTGAAGATGATCTTTGCAACAAAGCCCCTCCTAGTCCTACATTACTTGCATCGGTTCTTAAGACAAAGTCCTGTGTCAAATCAGGCAGTTTGAGAATAGGCTTGCTAGTGAGTTTTTCCTTTAACTCTTGGAACGCTAGTTCACATTGTGCAGTCCAAATAATTTTATCTGGAAGTCCCTTGCGAGTCAGATCAGTCAGAGGAGCACAAATAGCGTTAAAATTCTTGATGTATTTCTGATAAAATCCGCATAACGACACAAATGATCGCACGTCCTTTTTTGTTTGCGGCCTAGGTGCTCTCTGCAGTTTTTCCAAGTTCTTAGGATCAGGGGTCATATTACCCTGATATACAGTGTGTCCCAAGAATTCCAACTCTTTGCATCCAATACAACATTTTGTTGGCCTAGCAGTTAAGTTCGCCTCCCGAAGTCTATCAAACAACATCTCCAGAGCTTCAATGTGTGCTTCAAATGTCTCTGTGGCGACGAGAATATCATCCATGAAATTCGTGATACATGGGTTATTCAGGGGATCCAACAATTTGCGCATCATCCTTGAAAACACACTCGGAGCATTTTTCAGTCCGAATGGTAGCATATTGAATTCATAATGTCCATCCGAAGTGCTAAAAGCCAAATAAGGTCTCACTTCAGGCTTCACTGGGATCTGGTAATAGCCTTTACTAAGATCCACCTTTGAAAAGTATTTTGCCTTGTTCAGTCTGGCAAATAACTGTTTTGTGTCTGGTAATGGATCCACTTGTCCTTCTGTGACAGCATTCAGTTTCCTGTAATCTATGCACAGTCTGTGTTCCCCAGACGGTTTTCTCAACAAAACGACACTAGAACTAAAAGATGATTCACTGTGCGAAATAATCCCCTCCTTCAACAAATACTCTATTTCTTCCTTCAATGCCTTCTCCTTCGCGAACGGAATAGAATAGGCTCTCATACAGATTGGGTTTGAGTCTACCAGTTTCATGTCATACTGTAGCAAATTTGTATGGCCTGGTTTATCTGTTAATACATCTGTATGTTCCTCCAGAACCTGTTGAACTCTCTCCCTCTGGTTTTTAGTCAGGTGCTTACTGACTTTTACCTGTGCTGCGGTTTCACAAGGATGTAATGGGTATTCATGTGAGGTGAGTGGTTCTTTTTGCATCTGGGTTGCAATAGCCAAGGTCAATAAGGGGGTGCTTTCCTGGAGTGGTCTGTCCAGATACTTCTTTAACAGGTTTACATGATAAACTTTCTCCTTCCCCTTTTTGTCAATTTTATAGTTTGTTCTAGACACCTTCTCTAGAACCGTATATGGACCTTGCCAACCAATTTGTAATTTATTCTGGCTTCCGGGTAGTAGAAGCAGCACCTTCTCTCCGACTGCCAGTTCCCTGTCCTTTGCCTTCCTATTAAAATATGCTGCATGTTTCTTCCTGGCTTGCTTCAAATTATCATTTGCCAGTTTCCATCCAGCTTTCAAACGAGTGGTCAGTTCGTTCACGTATTGATACGATGAGGTAACAGTCTCTTCCGCCTTCTCATCTGTCCAGGTCCTTAATAGAGCTTCTAATGGACCTTTTATTGGCCTCCCAAATAGCAGAGTTGCGGGAGCCATCCCGGTTGAACTATGTGGTACCTCCCGGTACGCAAACAATGCGGCGGGCAGGAATTGATCCCACAGATCCGGTTTTTTCGTGTGCCAGCTTTCTCAGGATAGAAATGAGAGTCCCGTTGAACCTCTCTACCTGGCCGTTCCCTTGTGGATGGTACGGACTACAATGAAAGTGTCTGGCTTGAAATAGCTTAAAAACTTCTTCCGTTAGTTTCCCCTTGAACTGAGAACCATTATCCGTCAAGATTTGATGCGGGAATCCTAATCGGGTAAATATTGTAAGTAGTGCCTCTGCTACATGTTTTGAATCAATTGATGGCAGGGCTACCGCCTCTCCCCACATAGAACAAGTGTCCACCAGAGTAAGGATGTAACTGTTCCTCCTCTTGGTCCGAGTGAGAGGTCCTACAATATCCACTGCAACCCTCTCAAAAGGTGTTCCCACTATGGGCATTTCCCCTAGAGTTGCAGGAGCAGTCCAGTGCTTTGGAGCTACCCTTTGACATTCTGGGCAGGATTTGACATATCTTTTTATATCCTCCGTTATCCCTGGCCAGAAGTAATGACAAGCTATACGCTGTCCTGTGGCGCTGATCCCCATGTGACCACTGAAGGGAATCGCATGCCCGAGTTCCATCACTTTATCTCTATATGAAGTGGGAAGAACCAGCTGGTTGTGACCATTTGTTCCAGTTCCGGCCTTCCTGTATAAGAGTTTGTTCTTCATGAAATATTCCCCCTTGCTCGGAGGTGTGTGGCATTTGGGCAATTTTTTTAAAACAGGGCTTGAGTGTCCTATCCTCAGCCTGCGCCTTCCTCATCTCCTCTGGATGAGCATTTATAGGTTCACCTTCTTCCTCCTTCTTCTGTGACCTGGTCTGCACTGTCGCCATGATCACAGGTTTCTCGGGATTCCCCAAGAAGACGTATCTACACCCCAATATCAGAGGGTAGATTGGTTCATCTATCACTGCTGCTCTGATTTCTCCCTCCACATAGCGAGTTTTCACCGTTATCCTTGCGATGGGAAGTGTCATGAGTGGTATGTCCTTAGTCGCCCCTTGTATTTCCACTGTTTCTGTGGTATACTGACTTGGGTCCACTAGGCTAGACTTCACAACTGAATCATAATCCAAACCTGTATCATAAAGGCACCTTATGGTGACCCCATTACAAATAACATCCTCACAAACTGGGGGGTGATAAGGTTCCTGTTGTCCATTAGGATTAACCTTTAATCTTCGCGTCCCCGACTTCATTGCAGCAATGTTTTTGAAGGTTTCCTTCTACAAAATTCGGTGTTATGGTTATCCTTCTTGCACCATTTACACCATCTTTTTCCTTGGTTCAACGGTTTTCTTTCATTGAACTTTTGGTCATTGAACTGTGAGTTTCTGTCGCGATAGTCATTTCTTGGCCGCTCAAAGTTTGTCCTACCTTTATTTCCCTGCTCTCTATTATCAAATTTATTAAATTGCTGTGGAGCTTTAAAATTGTCTATGTGCTTCTTTTTAGCACCACTTACCTCTGCCTGAGCTGCCTGATACCTCTCAGCAACATTTAAAATTTCCCCCAACTTCTCTGCACCTTGTTCCATGAGAAATTTTCTCATGTCTGGAGCCATGGACTCTCTCAATTGCTCAATCATGATCATTTCTTTAAGATCTTGGGTCTTCCCCAGAGCCGTCCATTTCTCCAAATAGGTTTCTAGTCTAGCAGAGAATTGGTGGTATGTCTCCCCAGACAACAGTTTGGCATTTCTAAATTTCTTACGATAAAATTCACCATTCTTCTCGTACCTTAATAACAAAGCCTGCTTTAACATGTCATAATTGTCTTGGTCTTCCCTGTTCATTTTGGCAAATACTTCATAAGAAGTACCTCTCAATCCCTGTGATAGCTTTAAACTCCACCTCTCTCTCTCTAACCCATATGTAGTAGCTAATAACTCAAAACGTCCTAGGTACCCCTCTATGTCATCGTCTTTTTCAACAAAATGGTCTAAATGAAACCCCATAGCTGAGTTTGAGGCTCCCAGACTGGGCGTAGCATCTGAGGCAAAAGGGCTGGCACCATTTTCAGGAGCCGGGCCTTGTAATTCCAGCTCCCTTAGTCGTAATTCGTGCTCCCTTTGCAACCTTCTATCTTCTGCCTCCCTTTCGGCAGTCAACCTTTTTTCTTCTGCCTCCCTTTCGGCAGTCAACCTTTTTTCTTCTGCCTCCCTTTGCTGTCGTTTTTCTTCTGCCTCCCTTTGCTGTCGTTTTTCTTCTGCCTCAATCTGCAGCCTCTTAATTTCTCTATCAGCCTCAATTTGTAACCTCTTCTCTTCAGCTACCTTTCTATCTTCCCTTTCAATATATTTATCACATTCAGCCGTTACATATTGAATTAAAATCTGACCATCCATTCCCATCTCCTTTGCGGTCAGCACAGCAGCTGATCGGAATTTTGCTAGCTCCGCCATACTTTTCAGACAATATAATAATATACAAGCTAAATCTCTAACCAGTAAATACACTAAGTACTTCTTATGACTATAGTCTAACTAATTCTAACTAACCAGTTAACTAATTAATTATCACTGGCTGTGAAGATTCACCAACTTTTATCTGCAGGGACACTTTTAATTTTAAAGGGAATTTCACAATTTTTTTCCCCTAATTTTATTTCTCCAACCAGGAGATCCTAATATTACTGTTGGGCTAATTATCCCTGGACAAGACCCCAATGTATGTAGTGGGTTTGATGGTATTGTATGATGGTGATATTACTAAATGTAATGTATGAGGCCAGCTGTGAAGGCTCCTGAGATAAAATGTAGTTGTGAATTGTCAGAAGGCCTTTCTTGCTACCACTACGACCTCACACTCAATTTTTTTTTTCTTAATGAATGTAGCTATGTAAAATGTCTAGGGTAATGATATGTAATGTGGTGTGATAGTTATAGATACACCCACAGATATTTAAGCAGACTAATAATATTTAACAAATATTATAATACACTGAACTAACTCAAGAGTGTAAAATTTTTGATAGAATTATATTACATTTATTTGTTCTGGATCAAGTTTTATGTTGACCAGAACTTTTTTTTAAAAAAAAGGATTTAAAAATTATGAAAGAAATGCATGGAATGTTACATAATAAATGCAAGAGTGTACATATATAAGTACTAGACTAGTTAGTTTTATTAAAATGTTCTAGTAGTCATCTACTTGGGAGGATAGTTAATGCTTGTGCTGTTGGGGTGGCCTCATCACACCTGTCTATATTGACTACACAGTGTCCAGTAAATTACAGGAATTTTATGGGGTATTAGTAACTAAAAGGCGTTGGTGAACTTCCAGCAGACCAGAGGCTCACTCAACTTGCATATGTAGCTCTGGTGCTGAAATCTGGTGGTCCCACCTCTCCGTGCTGGCGGGCAATAATAGTGGTCTCTGTCACAACGTACTGCACAGATACACTCGAGTAAAATCACCAACTGAATGGACACCGCCTTGTTGACAACTGAAACTCACAGCTCTGCAATCAAAGTATTGGCTATGTGTCAAAATTCTATTCTCTACCCACGTCTGGACACAACACGGACACAACAACCACATCATACAGACAGGTCAGATCTCTCTGACCAAACAGCACATTTACCATGGTGGTTTTACATCAGATAGGTCCTCCCAGACTATAGATTCTGAAAAATATTTATTAGTTTTCTTCCCTAAAAGTGGATAGGTAATATGTTTCATTATTCTCAACACTTGATCTGTCTTTCCTAACCCTTGCTGGAGTTTATGTATATTGTTGGTCCCTAGACCCTGACTTGGGCGGGGGGTCTAGAGCAAATCCCTACTTGTTTGTAAGGCTAGATTATGATATGGCAGTATCAAATCACTCGAACATTAAACAATATTCAAAATATACAAAGAAATAATTTCAATCTTACCAGATTATGAATAAAGAACACAGAAATGCTAGCAAAACTCAGCTGAGCTGCTGGCTATAGTATGGCGTCCCTGAACTTATTTCACTTTCTTTCATTTGGAAATCACCACACTTTAAAATACTGTGTCTATCATCGAACAACTATTGAGGAATGGCCCCACTTGCGCGTCTGAGCGCCGATAAAATGATTGTCTGTGGCCAATCACTGCCTAGGTTTATTTCAAATTCAAATTTCCTACCCTAAAGTCATTTCAGTCATGCTTCAGTCAAGTATGGATGTTTATCTGTTAGTCTGTCCGTCTCTACTTGTTTTTTTTTCAAAAACGTACTTGATTTTTGAACCAACCTTTCTCTCCCCTCCAAAATTTTGTCGTTAAAAGTTATATTTAGACACAGCTCCCACCAATGTCCCTTCGCTTCCCTACTAAGTAGATTTGAACACCTGCGTCTCATGGTCGTGTTTTTTTGTGCAAATAGCGACACTTTTTATTCCATACAGTCTGTCGCTGATGTGAACAACACTGTCTTTTGTCATTATCTTCAATATTATCTATCCGTCTGTAAAATTAAGAACATATTAGTTCACTGCTCAGAATGGGCCATCCGGCCAGCTAATTTTTATATTCCTAACATTAATATTACGAAAAAGTTACTTTTTAATTTTTGTAATATTCCAAACATCTGCGTTCTGCCGCTGAATTCAAATCAAAGGCTTGGTATCGCAAAAGCGACCAATAAATGACTGTGGCGTAACATATCCAAGGTCCCTTCTGTCGAGTTCCTTACTTTATGTCAACTTGGGAAACGTGACTTTTCTCCGTTCCCCCCCCCCCCCCCCCCTCACCCCCCCCCCCCAATTGCCGTTGTATCTCTGTCAATTTCACTACAGGCGAAACACATGATAACCCGTGCACGAGGCGAAACTTATGACATAAGCGCTTCCGGGTAATACTTGCTACACCAACATTACCGTCTGTGTGACACCTGTGGGCAGACAAGAGTGATATAATCGCTTCCGGTCACTTGGTAAAAAGTAATCATGGATTTATTACATTTCATACAATATTAGTCTGCAAATGTGTTGGTGAGATTTTATGCAAGACATCATATTACCATATATGGGAGACGTGACCTTTTGGAAAATTTTCCGTGTAGGAAATATTTGGAAAGGGCCACACCCGATCTGTTTGAAATGATTGGATCTTACTGATTAGATTCGTAACAACATTGGAGGGAATATAGGCTGACCAATTTCACAGTTTTATTTTTCTGTGATTTGCACACTCGCCAAGACAACACCAGACCTTTGCCAGAGTGAAGAACTAGATTCATAATTCCTAATTGTTATCCGGACCTGTTATTGGAGAACCAGATAAGACTTATAAAGCACAGGAAATCTCTTTCAAATTTTAATAACGAACACCGAGACAAGGACACTGAAGAAACATGTAATCAGAAAAGGGAATCGATTGTAAAATTAAAAGAAATCCCAGACACGTGTAAGAGAAAATTTCGTCTCTTTTATTCATCTGTGCGAAAAGTCTGTAGCCAGGATTGGCGTAAGTTGTGATTTACATTTCATATTTTATTACTAACATGTGAACTAACATATATATGTATATTGCACTATGTGAATTTTATTGTGTGAAACTCGCTATTGGATGTCAAAGTCATTTGAGGCTGGTAACCTCAGCGTATAGAATGATGTTTCATGAACTACCACTTCACGGGCTGGTGACTGCTTTATTGACAGTTTCGTAAAGAGAGAACTAAAAGCATAAAGTAGTTCCAGGTTCCCTAGGGAGCAGGGAGGGAAAGATGAAAGAAATTATGTACATTATTCTTCGTTCGCCCTGAAAAGGACGATGGTTGCGTTGTGTCTGTTTACTCCTAAAGCTGTGATATCTGCACCTTTCGGTTGACACATCCGACTTCAGCACGGCATTTTTTAGGGACCGGATTTGCCTTCCCATTGCGATCCGCACTCGCTCAGCTAGACTGCATTGCTGCAGACTGTTTCCAGGACCACCACGTGGAGGTGGAGTGCGGTCTTGACCAGCTCTGGTTCCCTGGTCCTGATGCAAGCAGTACAGCTATGGGTCGCTGACTGCATTCACTAGTGCTGCATCTTGGGGTCCCTATGTACATTCTAAGAATAAGACTTACATTAAATGTAAGTCTTATGTACATTCTAAGAATAAGACTTACATTTTCAAAGCCGTGTAAATGTCCCTATAAACATATGCACTTTAACATTAATGTAAGGTTTCAAGCTTTAAACCAACGTAAATGTCTATGTGACAATATTCATTTTTAATTAATAGAAGTTTCAAACTTTTCCACAAGTGTAAATGTAAATGAGACATAAATGAATTTATATTGTGAACACTTTTCAAACAGTGGAGATGTAAATGTAAAACATATTATATCTGTACGTTTAGCCTTTTTCATTTAAATGTAATGTAAAGCTAAAGCTATTCAGTTTAAATGTAAAGGAAGTTTTATCCCGAGGGATTAAATTTAATTCTCATCGAGGGTAAATTCTGAAATGCGATGGTAGAATAGAAGGGGGATGGGGGGGCCACATAAATGTGTTTGAATAACGCCATCTCAGAAGAGCTTTTCGTTTCTACTTCTATTACCAGTTATTGGTGGTAACAGCAGAAAGGACAATTTCTGGCACAAGCAAGGACAAGCGGTTTACACATTAAGACGATGTCATAAAATTAACAAGTGATACAACGTAAAAATATCTCCAAAGGATAAAATGTAAGGATAAAAACATAATGCGTAAGCTGCTGATAGTACATGATCGCCCTGACCGCGGGTCATCACCCTCCATAAAAATTGACTTGCTAGACGGGAAATCAAAACGGTTACCATTTGAACGGGATGAGAACGGCGGATCAAAAGGAAAAAAAATATGACTGAAAAAATTGCGTGAGACTAGCAAGGCTAAGGAGACGCAATTGGGGGGAAGGGGGGGGGGGGGGGGGGGGGAAAGGAGAAAAAGTCACGTTTCCCAAGTTGACATAAAGTAAGGAACTCGACAGAAGGGACCTTGGATATGATACGCCACAGTCATTTATTGGACGCTTTTGCGATACCAAGCCTTTTATTTGAATTCAGCGGCAAACGCAGATGCTTGAAATATTACAAAATTTAAAAAGTAACTTTTTCTTAATATTAATGTTAGGAATATAAAAATTAGCTGGCCGGATGGCCCATTCTGAGCAGTGAAATAATATGCTTTTATTTATACAGACGGATAGCTAATAATGAAGATAATGACAAAAGACAGTGTTGTTCACATCAGCGAAAGACTGCATTGAATCTAACATATCACTATTTGCACAAAAATCGCGACCTTGAGACGCAAGTGTTCAAATCTAGTTAGAATGAAAGAGAAGGGACATTGGTGGGAGCTGTGGCTAAAAATAACTTTTCAGGCAAATTTGTAGAGGGGAAGGATAGGTTGGTTCAAAAAACAAGTACGTTTTTGTGAAAACGCAAGTAGAGACGGACGGACTAACAGATAAAAATCCATACTTGACTGAAGCATGACTGAAATGACTTTAGTGTAGGAAATTTGAATTTAAAAAAAACCAAGGCATTGATTGGCCACAGACAATCATATTATCCGCGCTCAGACGAGCTTTTTTGCCATTCCTCAATAGTTGTCCAGTGATAGACACAGTAAATTTCAAGTGTGGTGATTTCCAAATGAAATAAATTGAAATAAGTTCAGGGACGCCATACTATAGCCAGCAGCTCAGCTGAGTTTTGCTAGCATTTCTGTGTTCTTTATTCATAATCTGGTAAGATTGAAATTATTTCTTTGCATATTTTGAATATTGTTTAAGGTTTCGAGTGATTTGATACTGCCATATCGAAATCTAGCCTTACAAACAAGTAAGGATTTGCTCTAGACCCCCCGCCCTAGTTCAGGGTCTAGGGACAAACAATATATATAAACTCCAGCAATGATTAGGAAGGACAGATCAAGTGTTGAGATCAGTGGAACGTATCACCTATCCTATTCTAGGGCAAGAAGCTAATAAACATATTTCTGAATATGTAGTCTGGGAGAACTTATCCTATGGGAAACCAACTTGGTAAGATGTGTTGTATGGTCAGAGAGATCTGACCCTGTCTAAATGGTGTTAGTGTAAATTGTTACGTGTAGAAGTGGCTCCTTAGGTAAGGTTCTGAACCTAAACCAATACTTTATTTCAGAGCTGTGAGTTTTTATGTTGACACCAAAAGGCGGTGTCAAATGCTGGGTACATAATTGACAGTGAGGACCCGTGCAGTGTCGCATCTCGGCAGAACAGCCTTGTATTGCCCCCAAGCCCGGAGAGGTGGGGCCACCCGATATATTGCCCCCAAGCACGGAGAGGTGGGGCCACCAGATTCCAGCACCAGCGCTACACCTTCAAAGTTACGTAAGCAGGCTGGTCTGCTGGATTTACACCAACTTCATAGACATAACACCCAAAGTGAATTCCTACTAAAACATCCCATTTACTTCCATCATTAATGGACAATGTTTGGTAAACTTAGACAGGGAGGGATGAAGCCACCCCAACAGCACATCTATTCATCGTTCTCCCAGGGAAAATAAAATTATAAACTGTAGAAATACTAACTAATCTTAAAATTTGTATACGTACACACATTTTATTTATCATGTCATTTATTCATGCCATTCACTCATAAATTCCAAAATCTTTTCATATGTTCTGGCCAAATAAAACCTTGGTTCAGAACAAATAAATTTAAAAAAAGATTTACTTTCTAAAATTTCACCAGCTGGATTTAGTTCATTGTGTTCTAAATTTTATTGATAATATATTATTTAATATCTGTGTGTGTGTGTGTGTTTGTATATGTCAATACAACACATTACATTCAGTACCCTAGATTATAACGTAGCCACATTCATTAGGAAAAAAAGATAGGTGTGAGGTCGTAGTGGTAGCAAGAAAGGCCTTCTGAAAATTCACAACTACATTTTATCTCAGGAGCCTTCACAGCTGACCTCATACATTACACTTAGTAATATCACCATCATACAATACCATCAAAACCACTACATATCCAGGGATAATTAGCATAAACAGTAATATAAGGATCTCCTGGTGGGAGAAATAAAATTAGGGGAACAAAATTGTAAAATTCCCTTAAAATTAAAAGTGTCCCTTTAAATTAAAAGGGCAATTAGAAGTTGGTGAATCTTCACAGCCAGTGTTAGTTAATTAGTTAATTAGAATTATTTTGGTCTAGAATAATTATAATTACTTTAGAGATTGGAAATTTTACTTTGCTTATTGCTAGATTTGTTTAGAAAGTATGGCGGAGCTAGCAAAATTTAGATCAGCTGCTGTGCTGACCGCAAAGGAGATGGGAATGGATGGTCAGATTTTAATTCAATACGTAACGGCTGAATGTGATAAATATATTGAACGGGAAGAAAGGAGATTAGAAAAAGAGGCTGAAAGAAAATTAGAGTCTGAAAGGTTGGCTGAAGAGAAGAGGTTAGAGGCGGATAGAGAAATTAAGAGGCTGCAGATTGAGGCAGAAGACAAACGACAGCAAAGGGAGGCAGAAGAAAAAAGATTGACTGCCGAAAGGGAGGCAGAAGATAAAAAGGCCGAAAGGGAGGCAGAAGATAAAAAGGCCGAAAGGGAGGCAGAAGATAGAAGGTTGCAAAGGGAGCACGAATTACGACTAAGGGAGCTGGAGTTACAAGGCCAGGCTCCTGAAAATGGTGCCAGCCCTTTTGCCTCAGATGCTACGCCTAGTCTGGGAGCCTCAAACTCAGCTATGGGGTTTCATTTAGACCATTTTGTTGAAAAAGACGATGACATAGAGGGGTACCTAGGACGTTTTGAGTTATTAGCTACTACATATGGGTTAGAGAGAGAGAGGTGGAGTTTAAAGTTATCACAAGGACTGAGAGGTACTTCTTATGAAGTCTTTGCTAAAATGAACAGGGAAGACCAAGACAATTATGACATGTTAAAGCAGGCTTTGTTATTAAGGTACGAGAAGAATGGTGAATTTTATCGTAAGAAATTTAGAAATGCCAAACTGTTGTCTGGGGAGACATACCACCAATTCTCTGCTAGACTGGAAACCTATTTGGAGAAATGGACTGCTCTGGGGAAGACCCAAGATCTTAAAGAAATGATCATGATTGAGCAATTGAGAGAGTCCATGGCTCCAGACATGAGAAAATTTCTCATGGAACAAGGTGCAGAGAAGTTGGGAGAGGTTTTAAATGTCGCTGAGAGGTATCAGGCAGCCCAGGCAGAGGTAAGTGGTGCTAAAAAGAAGCACATAGACACTTTTAAAGCTCCACAGCAATTTAATAAATTTGATAATAGAGAGCAGGGAAATAAAGGTAGGACAAACTTTGAGCGGCCAAGAAATGACTATCGCGACAGAAACTCACAGTTCAATGACCAAAAGTTCAATGAAAGAAAACCGTTGAACCAAGGAAAAAGATGGTGTAAATGGTGCAAGAAAGATAACCATAACACCGAATTTTGTAGAAGGAAACCTTCAAACATTGCTGCAATGAAGTCGGGGACGCAAAGATTAAAGGTTAATCCTAATGGACAACAGGAACCTTATCACCCCCCCAGTTTGTGAGGATGTTATTTGTAATGGGGTCACCATAAGGTGCCTTTATGATACAGGTTTGGATTATGATTCAGTTGTGAAGTCTAGCCTAGTGGACCCAAGTCAGTATACCACAGAAACAGTGGAAATACAAGGGGCGACTAAGGACATACCACTCATGACACTTCCCATCGCAAGGATAACGGTGAAAACTCGCTATGTGGAAGGAGAAATCAGAGCAGCAGTGATAGATGAACCAATCTACCCTCTATCTATCTATCTATCTATCTCTGATAATGTTTGTACTTTTCAACATATGTTATGTCATGCTTATAAGTAATTAATGTTAATATGAGTGTGCTATATTATTATTTTACTTTACAACGTTGAATTCCTTGAATTTGATATGTAAAATGCATATGAGAATAAATGAATTCAGTATGAAAGGTGAGAGAAAGGAAGGGCAGAATGTCAGACGGGCCTGCGTGCCCAATTCTCAACCCTTTGAAAATAAAGTTCGTTCGTTCATTCGTTCGTTCGTTCGTTCGTTCGTTCGTGTAGATACGTCTTCTTGGGGAATCCCGAGAAACCTGTGATCATGGCGACAGTGCAGACCAGGTCACAGAAGAAGGAGGAAGAAGGTGAACCTATAAATGCTCATCCAGAGGAGATGAGAAAGGCGCAGGCTGAGGATAGGACACTCAAACCATGTTTTAAAAAATTGCCCAAATGCCACACACCTCCGAGCAAGGGGGAATATTTCATGAAGAACAAACTATTATACAGGAAGGCCGGAACTGGAACAAATGGTCACAACCAGTTGGTTCTTCCCACCTCATATAGAGATAAAGTGATGGAACTCGGGCATGCGATTCCCTTCAGTGGTCACATGGGGATCAGCGCCACAGGACAGCGTATAGCTTGTCATTACTTCTGGCCAGGGATAACGGAGGATATAAAAAAGATATGTCAAATCCTGCCCTGAATGTCAAAGGGTAGCTCCAAGGCACTGGACTGCTCCTGCAACTCTAGGGGAAATGCCCATAGTGGGAACACCTTTTGAGAGGGTTGCAGTGGATATTGTGGGACCTCTCACTCGGACCAAGAGGAGGAACAGTTACATCCTTACTCTGGTGGACACTTGTTCTATGTGGGGAGAGGCGGTAGCCCTGCCATCAATTGATTCAAAACATGTAGCAGAGGCACTACTTACAATATTTACCCGATTAGGATTCCCGCATCAAAATCTTGACGGATAATGGATCTCAGTTCAAGGGGAAACTAACGGAAGAAGTTTTTTAAACTATTTCAAGCCAGACACTTTCATTGTAGTCCGTACCATCCACAAGGGAACGGCCAGGTAGAGAGGTTCAACGGGACTCTCATTTCTATCCTGAGAAAGCTGGCACACGAAAAACCGGATCTGTGGGATCAATTCCTGCCCGCCGCATTGTTTGCGTATCGGGAGGTACCACATAGTTCAACCGGGATGGCTCCCGCAACTCTGCTATTTGGGAGGCCAATAAAAGGTCCTTTAGAAGCTTTATTAAGGACCTGGACGGATGAGAAGGCGGAAGAACCTGTTACCTCATCTTATCAATACGTGAACGAACTGACCACTCGTTTGAAAGCTGGATGGAAACTGGCAAATGATAATTTGAAACAAGCCAGGAAGAAACATGCAGCATATTTTAATAGGAAGGCAAAGGACCGAGAACTAGTTGTGGGAGAGAAGGTGCTTCTTCTACTACCCGGTAGCCAGAATAAATTACAAATTGGTTGGCAAGGTCCCTATACGGTTCTAGAGAAGGTGTCTAGAACAAACTATAAAATTGACAAAAAGGGGAAGGAGAAAGTTTATCATGTAAACTTATTAAAGAAGTATCTGAACAGACCACTCCAGGAAAGCACCCCCTTATTGACCTTGGCTATTGCAACCCAGATGCAAAAGGAACCACTCACCTCACATGAATACCCATTACATCCTTGTGAAACAGCAGCACAGGTAAAAGTCAGTAAGCACCTGACTAAAAACCAGAGGGAGAGAGTTCAACAGGTTCTGGAGGAACATACAGATGTATTAACAGATAAACCAGGCCATACAAATTTGCTACAGTATGACATGAAACTGGTAGACTCAAACCCAATCTGTATGAGAGCCTATTCTATTCCGTTCGCGAAGGAGAAGGCATTGAAGGAAGAAATAGATTATTTGTTGAAGGAGGGGATTATTTCGCACAGTGAATCATCTTTTAGTTCTAGTGTCGTTTTGTTGAGGAAACCGTCTGGGGAACACAGACTGTGCATAGATTACAGGAAACTGAATGCTGTCACAGAAGGACAAGTGGATCCATTACCAGACACAAAACAGTTATTTGCCAGACTGAACAAGGCAAAATACTTTTCAAAGGTGGATCTTAGTAAAGGCTATTACCAGATCCCAGTGAAGCCTGAAGTGAGACCTTATTTGGCTTTTAGCACTTCGGATGGACATTATGAATTCAATATGCTACCATTCGGACTGAAAAATGCTCCGAGTGTATTTTCAAGGATGATGCGCAAATTGTTGGATCCCCTGAATAACCCATGTATCACGAATTTCATGGATGATATTCTCGTCGCCACAGAGACATTTGAAGAACACATTGAAGCTCTAGAGATGTTATTTAATAGACTTCGGGAGGCGAACTTAACTGCTAGGCCAACAAAATGTTGTATTGGATGCAAAGAGTTGGAATTCTTGGGACACACTGTATATCAGGGTAACATGACCCCTGATCCTAAGAACTTGGAAAAACAGCAGAGAGCACCTAGACCACAAACAAAAAAAGACGTGCGATCATTCGTGTCGTTATGCGGATTTTATCAGAAATACATCAAAAATTTTAACGCTATTTGTGCTCCTCTGACTGATCTGACTCGCAAGGGACTTCCAGATAAAATTATTTGGACTGCACAATGTGAACTAGCGTTCCAAGAGTTAAAGGAAAAACTCACTAGCAAGCCTATTCTCAAACTGCCTGATTTGACACAGGACTTTGTCTTAAGAACCGATGCAAGTAATGTAGGACTCGGAGGGGCTTTGTTGCAAAGATCATCTTCACCTGATGGGGAACTGAAACCAGTCGCTTATGCAAGCCGCAAATTGAATAAGGCGGAACAAGGATACTCCACAAGCGAAAAAGAATGTTTAGCGTTAATCTGGGCAATAAAGAAGTTTCAAATCTATCTGTATGGTAGGACTTTTGTGGTCGAGACGGATCATCAGCCTCTCGTATTCTTATCTCAGGCTAAGCATGAAAACGCAAGATTGCTGAGGTGGTCTTTATTGCTTCAACCTTATCAGTTTAGTATCCAATATATCCCAGGCAAATTGAATGTCGGTGCAGATTTCCTCAGTCGGCACCCCTGTGATCAAAATTAGAGTAATGGCAGACGTGAGGAGAGATTTTATCTATGTGTATCACTGGTTTTAGAACTTGCCGTAGGCATGTTTTCAAGTGGGGAGATGTGTCATAAAATTAACAAGTGATACAACGTAAAAATATCTCCAAAGGATAAAATGTAAGGATAAAAACATAATGCGTAAGCTGCTGATAGTACATGATCGCCCTGACCGCGGGTCATCACCCTCCATAAAAATTGACTTGCTAGACGGGAAATCAAAACGGTTACCATTTGAACGGGATGAGAACGGCGGATCAAAAGGAAAAAAAAATATGACTGAAAAAATTGCGTGAGACTAGCAAGGCTAAGGAGACGCAATTGGGGGTGGGGGGGGGGGGGGTGGGGGGGGGGGGGGAACGGAGAAAAAGTCACGTTTCCCAAGTTGACATAAAGTAAGGAACTCGACAGAAGGGACCTTGGATATGATACGCCACAGTCATTTATTGGACGCTTTTGCGATACCAAGCCTTTTATTTGAATTCAGCGGCAAACGCAGATGCTTGAAATATTACAAAATTTAAAAAGTAACTTTTTCTTAATATTAATGTTAGGAATATAAAAATTAGCTGGCCGGATGGCCCATTCTGAGCAGTGAAATAATATGCTTTTATTTATACAGACGGATAGCTAATAATGAAGATAATGACAAAAGACAGTGTTGTTCACATCAGCGAAAGACTGCATTGAATCTAACATATCACTATTTGCACAAAAATCGCGACCTTGAGACGCAAGTGTTCAAATCTAGTTAGAATGAAAGAGAAGGGACATTGGTGGGAGCTGTGGCTAAAAATAACTTTTCAGGCAAATTTGTAGAGGGGAAGGATAGGTTGGTTCAAAAAAACAAGTACGTTTTTGTGAAAACGCAAGTAGAGACGGACGGACTAACAGATAAAAATCCATACTTGACTGAAGCATGACTGAAATGACTTTAGTGTAGGAAATTTGAATTTAAAAAAAAACAAGGCATTGATTGGCCACAGACAATCATATTATCCGCGCTCAGACGAGCTTTTTTGCCATTCCTCAATAGTTGTCCAGTGATAGACACAGTAAATTTCAAGTGTGGTGATTTCCAAATGAAATAAATTGAAATAAGTTCAGGGACGCCATACTAAAGCCAGCAGCTCAGCTGAGTTTTGCTAGCATTTCTGTGTTCTTTATTCATAATCTGGTAAGATTGAAATTATTTCTTTGCATATTTTGAATATTGTTTAAGGTTTCGAGTGATTTGATACTGCCATATCGAAATCTAGCCTTACAAACAAGTAAGGATTTGCTCTAGACCCCCCGCCCTAGTTCAGGGTCTAGGGACAAACAATATATATAAACTCCAGCAATGATTAGGAAGGACAGATCAAGTGTTGAGATCAGTGGAACGTATCACCTATCCTATTCTAGGGCAAGAAGCTAATAAACATATTTCTGAATATGTAGTCTGGGAGAACTTATCCTATGGGAAACCAACTTGGTAAGATGTGTTGTATGGTCAGAGAGATCTGACCCTGTCTAAATGGTGTTAGTGTAAATTGTTACGTGTAGAAGTGGCTCCTTAGGTAAGGTTCTGAACCTAAACCAATACTTTATTTCAGAGCTGTGAGTTTTTATGTTGACACCAAAAGGCGGTGTCAAATGCTGGGTACATAATTGACAGTGAGGACCCGTGCAGTGTCGCATCTCGGCAGAACAGCCTTGTATTGCCCCCAAGCCCGGAGAGGTGGGGCCACCCGATATATTGCCCCCAAGCACGGAGAGGTGGGGCCACAAGATTCCAGCACCAGCGCTACACCTTCAAAGTTACGTAAGCAGGCTGGTCTGCTGGATTTACACCAACTTCATAGACATAACACCCAAAGTGAATTCCTACTAAAACATCCCATTTACTTCCATCATTAATGGACAATGTTTGGTAAACTTAGACAGGGAGGGATGAAGCCACCCCAACAGCACATCTATTCATCGTTCTCCCAGGGAAAATAAAATTATAAACTGTAGAAATACTAACTAATCTTAAAATTTGTATACGTACACACATTTTATTTATCATGTCATTTATTCATGCCATTCACTCATAAATTCCAAAATCTTTTCATATGTTCTGGCCAAATAAAACCTTGGTTCAGAACAAATAAATTTAAAAAAAGATTTACTTTCTAAAATTTCACCAGCTGGATTTAGTTCATTGTGTTCTAAATTTTATTGATAATATATTATTTAATATCTGTGTGTGTGTGTGTTTGTATATGTCAATACAACACATTACATTCAGTACCCTAGATTATAACGTAGCCACATTCATTAGGAAAAAAGATAGGTGTGAGGTCGTAGTGGTAGCAAGAAAGGCCTTCTGAAAATTCACAACTACATTTTATCTCAGGAGCCTTCACAGCTGACCTCATACATTACACTTAGTAATATCACCATCATACAATACCATCAAAACCACTACAGACGACAGACCAGCTTTGAAGACTCTCCTAGACTTTCCTGGGAAACAAGCTTCACCCTATAAACCTTGACCAGAGACGAGTGACAGCAGTGTACAGAAAACCTACCCATCAGGAGGAGGATTAGAATCATCACTGGCAGCTAAGTTAACCTATATGCTGCCATTTGAACTTTTTATAACCCCACACTACCATCACCAAAGTGAAGAGTAACTTTTCTTGATTCATAACTATTCAAATTATTTTCCAACTGTTAAAACCTAAAGTGATTATTAAATTTTGTTATTTCTAATGTTACAAATTTAACTTCGATTTAATCTTTTAAATGTACTACATGTTTGTCTCAGTCAACGTTACTAAATACACACTCTAAACAGAGCTATATATACATTATAATATTAAATTCCACTGAGTAACTCAGCGGTGGGGGCTTACCGAGCTAGAACAACCATTGCTAAATTCTTCATAAAAGTGTCGGCAGATTATAGAATTAACGTGCTTAGCGACAGCCAGCATTGTTTTCGCGTATCTGAATATCATAGATAGAAGCTTTACTACTCTTCTATCGACATTTCTGCCAAGAGTAATCTTGTGTAAAGATAGACTCCATTGAAGCCTATAAGAGATACTCTTGAGTGTTGGCAACTGTTGGACCACTACTGCAAAGCAGGGGAGGCAATACCGTCCCACTCGGTTGGCAGCCATCCTTGGTGCAGTGCCCCAGCTCTGATTCACTCTTTGCATCTCAGCCTTCACAGTTCTCCACCAAGTTATTTTTGGTCGGCCTCTCTTTCGTTTTTCTTCCGTGGTCCATAGCATAGCTGTTCTTGTGATGGCATCGGGGTCTCTTCTGAGGACATGGCCAACCCAACTTCAGTGTCTGCCAGTTATGCTGGTGTTCATGTCCTCTTGGTTGCTCCGAATAAGCAGTTCTTGGTTGGTGATGGTATTCGGCCAAAAGATTCGGGGAATTTTTCTGAGGCAGATTGTGCGGAAAGAGGACAATTCAACATTTCCTTCTCTGTTACTCTCCAGCATTCCGCACCATAGAGAAGCACAGAAAGTACACAGCTCCCATATAATCTTAATTTTGTGTTTGTGCTGTACTGAGAGGACTTCCAGATGTTGTTTAGATTAACAAAGGCTGTTCTTGCTTTTTTCATTCTGTTATTGATGTCTTTGCTTGCTCCGCCGTCTGGTGTTACTATGCATCCTATGTATGTGAAGGTGTCTGTCTGTTCCAGTTTCTGATTCCTTACTTTTATGGGCTCAGGGTTGCCCACATTCAGTGTCATGACCTCTGTCGTTTTAGATTGATGTTCGGACCCACCTGCTGGCTATACTTAATAAGTCTATCCGTTTTTTCTTGGATATGTTGATGAGAATGTGCGAGTAGTGCAGTGTCATCTGCATATTCCAGATCTTCCAATGTAGAAAACGTAGTCCATCTTATTCCTCTTGGACTGCCCTCTGTTGTCTGACGCATCACCCAGTCTATGACTATAAAAATAAAGCGGTTGATAAGGGGCATCCCTGTAGTACGCCTGTCTTCACCTCAAAAGTTAGGTTGCTCTGCCCATCGCTACATGTGAAGTTGGCATAGAGGCTTTTTATGATGGACACTATGCAGCTTGGAATTCCATAAGCCCTCAGTATTTTCCATAGACTGTCCCTATGTATACTATCAAAAGCCTTTAAAAAATCAACGAAATTAATGTATAGCTGTCTTGCCATTCTGAGCACTGCTCTATAATGTTCCTGAAGGTAAATATATGATCTGCACATCTTCTGTCCTTTCTAAATCCTGATTGTTTTGTCCTCAGTTTGTGGTCTACTGCTTTTGAAATTCTGGGTTAAATCAGATGGTCAGCGCCCCCTGTGCCATGAAAGGCAGACACTGGAACATGTGGAGTGGGTTCAATTCTCAGCACAAGACACCAGGAGACTGACACTTGGTAGTCATGACCCAATTGGGACCGCCCCTTAAGAGTATTTTTTTTCCTTAACCAGCGGCACTTGGGCTTTCAGCCCTTCGGCCCAATGACATGTCATTTCGAGGCTGGGGAACCTGAGGACTTTCCTTCCAACCCGGTCAGGAGCTTCGCTCCTTCTTATCCACAGAGGGTTTATCTCAGGAGCCGTTCAGGTTATTCAGTCAAATTTCCGGCCATAAACATTTCTTCAAACGCTGCCGCCCGGGTTTGAACCATGAACACCTGGTCGCCAGTACAACATCAGCGCTGCTCCCCCCTTAAGAGTGTAAAAGAGATTAAAGGGCAGAAACACTTGATCGACGGGGAAATTTTATGATGATCAGATTGCTTCCTGTTGCATCGCTCTGTGTCGAGTTTCCTATCATATCTTATATATAATTGTTATCAATTATACCTATCCTATATTTTTTTATCTACCCTTCCAAGATGGAGGTGAAATTCGTTTCTCACCTTAGACGCCGAAAGAAAAACATCAGGAATGTGTATATTTCGATGGATATCACCATGTTATGTTAAATTATAGAATAAAAGATACACCAGAGTATCTAGTGGTGTAGATATTTTCCTATAACTGACCTCGAAACCCTCGAATCGGTCGGTTGGATCGGAGGGTTGATCAGTGAGTTAACAATTCACTATCGTAAAACAAGCTATTGTTACCGAAACAGAACCAGGCTCGACAGTATTGGGTATAAAATGGACAAATGGAAAATTCCTGGGGGACCTGGATTTCGCAGATGATGTAGCATTCTTAAGTTCCACACCAAGACAATCCCAAGAAGCAATAAATAATTTGTGTCATCTCTCGGTTAAAATTGGTCTCCAAATAAATGCCTCTAAAACTAAAGCTATGAACTTTTCTAACGAGACCTTTGATATCATCTTGAACGGGGAAAAACTACAGAAAGTTGAAGGTTTCAATTATTTAGGCAGTAAAATGACTCAGGATGGTGACACAACAAGAGAAATCCATACTAGAATTGCTTTGGCAGCTAGCGCCTTCAATAGATTATCTAACATTTGGAAATTACGATCATTGAATATACATACCAAGCTTCGTCTGTTTAATTCAAATGTTATCTCAGTGTTAACATACGGCTGTGAGAGTTGGAAAATAACAAAATCATTGGAGAACAAGCTGAATACATTCGAGAACAAATGTCTTAGAAAACTCATGAAAATCAGTTGGAAAGAATTCAAGACTAATCGACAAATAAGAGAAGACTCTAGGCAGAAATATGTCTCCGACTATATAAGGAAAAGACGATGGTCATATATCGGTCATGTCCTACGAATGCAAAAACAACAGAATACCACTACAGGCGCTCACTTGGGTTCCTGAGGGTAAGCGGAAAAAAGGAAGACCAAAAGAAACACTCAGAAGAACAATAATAAGAGAAGGAAGAACGTTGGGCCTAAATAATGTGCAAGAGCTAAGAGGAGTGGCGTCACAACGAACAACCTGGAGAGCACTGGTTTCTGCCTTATGCGCCGTGTTTGGCGCTTAAAGAATTTATTATTAGTATTATTATATTTTTTTATATTCCTCCAAGTTTTCTGAGCAACTGTTTATCTACAAAGGTCCTGCCTTTGTTCCAGTGAGTTGTCCGTGTATGACAGTTGAAGGTGTAGCGTGACGATTATGGTGTGGAGATGATGAAATGTAGATCTTTAGTAATCACATTAAAACAGTCATAATACTACCAACGGTACCACTTGCGACAGTTGAGGGCGGGCTGAATGAGTGTGTAAAACGCAGGGCCGGCTCCAGGGGCGAGCCAATATGTATATATATATATATGAAATGACTAAAGTGCTTGTATAATAAATATGTAAACCATGATATCATCATCCATTCCCTGCTCTCTATAAAGCCTGGGCCAAATCTGCTGTTGGTGTCTTGTGAGGAAACCAGCAAGAAGCAGCCATCAGCTCTTGCAGTAGTAGTTTATGGGTCAGGTTATTAGCAGTTATTAGATTTCCAGCCTTGTATGCAACGGGACATTCACAACTAAATTGTAATCTCAAATTGCAAATATAAAATGATAATATGTGCATATTACACCTTATCGGTGTAATACCGATATCGGGCGAAGTAATACACAGTCTTGATGCACAAAATGACCGTAATTTACTGCAGCTAGTTTAAGATGCAGTAATCCCTCAGATAGATGAAGTTACAATGTACTGAATCCTTCTTCTATTTCCACTTGAGGAGGGTTCTAAGGCTTGGGCTTTCGGTATTTTCTTGGAATTTTACGCTCTCTAATCTTAGCAGCTACTCCTAATCCTGTAAGGTATCATGGTTGAGAGCTCTTATTTTGGCTGTCAGTGAAGTAGTCGTATAAAGCCGTTTGTTATAAGCGAAAATTTTCGCCCACACACCCATGTTGCTTCGTTGAGGAGAGATCCCATGAGGAGCAGGCTATCTTAGCATTCAAATGCCATTACAATTGCAAAAACGTGTCTGATTTTGGTAGGGCTCACCCTCTTGCAGAACATTACTACATGTCACGGGATTTCCTCCCCTTGCTTTGCGGTGATGGTTCAACACTGGCCAAAATTCAGTATCTACTGAGAGTCTTCAAAGGTATGTACCTTTCGCTCAAGATTACTCTAGGCAGAGATGTAAATTAAAGAATGATGCTTCAGCCCAAGGGAGCCTCATAGGAATTTAAGACATCAAGTACAACAGCTGATATTATCAAGGCCGTAATAAACTTTTTATTTTCCTAGACCTTCTATTAGGAGAAAAGATTTATGCTCTTTTGATGATCCCTAACTGATTTCATTCAGTAAAATAGTATGTCAATAGTTCTGTTTATGTGTATATAAAATGACTGACACCTACGGGTGTAATTCACTCAAAAAATGATTAAATCAACTATAAATGTGTGTATATATATATAGATAACAAATATAATAATCAATTACAGTTAACAGTATAAAATAAATCAGAGTGTTGATAGAGAAAAATTAATTTTAAGGAGTCATCACAGGTGATGGTCCTGTAAGCTTCTTAAATGTTTTACTTGTTTTAAGAGTTTACTTGGCAGCTTTAAGTGGTTACTTAGCTATCCGTAAGGCGTCGGTTGGCCTCTGCTCCAGCCGAGGTTGGTTTTTTGCCGGTTGTAGACTGGTTCTTCTCGTCACTGATCAAGTCTGGTGGCTGTAACACGTCCCTCGTAGTATCGCGGGATAATTACAAAGATGGTCCAGCAACTTCAAGACCCGTCTTATATTGATGCCTAGCTTTGACTGAAGGCCACTTATACCACATACCTGCTCCAAAGAGTAGTACCACAATGGGTACCATCGGCTAGTATAATGAAATGAGAGAAACACAAATATCCCTCCTGAGTATTGTGTCTCTTGATACGAAAATCAGGTGTCCCTTTCATTCCACCATCTCATCTGCCTCAGAACTTAACATTTTCTGAGCTTTAATGTTAATCATAGTGAGCGGAAAACGCCCATTGCATTAATATAAAACATGTTTACATATAAATATGCACTGGTTAAAAAGGTTAATATACTGCTCAAAAAAAGTTAAAGGCCACTTTCAATTTTTAGGTCATTTCAACTAAGCTGTTTTTTTTTAAACCTGAACACTCAGTCAAAAAAGTTGTGCTGCATTTTGTTGCATGCTTAAACAATGTTTGTTAATCTGACAATAAATCAAATCTGTGTTGCGTGTGTGTACCTCCAAGGTCAATCAAATGCTCGTGGTGGAAAGGGAAATAATGCTTGTTTGAAAATGCTTCCTATGGCAAAGCCTGTTGATAACATTGCTGAAACTTGCTTTTCACGTGCAAGTCGTGACTATGGTGAACACATTTCACCCACTTTTCGGAAGGAACGGGCAATGGGTATGTTTGTAACATTTACCATTTTGATATGTGTGATATGTGTCTGTGTCCGATAACGTCATTTGACAATGGTTGAGGCTCGGTCGCTGCTACGCCATTGATGAACAGAGCCGTGATCTATCGAGACTGTTTGGTCCCGAGTCCGGGTCCTCCCAGTTCAGGTAGGCCGGAGCTGGTTTCTTCTTGGTAATGCAGCTCGGCAGTGGTAGAGGCTCGGCGCTGTCTCGGAGATATAACCCCTTTGCAGGGTAGAGAACCACTTTTCTCGTGGCATTGCACCCTTGCCACCCGAAGAGAAGTTCCCTGGGGTTGCAGTAAAGCCCACTGGTGGCTGGCCTCTTTGCCAGTCACCACTGTCTTTGGAGGTATAACTCCCTTTGCAGGGTAGTGAGTTATCAAACCTCGGGGCAATACACACACGCCAAAGTGGGCCTGGTGTACTCTGTTTCGAGTCTAGGATGCTCCCTGGGGTTGAAAGAAAGCCCAAAACACACCCCCTAATCGTCTGATATCGTGTGGGATGCACGGCGGGTTGCGGTACCATCGCCTGGTGTCACGATGGGTGGCTTCTCGGCCGTATGGCAACACGGACCATGTGCAGAAGGGCGGCGGTGGCTGGGCCACCGCCTCCCCAGGCGGTCTGGCTCAAGGGTATGAACGAGTAAATAACTCGTCCCCTAAAGGGCAAAAGAGTGAATAACTCGCTCCCAGGGATTCAAACAAACAAACAAACAATATATATATATATATATATATATATATATATATATATATATATATATATATATATATATATATATATATATATATATATATATATATATATATATATATATATATATATAAAATTTAATCATCAATTACAGTTAACAGTATAAAATAAATAAGGGTGATGATATAGAAAAATTTAGTTTTACGGAGTAATCACAGGTGATGGTCTTGTATTAGTAAATGTAGAATTTTCTTACTATTTAAGTCCAGTAGATGCTCAAACACATTGTCCGGTCCTTTAAATTAGAATCCTGATTCTATCCCTTTGTCGTATAAGGTAGAAATCCCTGTGTATTATTTGGATTAACGAATCAGATTATTTCATTCAACCAATCTGGGAAGGGTTTCCCGAAATCGTCAACTTACGTTCCACAATGGCGAAATTGTGTAAACATAGGTTCGAATTTGGCAAATATTTTCAAAACGGATAATGGGAAAGGATCCAACCTTTACCATAGTTTAGCCACAGATAGACGACAGGTATGGACATCGTTTGGTAACTAATACTTATCCTATTTGCAGAGTGTGACAGAATGGGCGACCCCTCTCGATTTCTCTTTCACTCCGGCAGTAATCGGTGCATTTGTGGTACTGATTTTATTGCGTGCTTTCAAATGTCGCACTTTCTTTCTATATTATGTAGCAGATAGTTTATATTTTCAAGTATTCTTTCACTACTTTCAGTGTGTTGTAACTTGTCTGTTATCTGACACTCCTTGTGGATGATAAACACCTCACATTTGCAACGAGAGATAGAGATAATATTACGAGGGGCAGGTTGACCAAGATTCCCTTGTACTAAGATTGGCCGCTACGGATTAACACGTACATCACAGGGTTGCCAAATGAAAACTGTGAAAAAAAGCCAAACACCGTCACAAAAAAGCTGAAAAGTAAAGCCAAATAGTAAAAAAAAAGGAAGCCAGATTTGTGGAATGTGGCGTCAAAAAAAGTCAAAATGGCAACCCTGGTACATCATCCAGCGCTATCTACCTAATCACCGATAAGACGGGTGCGCGCATCACCAAAGCTTGGAATACGGGAAGACAACTTATGGACAGACACCGATAAGAGATTACTTTTTGATAAAGTAATGAAGTGTTACTTTTGACACACGTTGTCATAAGAGGTTAACGACATGTTCGAGAGTCTGTGCAAAAGGCATCGCATGTCTTTTTGCTTTATATGGTAATACGTGACCTTTTGCTGTACGCATCTTATTTCACGTGGAATATTTTGAAAGTACCACACCCACACCCGGTGTTAATCATGGCGCTCCACTTCCCTGTCGTTATCTTCTTATAAACACCTCGTATCACCACATGAAATTGATCATCATGACCTGAGGCAAGCATTTCCCCACCGGTTTCAAATCTCACAAGAATGTTTAATTGGCCCAGACATTACATGAATTGAAGGAAGAAAGTGTAAACAATGAATCGAAAATAACAAATACTGTCAGAGATGGGAAAGGAACAGGAAGAGCACAGAATGAATTAATGGTTGGCACAGGAAAATTAGCAAATGATGTTTTTTCGTCACACTACTTGACAACATACGATATTGCCCTTTACATGGTATTTTAAAACTCAATGACCATATACGTTCTTGCTACTTCCGTTTCGCCTGTCATGGTTACCCACTAATTCACAGATCTATCGCTGATAATTTCCTCCAGGATGTTATTTTCTCGTAGTTGATTATTACAACGAATTCAATCTGCTGGAAATGTTACATCACTTTCCGTGCCTTAATCTTTAACACGCTTGTCATCTTCTGTCATCCAAGTGAAATCGGTCACGTATCAATGGTTATCTACCTTCCCCTGAAGAACGTCTGGGTTTTCGCAATGTGCCGTCTCCTGGTGTTTTGTTGAGTCAACCTGTCTTACATACACCTTTTCTATCTGCCTGAAGCTTTTACATAATGTAGAACGCACACAACTTCACCTGGCAAAAAGAGAAGTCAATGTTGCTTCGAAAACAAGTCAAGCGGTCAAGTACTATTATGAAGTGACGTGATATAAGATAATCTTGGTCGAAGAGAGCGGGAAAATGCAATAAGGTGCGGGTGAGAAATAAGAAACGAAGAGGCACCGAAAAAGTAACAGGAGATCACACGAAAATGTATCGATCGAAGATGTGACTTCTCACACTACCACTTCACACGTTTCAGTTTTGTTATGAGTTATTTGTAGTTTTCCTGTTTGCTTCCGTCTTGCTTAAATCACGCCTGACTTCACAGCTTTCTGAATCCACATTCTCAGGAATTACAAACAAACACCTTTTCAGGACTAGCCTCTAAATCATGTTAGGTGTTGTAACATATTTGTCTGTGGTCTGTATGTTATAACCATTATCAGGATTTTATTTCTAAATAATTCCGTCTTATTATCTTTTACTGTCTCATCTTGTACATCATTCTAGGTTGAAAAAAATAGTATCCCAGTTTGTTTTATTATAGTTGGACTTTTTTGGCACATTTTAACCTTTCCGTTGTTGTTACTGGTAATAATCTAGCTCATGTAATATATTAACTTTTTTCTTCTAAATATAAATGTTTCCTCCTAGTCGATTATATCGGGCGCATGTCAAAATATATAAGACCTTTAGGTCTGAAGTGAATAATACTAAAATTATGTAAAAGAGTGGAAATAACTCCTTCGGATGGTGAACGGTGATGGGTCGAGTAAATCAACATGCTTCTTTTTAACAACTAGTCTAGCGAGTCTTTTATTTCAAACACATTGCTAGTAGTGACAAACTTTCTCGTGAGCTTCACATTAGGTGATTAAACTTAATAATGCCTGTTTTATTCAACGATAAATTTCACTCGACGGAGGTGGCAACTGTGCTAGAAAATTAATACTCATTTATGACGTAAATAAAAAAAGATATAAATGAAATTGTCATAGAACGGTTTGTGCCTGCATTTTTGTGCTCTCTCACACCTTCGCCCCTCCGGCAGTATAATCTCTTTTTTTTTCATTTTCCTCACCGATCATCTTATTATTTAGATTATTAGGCATATTTTACGCCCTACATTCTTTATATGACCACTCCCAGACTGTTTACGTTACGCCAGGTGACTCGTGATAATACCACGTTTATCGAACCGGTCAGCGAGCGATTTTCTTATCATGAAAAGCCGGCTCGCCACCTTTTGAAATAGACGGCAAACGTGAAGAGAGATATAGCAACTTCGACGTAACTTATTTCCGGGCCCAGCGACAATCAGGCAATTAACACCTGGGTTGCGGTATTTATGTCTGAGAAAACCATATTGTTTGTCTGAGCGGCCGGCAATCCTTTTGTTTGACTGTCTGGAGAACGCACGATTACAGACGATAATGAGATAATCGTTTCACGGGACCATCCCTGTGTGTGATTATCGCAATTAATATGTGTGGCGAGTCAATATTTGAAGGTAGCATCTGGACATCAAATAGTTTCCCAGATTAGTTGTGAGTTGGCGGAAATATTTAAGCATGATTTGAAAGAGGTAACGCGTTGGAATATTAAATACAGTATTTTGAACACGCTGGGGAGATAATGAATTTAAACACCCCTACCCACATAGTGCAAAAGAGCTTACGATTAGATTAAAGTGAGAGCCGTAATAAACATTGAATTTCATTGGAAATTTCGGCGGACGTACAATCTGTGTTTTTAACTGAGAATGAGAGGTATAATCTAGCGAAATCAGAGACACAGAACACATACAGCTTCGCAACTTCAAACGAGCAACTCCCAAATGCCAGAGAAAGAAGGATCGGGCCTTGAATTCCTTCCTTATGTTGCACGTGACAGATCGAGTATTTGGGCAACTCTGAAAATTTAAGAGTAAACCCGCATGTTGCAATACAAACTCTGAAAACTTAAGGGACAAGGACTTTAAATATTAGGACTGGATACCTAAGGAATTGGATCACCCGTCATAAGAGAAACTTCCACAGACCAAGTGTTTCGCAGATTCACCCGTCATAAAATTGATTCAAAATTTCCAGACTATGTGATTCAAGAGCATGTAACCTAAATTGCTCGTGTCCATTCTAAACTGTGCGAGAAGATTGTGTATAACCCAATTGGAGTAAGTGTAACATTTATATTACAAATGTGAATTTGACATGTTTTTCTTGCTAAGTGGTTATAAATGAGGCTGGCAACTTCAACATACGAAAATAGTATATTCATAAACCACTGCAGCAAGCGCTGGTGATTTCTTCTGGCTAGTTGTGCGGAAAACCGACAGTAGAGGTGACCCCAGACTCCGAATTGATGACTGATGATTGCATCACATGTGCCTAAAGTGTATAATAGTTTGTGAGTTATATGCACTTTGTTAATTGTAACTCAGGCACCTCATTATTCCAGACACATTTTCCCAGTTTAATACCCGGAAGAATATTGGTGATTTTTAATCATCTTGCCTGAGCTACACTGTGTACTCAGGAATTTAATTCTTCTGAGAGAATAACATTGGTGGTTGCACAGCGAGAATGCGCCTGTTAATTGGCAGCCTACAAATGTACTTAGCAGAGGCATTTCTTTTTCTATTTTGTCTAAAACGTTCGTAGAACAAAGCTAGTTGTGAGTGAAAAGCAGGGAATCCACAACTACAGCCTAAATCAGACACGTTGTGTGAAGAAGTGCCCTCATCACCAAGAAGTGACGAAAACCACAGCTGCAGGATTCACCTAAAACTTAAGTTCTGATTAACAGGCGCCAGCAAAACGGACAATAGTCTTAAAACATTCTTCTACCCAGGCTCGATGACGAAAGCTTTCATCTAAAATTTCACCAATCTTTCCATATTTATTTTAACCTGTTAAAAATTAATTCACTATTAAATTTGTTACATGTTATTTTAAAACTAAACAAACTTAGTTGATTCAGTTATTACATGTATGAAAGGAAAAGTATGAGCATTACAATATATATATATATATAAAGACATATATTTATCTCTTAACAGAGCTATACCATTATAAGAGGAAATTCGCTGAATTAACTCAGCCTGTGGCTTGAACGGGCTACAAACCATTGCTTAAATCCTTCACAAAAGGCGACGGACAGATGTAAATTAACAAATGTTCAGCACTAAGCAGCATTGTTCTTGGCTTCTGAATTATCTTTTGAATTCTCCCGTAAGGTAGAAGCGTCATTACTCTTCTTACTACATCTCTGCCAAGAGTAGTCTTGTGCGAAGGTAGACACCTTTGACGACCCATTTAGATACTCTTGAGTTTTGGCCACTGTTGGGCCACTACTGCGAAGCAGGAGAGGCAATCCGTGACAGAAATAAAAGTGTTGGGGAAAACTGTTATGTTTCTTACAAAATTCACAAATAAAAAGCAGAAAATGCATTTGTGAACGTAATGAAGAATTACTACTAATGATAACACACCACACAGGTGCTTGCGTAGAATAGAAGGACTGAAATAGTATGACACAGTCACAAATGTGGAATTGATGACAAGAACGAGACGAATGCCAGTGGAACAAGAGTTGAGAAGAAGACGCTGGCGATGGATAGGACACACATTGAGGAAACCTGTTGATAGCATTACAAGGCAGTCCTTGTTCTGGAATCCACAGGGAAAGAGAGGCTGAGGTAGACCAAAAAACACATGGAGAAGAGAACTGGAAACAGAGGTGAAAATGATGAGAAAAACATGGAAAGAACTTGAGCGGATGGCACAGGACAGGAGGACTTGGCATGTGTTTGTTGAAGGCCTATGCTCCTTGGGGAGCTAAAGGGTATTGAATGAATTGAATGACACACCATCCACTTCTATTCCATGTAATATAATGTATAGACAATTTATTGTTTACTTTTTTAGTTCAATCAGTAACAACAATAAAAGTGGTCATTAAAACGTGTTTTTCTCTTCATTATTTGGCATTTCTTCCAATACTTACTTGACACCTGCTGTACGCTCTCATTCTACATAGGTGTAGCGGAACTGTCTCTGTATGTCAGTTATATTAAGTCTCTACCAAGTTTGAAACTGCTTATTTTTTCACAGGTTGAACCATACGACTTTTACCTCTTACAGCACATACCTTTTATCTGATCTAATCTCAGTTTTTGTCGGCATGGTGTCATTTTCTGCGGCTTTTACTCGTTGACCTTCTACAGCTATCTTAAAAGAGTTTTTGCAAGCATTGACTGGCTGAGAGCTAGGTTAGTTCGTCAATATTTTGGACACCAGAATTCTTGCAGTGTGATTACCTTTGCAGTTAAACACGTTTTCTGTGTTAGCTTCTGTTGTAGGTTCTGTTGTCTTTTGATATTTCACTGTGTGCAAAAGGGTGCTCCCCAGCACATTACCTGCTTACCGTTTTATTTGTACAGTTGCTTTTCGTGTAGACTGACTTCTAATAACAAGTGCTTTGTAAAATCACAGGAATCTACGCCTCCGTTGTATCCCTTTTTTTTAAAGTTTAATCATTCTTGAATGTTTCAGCCTTTCTGTCGTAAAATAATGTTCACAAGTAATACAGTGTCCAATAACGCTTTTATTGTGTCGATCTGTACTTGATTTAATGACATGTTCCGGTCCACTGTTTGCCGTTAAGCAAAGTGGGCAGTTTGTGTTAGCGTCCTTGAGACAAGTGTGTCGTACTGGCTGCTTTGAGCCGGTGTTGTTGATGGATTTATATGATGGTGTCTATACATCTGCCTCTTGGTCTTCTCTGTGACCTGAAACCAGATCACCTTCTGTTGTAGGCTCATAGAGGTCATTTATCAGGCTCTATTCTGATGAGATGGCTAACCCACTTAATTGTCTGTCTCTCTAAACACTTGAGGTAGGATGTAGTTCTTAAAAATATTCCTGTCAGTCTGTACAAATGTAATTTCACGGTTCTGGAGGATTAGTTTTTCGTGCACTATTTTAGAAGTTGGGGTAGGATCCCCTGTCGTGTCCAGTTTGCTATTTCTATTTTTGTGTTTGGTATTTGTTAAGTTAGATTTGTTGTTTATGGTTTTTGCCTAATTCTTCAATTAATTTTATGAACTAGCTTTGTTCAGCTTGTCGGCATCGTGAATCAACAGATTGGCTTGGATTGATCAAGACGTTCTTTGAGAAGGATTATAACTGCGCAAATGTATATTCGCCCACTGCAAAAAGAGAGAAAATGTTGAATTCATTTCTAAAATTTACATCGCGTAAAACAAAACCGCGCGAATCACCAATGCTTATTGCATATATATATATATATATATATATATATATATATATATATATATATATATATATATATATATATATATATATATATATATATATATATATATATATATATATATATATATATATATATATATATACAGTAGAACTCCATTTATCCGAACCCCAATTATCCGAACATCCAATTATCCGAACACTTTTTCCAGAAAAAAAAAAAAATCTGACGCCACCACTCACGTTAGACTACAGTTCTGAATCTTTTGATGCGGCAAGCTTCAAATGTGTGCGAACAATTTGTAGACAATGAGATGGGCTAATGGACGGTCGCTTACGTACAGGAAGTCAGTTAGATCATAAAGTCAGTTAATATCTGGTTTACTAATCCAGTGTACGTGTGCGTTCTAGGCAGAACACTGGCTAAAACACAGTTCAACTTAAAATAATTGTGTCTGCTACTACAGCAGAATAATTTTGGTGTACACGTATTTCTCTGTGCGATCTCGCATCTTCCAGTAGGCCTAAAGCATATAAAAGGAACCGCAATGTTTTGTCAATTGAAAAGAAAACAAAAATTATCAAGAGACTAGGAAAAGGTGAAACTGTGTCTTCATTTGCGAGGATTTTCAATGTTGGGAAAGCTACCGTCTCTGACATCAAAAGTAACAAGGATAGAATTATGAGTTTGGCATCGAAATTGGATAGTGAAAATGGGTCGAAGAAACATAAAACCATGAGAAATGCGAAAGATTTGAAATTGGAAGAGGCTTTGTATATATGGTTTGTGCAAAGAAGAAGCAAAGGGGAACATATCTCTGGCTTTCTATTGTGTGAAAAGGCACTTCAGTTCAACAATCAACTTGACGGTCCTCCTGACTTTAAGGCTAGCCAGGGATGGTTAAGAAACTTTAAATCTCGTCATGGCATACGAGAATTGGAGATTCAAGGGGAATCTTTATCTAGCGATGCAACTGCCGCTGAAAATTTTAAAGAAACATTCTTGGCTTTTTTGGAAGAAGAAGGTTATTTACTCGATGATGTGTATAATGCCGATGAGACTGGCTTATACTGGAAATCATTGCCTCAAAAATCACTTGCATCTCAGCGCGAAGCAGCTGCCCCTGGGTTTAAAAAGTGCAAAGAGAGAGTAACCATTTTGGTAGCCGCGAATGCCAGTGGAAGTCATCGTTTACCGGTGCTAATGATCGGCAAAGCCAAAAAACCACGTTGTTTAATTAAAGAATGTGACATGTCTCCCATTGTGCTACAAAGCACAGAAGAGTGCTTGGATGAATAGTGAAATATTTCTTGATTGGTATACAAATCAGTTCATCCCAAATGTGAAGAGGTTGAAAGAACAAGAAAAGAAAACTGGAAAAGTAATTCTTCTACTGGACAATGCACCATCTCATCCAGAGACGGATACATTGAATGCAGTTGATGCAAATTTTAAAGTAATTTTTCTGCCTCCCAATGTAGCAGCACTGATTCAACCAATGAATCAGGGTGTTTTAGCAAAGCTTAAAAAGATGTACAAGAAGGAAGTCCTGCGTCGTTTATTGTTGGCTGAAGATGAAGAAAGTGTGGTGGCGTTTTCCAAAAAGCTTAATCTCAAAGACTGCTGCTATATGTTAGCTGATGCTTGGACCACCCTGTCACAAGATAATCTCAACAAGGCTTGGAATAGATTGCTTGGGAAAAAAGGAGGAAATGAAACTACTGCAGTGGACACAAATGATGATTGTATAAATGAAGTTGTGGAACTGTTTCAAGCAATGCCCGGATTTTCGGACTGTGACAAAGATGATGCACACATGTGGCTAGAAGATGATAATGATTCTGGTTTTCAGTTTTTGAATGACGAAGAAATTTTGTCTTTTGTGCAAGAAGAAAACCAAATACATGTAGTGACCGATGATGAAGACTCCTCAGAAGTACATGATGTACTTGTAGATTATGAAGAAAACCCAAAACGTCGACCAAGTCCTGAAGAGGCCTTTATAGCACTAGAAACAGCGATGGCTTGGTACGAGCAAGAAGATGACAGCTGTCCTACACAGCTTCTGCTGTTGAAGAGAATGCGGGACTTAGCAGCCAAAAACAGACTATCCAGTTTGGTGCAAAAGAGGATTCCTCATTATTTTAAATAGTGGGTTACATCTGTGCAAGTACATGTATACGTAAGTTGCGCCTGGTTTTGAATCGTTTGTAATGTTGTTTTAAAAACATTTCTCTTTCTTAACAAAAAAAATTAATACAAGTAGTACATGCACTGCATTGTAATGAAAGATTTTGGTGATACAGTGATCTAATACAGTGTGAGTATTATTATTACAGTACAAGTAAATATGTTTTATAGTGTATTTTCCTTGTGATTGTTAATTATTTTTAGAAATATGTGTACATGTACTCGATACATTATGTAATCCAATTATCCGAACATTTGATTATCCGAACGATGCTTGGTCCCATGGGGTTCGGATAAATGGAGTTCTACTGTATATATATATATATATATATATATATATATATATATATATATATATATATATATATATATATATATATATATTATATATATATATATACATATATATATATATATATATATATATATATATATATATATATATATATATATATATATATATATATATATATCGTCGTTTAGAACGTGGTCCCTTTTCAAGAAGAAGCAAGAGCCTTAACAACTCTACCACTTGAACGATCTTAACAACACGAACAGGCATAACAAATAATTTGAAATATGAAACAGGTAGTTCCTTACGATTTCGGAGGGGGGACACTGAATTCTGCTATTGTTAGAAATAAACACGTAGGTGCCAGAAATGTTTGAGGTAGCTGACAATGGTGAGAGCACCTGAGGCTTGTCCCATAAGTGTTCTACGAGGGTTAGATCTGGATTTTTGGCCGATCAATGCATTATTTTTGACGTGCTTGTTGTGAGTACTTACTTCTCGTCAACACTGTGACCTAGTGCTGCCATTTTAAAAAAGCGCTGTATTATGATCAGCTTGATGGGGTTAGTACGTGAGTCATTCGTCATCACCTTCCTGTTCGATCTGTATGGCGCACAGAGCCATCGCAGTAGCTGGACTTCTTGCATGATGCCTGCAGCTGGACTTCTTGCATGATGCCTGCTGCTGGACTTCTTGCATGATGCCTGCAGCTGGACTTCTTGCATGATGCCTGCAGCTGGACTTCTTGCATGATGCCTGCAGCTGGACTTCTTGCATGATGCCTGCAGCTGGACTTCTTGCATGATGCCTGCAGCTGGACTTCTTGCATGATGCCTGCAGCTGGACTTCTTGCATGATGCCTGCAGCTGGACTTCTTGCATGATGCCTGCAGCTGGACTTCTTGCATGATGCCTGCAGCTGGACTTCTTGCATGATGCCTGCAGCTAAGCTTTCGTGTGCAATTTCATCAGCGTTTTCTGTAGCAATTTCTTTTATATGAAAAGACTGACAGGCCCGAGCACAAGTGTATATTAGTCGCCTCTTACGACATGCATGAGGGAGCTAAAATTTTATTATTTCTTTGCCCCTCAGAAACTCGGGTACAATACGTGAAAAGTATTGGGACTAATAAATCTACAACCACACGGTGATGTCCCTTTGTTATTAATGTGTCCCACTCATAACATTGTTCTAGTCGACACCATGTCGTTTTTAAGACATTTACTGTTTCAAAGCATATTTAAAATGATCGCATGTTGTGAAATAATTGTCAGATTTCATAATTTCTAGGACTGAAATGACAATCATGACAGCCACACAACAACACCACACGCAGCTTCTCAAACATTCAAATGTTTCAGTGACAGAAAAAAAATTAAAAACCCAAGTTATTGCAGCTACTATTGCGGTTATCAAAGCACATTCAGACTCCAACATTTGTAGCCCAAAACAAATGCAAAAAACTTTAAGAAGCTATAAAATTTACCCATATATATCTATATATATATATATATATATATATATATATCTATATATATATATATTTATATATTTATCTATTTATATATTTGTATATATATATATATATATATATATATATATATATATATATATATATATATATATATATATATATATATAGATAGAGAGAGAGAGAGAGAGAGAGAGAGAGAGAGAGAGAGAGAGTGAGAGAGAGAGAATATCATTAACATGGTTGTCCTTTAACACTGAGGGAAAATAAAACTATGATATTTATCAAAGCAGACAAAACGCGAACGTTACAGATTAGAAGACGTGGTAAGAGGCTGGGACAAGTCAAGAGTTTCTCATATTTTGGACACACAGAAATTAAGATAAGAATAGAAATGCCAAAAACTTTGGTTTGTTTTCATTTTAAGGACTATCTTCGTTGTACACGGACCACTCCATTAGTGCTCCGATATTCTCCCTTAGATCACAGAAGGAGGATCTCAGCACGGTGCACGAATTCCGTAGCACCGGAGAGAAGCCCAATGTGTGTACATAGGAATCACACATTCTATAAATATTTTTGTGGTGGGTAGGTTTCTAATTTTTAATTTTTGGTAGGTGATAAGTGTAAATATTCTTATCACTGGAAAATGCTGTGTACATGAAGCCACCACACTGATAAATGTAGGACTGCAAACTGTACATGCAAAGGCGTCACACTGGTACATTACATTGATAAGGGTGACTGTGGTGCATGTAGTTAGTGTGTACTAGTCATCTTGATGAAGGTTGATGGTCAACTCGAACCGACACAGTGTTGGGCATACAGGTCACCTTGTCCATGGAGTATTGAGGCCCCGACAAGGGACAGTGTTTATGTTGAATGAGAGTGCAAATGTACGTTATGCGAATGGGTGGTACTGTTCTGCAAAGTTGACAAGCAATAAGGCACTCATTCACTCATGTATGAAAGTCAATGATGTCTGGAACTACTGTTGATAATTTCATACATTTAATAGGACGCAAACTCTGACGACACATATATAGTCACTGGAACAGTTTGGCAACAACATCACATGCTTGAAAAAATGGTCTACGACATCAAATATGCATTCGTATAGAATGTGGATACAACAGAACATTCGTAGCTAGTCACTCAGGGTTCTAGTTGTATAACTCCCAAGCCTAACTGACTGATCGCGTCAGTTAATGTTAGCAAATGTTTATCATCAATGGCTCCCTGACAGAACCTCTTCTGTCGAGGAATTACAACTCGTAAATCAGTAGGCTTATGTGACGACAATCTTAAACCACAGTAGTGGGTTACCATAGTAGATAGATCTCTGTACCATCATCAGATAATAAGGCATTCCTGTTCTCCGAACGATGATCTGCTTAGGCAAAGGCGAGATCCAAAATGGCTTCTATCTCCAGTGAGCGTCGCTCACTGCGAAGATGCATAATGAAGCATAAGTAAAGAGCTCTGTTCATAAACATCGATAATGCTGTGTAGATTATGTATATAATAATGCAATGTACATAATAGATATTGGTGTTGCTAGCACAATGTCGTCAATAAAGAATTCAGCCCACTCATATGCAGACCATATCCCTGGCTGCAGGTCTATGCATAACGAAAATTTCAGTAAATGTCTTTCGTTACCTTAACACCCTAGAAAACACTAGAAAAATAGCACATGCCATCTTTTGGCGCTAAGAATATATTCTGGGGAGGAACATGGACATAATAGTCACACAGACGATGTCGCCTTCCCCCAGAATTTCACAGCAAAGAACAAATCTTCGGACCTCTGTCCGACAGCGATCAGGATCCGCCCATCATCACGGAAGTCTCTCTCGACAACCTCAATTCGATACCTGCGCAGAAGCGCGTGACCCCCAGAGTTCAACTCAAGATGGGCCGACGTAAATCTTAGTATTCATATAAGACCCAAGAGAAGGTAACAGATATAATAAAATGTACCAACAACTAAATCAAGGGTTATGTACCTTTGACTAACAACAAAAAGTGTTAACAGACAAATAAATATCATTCTATATATATATATCTCTATATTCATTGCCTACAAAAGAATCTGTGCGTAACAGTAGGGCAGCGGCCTGAAAGGCCTACTGTATACGATTTCCAACTGCCGTGGGATTTTTAACGTGTGCAACTTGCACACGGGACCTCCTATTTTTTCGCCCTTATCCGAGAAGGCTAGCCATCCGATCTCACTACCCAGGAGACCAGAAGGGAGTATGACATCATTAGGACACTAGGTCTGACAAAATGTTCCATAAATTATATTCCCTCAAATGGGAATCGAACCCGGTACCTCTAGAGCTAGAGGAGGATGCCATACCTCTTAGCCATTCCTATCCCTCAAAAGTTTTACATTCAACAACATGAGACAGATAATAAAGTCTAAACAAACAACTTACTAATTACAAATGAGGGAACCAAGTGTTACCAAATGAATCAAGTGAATCAAATATCAATACATTTGTCATTACCTATTGCTGCAGGAACCATCAACGAAAAAAACAAGGACTTGAATAAAGAAAACACTGATGCGTTTGAGACGTGGATATAGAGAGAGTCGGGGTGTATCTCATGGACAGAGAAGAAAACAAATAAACAGGTTCTAGAAAAACTAGGAATGAAAAAAAAATAACGATCGAGATAAAAGTTAGTTAACATATATATGTCATATTAAATGTCATATTAAATGTCATATTAAAGGTCATAAAACCTTTCTTGGAAGGAAGGGAATGAAGGCCAATGTGCAAACGAAAGACAAGGGTCAAGTGGGAAGATAACATCAACAGATGGACAGGAAAGGCAAGGGTCAAGTGGGAAAATAACATCAACAGATGGACAGGAAAGATGAGGGTCAAGTGGGAAGATAACATCAACAAATGGACAGGAAAGACAAGGGTCAAGTGGGAAGATAACATCAACAGATGGACAGGAAAGACAAGGGTCAAGTGGGAAGATAACATCAACTGATGGACAGGAAAGACAAGGGTCAAGTGGTAAGATAACATCAACAGATGGACAGGATAGACAAGGGTCAAGTGGGAAGACAACATCAACAGATGGACAGGAAAGACAAGAGTCAAGTGGGAAGATAACATCAACAGATGGACAGGAAAGACAAGAGTCAAGTGGGAAGATAACATAAACAGATGGACAGGAAAGACAAGAGTCAAGTGAGAAGATAACATCAACAGATGAACAGGAAAGACAAGGGTCAAGTGAGAAGATAACATCAACAAATGGACAGGAAAGACAAGGGTCAAGTGGGAATATAACATCAACAGATGGACAGGAAAGACAAGGGTCAAGTGGGAAGATAACATCAACAGATGAACAGGAAAGACAAGAGTCAAGTGGGAAGATAACATAAACAGATGGACAGGAAAGACAAGAGTCAAGTGGGAAGATAACATCAACAGATGGACAGGAAAGACAAGAGTCAAGTGGGAAGATAACATAAACAGATGGACAGGAAAGACAAGAGTCAAGTGAGAAGATAACATCAACAGATGAACATGAAAGACAAGGGTCAAGTGAGAAGATAACATCAACAAATGGACAGGAAAGACAAGGGTCAAGTTGGAATATAACATCAACAGATGGACAGGAAAGACAAGGGTCAAGTGGGAAGATAACATCAACAGATGAACAGGAAAGACAAGAGTCAAGTGGGAAGATAACATCAACAGATGGACAGGAAAGACAAGAGTCAAGTGGGAAGATAACATAAACAGATGGACAGGAAAGACAAGAGTCAAGTGAGAAGATAACATCAACAGATGAACAGGAAAGACAAGGGTCAAGTGGGAAGATAACATCAACAAATGGACAGGAAAGACAAGGGTCAAGTGGGAATATAACATCAACAGATGGACAGGAAAGACAAGGGTCAAGTGGGAAGATAACATCAACAGATGAACAGGAAAGACAAGAGTCAAGTGGGAAGATAACATCAACAGATGGACAGGAAACGCAAGAGTCAAGTGGGAAGATAACATCAACAGATGGACAGGAAAGACAAGGGTCAAGTGGGAAGATAACATCAACAGATGGACAGGAAAGACAAGAGACAGAAGAAGTTGCAGCAGACCATCAATGTCACGATGACACCTGATCTGATTGGATGTAGAATAATTCGGGAAATCCTACATCTGGAGACCCTAAAGAAGACTAGTTACTGTAAAATTTGAGACAATGACCTCTATGTTTTGTGATCATGGGTTTTCATTCGCAGGACTCGTTTTCTTCAACAGTTCAAATAGAACTGCCCGTAAAGTAAGGTTACTGGGGTGATACTCAAAAAGTTTATTGACAGCCTTACGACATGACTATTGGATGTTAAGGAGACATCAGAGTCCAGATAGTAATCGTAATGCAAGTTAAGCGGGGTTAGGCGTACTCTCTTTGGATAAGTATTATAATGCCTTATTCTCTATTTCGGAAAGAATTCCTTTCTTAAAGCTGGTACGTTACTCAAATATTCCTTATTGACTTTAACCCTTCTGCAAAATAAAAATGTAGCATTATAACGACAACATTACTCTATGACAACTGGTAAAGGATTTCACAATATAATCGGATTTCTCGTGATATATCTTATTAGGTTTCTCGTTATTAATTTAAGAGTGTATGATAAATGAATGGCTCACTCCTGTGTGGGTATGTGTGTGTGTATGTCCGCATGCGCGTGCGTGAATAGACAAATATTGTTGACACTGCCGGGATGAAGTAAAGTCACGCTATGAAGAAATTTGTAACTCTCGAGACAGCTGGGGAAAGATGAACCGTTAACATGTGAATATTTGTGTGTGTGCATGTGTTTAAAAGGGAAAGTGTGTAAGTGTTGAATTTAATTCACTCCTTCATTGGTTCATTTCCTTTTTGGTTTCATAAGGAGCTTGGAACCACTGTTGAAACTTGCCTTTTTCCAGGAAGGCTGCATCACGTGATGTTTTCTGTGACAATTTGTTTTTAATGATGAGTGTCTGGAATTATCTCCCTTGATCTGCCGTAGTGGACCACGACTGGCCAGACAGTGAGTAAAAGGATGAGTTTTTCTCATAAAAGGATGAGGAATGAGAGGTAGTCCCAAGGTAGAAAAACTTCGCTCAAGATTACTCTTGGCAGTGATATAAATAGGAGGGTGTGACGAAATAACCTCGAACGACACATTTACCTTTGCCATCCTGTAATTAATTATGTGCTCTTCACTTTCTTTTTTCCCACCTCCGACAGTATTTGGTATTTTCAATTCACTATTTACACTCCCTTCCCTCAATTTGTGTTAGGTCGGGACTTCATCCCCCATCTTTGAGGATTATAGTAATCAATCCGTTGTTTGAACCCATATTGACACCTGCATCTGTGGAGAGAAATGTTGTTTCGTATTAGCCGTAACATATTTCAGCCCAGACAATGTGTGTGAGCTACCGGATTAATAAAAACAACGTTAGGATGGCCACAGCCGATTATCTTATCACTAATTATAGTTTCTGTCTAACAAAGTTGTTGACAAAGTTGGCTTGACCGGGTCAATAACATAACCATTTCCGGACAGACTTGTAGGACGATAAGTCTCCATCTTGAAAGAGATTACCTGGAATAGATTATGAAGTCGTGAGTGTAAACATGATCGATAATAGACGGACGATAACATACCTTATATGTGAAGTGACTTGTAAACATCACATTTTTGTGCATCACGCAAGAATGTTACATGAGAGCGTAGTCGGAATATACCCCTACCGAAATATACGCCATTTGCATGCTATTTGTTTGACATTTGAGACGTTAAAATATAAAATTTCAGATTGGAGCCTTGTCATATAGTAGCAATCTGGATGCGTGGGCCGAATGTTGCCTTATAATCTAGGGCCTGTTGAGTTTACGGTACTGTGAAATTCAACTCGTCAAAATCATAGCCAGACAAGCCAGAATACAGAGTAGGATCAGGATTTAACTTTAAAGGACCGGACAACGTGTTTGAGCATCTTGTGAATATACACACCGACAACTCTACTTTTATCAGTACGAAAAGCCAGGAATCCTAGGAACATAAACACTAAGTCATAGTAGGAGACGATTGTAAAGTAATACCCCAGACCACGTGTAAGAGGCATCTTAATCCAATTGCCGTAACTATTCCTCTCGGCCAGAAGTCGGTATATTGCTCAAGTATTTGGGGTGAATTGTACATTTTTAAATTCTATATTTTGCATTATTAACATGTGAAAACTGCTAGTGGATGTCCAAGTCATACGAGGCTGGTGACCTCAGCATATAGAATGATGGTTTCATGAATCACTACTGCAAGAGCTGGTGACTGCTTTTTGCGGGTTTCTTATCGAGAACCAAAAGCAGAGGTAGTCCCAAGTTCCATACGGAGCAGGGAGTGGATGATGACAGAAGTGATGTACATACTTATTGTATGAACCTTTTCAACCAGTGCATATGTAAATGTAAACAGGTTAAATATGTGATAGGGTGGGCGAGATGATGATGATGATTATATTGTTATAGTTGATCACTCTCTTTTCACACTCGCACCGACCCGAACAACAATAAAACTCTTGATTCTAGAGGCAGGGGCTGTATTTATTTTTACAACACATTCAGGAACTAAGCAAACATTAAACAAATAAACTAGCGAACATAACAAAACAAAACAAAACACCCAGCATGTGCCTGATTGCTAATTGTGTCATGTCTTTGTGTTCTTCTGTGTGGGTACACAGGGCGCCTCGTTTCGTTCTCTCTTGTCTGGACTGATACTTAAGAAGGGCCGCTGCTGGTTCGCTATTTCTTTTATAAGCCCAGGTCGAATCACTCAACTTACTGCGCGCTGCGCGGATTAATTGCGCCACGCAAATAACACACGCGATTTTGCTTTACCAGGCCGACAACAGAAATATACACAACTTTTTCTAGAGCAAAAACACAATTCTACACCACAACTTAATTTCTAGGCATTATTATGGCCTTTTCATCAATCTTGAAGACTTTTTACATCCCAGCATGCTTCGCGCACATCGAAAATATGGGCGATAAATATGCCAAAAACAGGAAGGGGGCGGGCGTCTCCTTTTCGGTCCCATCACAAATATAAATGTAGTAGATGTTTTCCGCTCACTGGGATTAACATTAATGCTCAGAGAAGGTAAAGTTCTGATGCAGATGGGATGGTGGAATGACACCCAAAAAAAGCCCGGGGGGGGGGGGGGAACACAACTAATATTCGTGTTAGGATACCCAATACTCAGGAGGGTATTTGTTTCTCTCTTATTTCATGATAATAGTCGGTGATACCAATTGGTGGTACTAGTGTGCGGAGCAAGTGTGTAGTATAAGTGACCTTCAGTCAAAGCTAGACACCTACAGCGGGTGGGTCTTAACAGACCCTGGACCATCTTCGCAATTACCCCACGATACTAAGAGGGACGTGTTGCGGCCACCAGACTTGACCAGTGACGAGAGTGAACCAGTCAACAACCTTCAAAGAACAAGCATCGGCTGGAGCAGAAACCAATTGACATCTTACTGGCAGCTAAGTACCAACTTAAACCTGCCAAGTGAACTCTTTTCCTTAAGAACATTTTTCCAAAAATATATCCAGATCATCACCAGTGACGAATATTTAAAGGCATAATCCTTTAACACCCCACCCTTATTTATTTTAATTTTTAAACATAATTACGTATTAAATTTGTTATGTGTATATAAACACAATTTATAGTTGACTCAGTCATTTTGAGTTAATTTCACCCGTATGTCTCAGTCATTTTAAATACCTATAACAGAGCTATTGAAGTAATTTTTTTACTGAGTTAAATCAGTTGGAGGCAAAACGATCAAAGTGCTTGCTCCTCATAGACGGTTAGGGGAGATAGAAAGCTTACACAGCCTGTATCCTATCAGCTGAAGTACTTGATGTCTTAAATTCTTATGAGCTTCCCTAGAATTGAAGCACCAGTCGTCAATTCACATCTCTGTCAAGAGTAATCTTGAGCGAAAGGTAGACAGCATTGAAGATACTCTGAAGTTGACCACTGTTAGACCATCATTGCAGATCAAGGACAGTAAATCCAGTGACAGAAGGTTATGCTCCTATTTTAAGAAGTCTCACAAATATTTTATGATTGCAACTGCAAAACTGAACTTTCTACGTTCTTGTACAATTTGTATCCGCCGCCCACTTCTGAGAGATAGGTATTTTTGTCCTGATGTGACGGTATACTCGTGTTTAATGTGCCCCCAGTAATTCAGAAAATATTACTATAATACTTATTACAATATGTATCTTAAAATGAGTCATATGGGTGCAGACATCAACTTTCGATCAGCTAAGTTATCAACTCCAACTAAGGATTTATATATAAAGTGTATTTATTATCAAATATTGTGGGAAATAAAGTTAAAATGAATCAAGCTGATTTTTAAAAAAAAAGTGCAGTGATTTGGTATACTATAAAGAGTAATTTTCTTCCTGGGGAGTTATTTCATTCTGGTGGAGGGGAGAGTATCCATGAACTGTGTCAGTTATTAGCACTTAACTGGCCAGTTGGCAGCAAGGTGTTGTCGCTGGAGTTTGATTTGGTTGATGTTTGTTCTCAGCGAAGTCTTGACTTTTCCTACTCACGTCAGAAGTTGAGTAGCTTTTTGGGATCATGTTCGTTGCTCGAGTAAACCTCACAAGTGTATCGCTTTTAATGTCTTCTAGACCTGTCTCTTATGGATGGTGTTCAGAACTGAGTACAAGTAACTAGTACCATACAATAAGAGAAATACAAAATAACATCTCCCGTAAATCGTTTGTCTCCTGATGTAAGCACCAAGAGGCTTTCGATTTCCTTCACCATTTCATTTTCCTCTGATTTTCTGATGCCCATGAGCATGAAATCTCAGGCCATCAAGGCAGACAAAAGTGTCTTATGACAGTAAAAGAGTGCAAATGAATTATATTACTATATACATCAGTCTGAAATAGAAGCGTTGACCCAGAAATATATATTCTATGATGTCATCATTATCCTCTGTCTGCCCCCTATGGAGCATGAAGCTACCTCTGCTATTGGTTCCTTAAATAAAGAAGTAAATTAATTAATTTTTAATTAACAGACACTCATGGGACAGACCGGAGGACACCAGACTACAGAAAAGAAATATAAGTGATAGGCTTACCGAGAATCAAACCGAGGACCATCCAAGCGGCGTCTTTGCCTTGCTGTGAAAGTAAATCGTCAAAAAAAATGTATCATTAGATAAGGTCATTCTCACGACACCCACACAAGTACGGTAGGACCTGTAATCGACCAAGATTATTTTGAAGACGCAATCACTAATATAACTTTTCCTAATCTATCTATCTATAAGCTTTTGTATGTCAGTAAGTCAGTCTGTCTGTCTGTTTGTATGTCTCTCTCTTTGTCAGTCAGTCTAATATGTGTCTCTGTGTTTCTCTGCCTGTCAATCTATTCGTTCTTCTCTCTATTCTTTCCTACGCAAAACCGTCATTTCAGTTTGTCTGTGTGAACACAATTTTATTGTGTTTTCTACTTATAGTATTTTCCGATTTGCAGCGCGGTTAGAGCGCTGGCCTACAGCGGTAAATTTGCTGGGTTCGAAACACGATGACGCCATGCACAGTCTACCCCGATGTAAATGGGTACCTGCCTTTTCTGGTGATTTTAAGGAAGGCAAAGCAGCGATTAAAGGAACTGGTCACTCCACCTATCGAATCTGGACCTAGTATAGCTGTCACGGCTTGCCTCCCCTTGCTTTGCAGTAGTGGTCCACTAATGGTCACAACGCAAGCATATCTAAAAGTCGGTCGTCCAAGGTATCTATCTTCACGCAAGATTACTCTTGGCACAGATGTAGATAGAAAATGAATGGCGCTTCTACCTTAGGAAGCCTTTCCAAGATATTCCCAGAAGTCAAGAAAAAACGTTACTCAGGGCTGAGCAAATTTGCCAACTTATTATCTGGTCCGTCGCCTTTTGTGAAGGGTTTATGCAATGGTTCTGGCCCGTTCAAGCCCCCAGTTGGAGTAATCCAACAAATGCCCTCTTATAAGTAATGGTTCTATATTTATTTATGCATTTATCAAGAAAGACTGGCTCATACGTTTGCTTTCGTACATATACACTGAATCAACAATTATTGTTTAGTATAAAATAACATACAACACGTTTAATAATCAGTTAGTTCAACCAGTTAAAATAAGGATTAAATGGGGTGAAAGTTATATTACATTTTTCATCCTAGAGGTTTGGTCGGGGCGTTAGAGATGTCTTTGATTTTTGCTGTAGCCTGTTACACAAAAACTTAGCTCCAGATGAGTCCTGCAGCTGCGGTTTCCGTCCCTTCTTTTTGTTGATAAGTACACTTCTCCACATTACTCGTCCACTGTAGGCGGTTAGTGTTGATACTCTTCTCTCACACTAGTGGCGTAGGAACTTCAGTACTTAAGTCTGATGGCTTGTAACCACGAACTGTGAAAAATAGAAAGAAACAAATGCCTTATGCTGAGTACATTTGTTCTCCACAACCTAACAGGCCAAGTTTCATACGCTCCACCCACCAGTGTTAACCCCTCAGAAGAATTAAATTCCCGAGTACACAGTGTAACTCAGGGAATATGATGAAAATTCACCAATATCCTTCTGGATATTAACTAGGAAACTGCGTCTGGAGTGCATGAATGATGATTTTCCTGAATTACAATTAAAAAGGTATATAACTCTCACAAAATGATTCTATACACTTTAGGCATATGTGATGTAATCATCGCTCATTACTCATCCTTACACCCGTCGCATTTCTAGGATCATCTCTGCTGTCGGGTTTTCCCGCACGACTAGTCAGAAACAATCACCAGCTCTTGCAGTAGTGGTTCATGCATATACTATTTCCATATATTGAGGTTGCCAGCCTCGTATATAACCAATTAGCAAGAAACCTGTAAAATTTACATTAGTAAATAATTTGTTTACACTTACCTCAAAACTTTGGGTATACACACTTCTCCTCGCACAGATTTAGAATGGACACAGCTCTGTAGTAGAGCTTCGAGATCACTTAGGTCTGGAAATATGAGTTAATTCCTCTGACGGCTGGTGTTCTGCAAATTCCTGGCCTGGGAAAACTGTTTGTATAATTCCTCTTATGACTTGGTCTGGGAAATATGAGAATTCCTCTGACGGCTGGTATTCTGCGAATTCCTGACCTGGGAAAACTGTGGTTAGAATTCCTCTCTGACGTGATAAAATTCCCAAGTTTCCAGTCTTGTATTAAAATTGCAGATTTACTTGTAAATTCCAAAGTTACCCAATACTCGATCTGGTACTTATAGTTGGGGAATGATAAGTCCTATCCTCTTTCCTCTGTCTTGTAGGAGGTGTTTAGTTGACGCTGCGATGCAGTCTGTGCTGTTCTGTGTCTGATTCCTACAGTATATCTCACAATCCTTAGTTTCAAATCCCAGCTGGGTTTTCGCCGAATGTCCCAAACAAATTCATTTTTGATTCTGGCGAACCCATTGCTCTCTAGCCTAGAGGGATCGGTTTGTTTATCATTACTCATCCCACGCGTATTTGAAAAATGTTAAGTTTAATTTACACGCGTGGCCTCTTGCAACAGTGATGTTATATCATTACATAAGACTTGCGGCCGCACCTCTATCCATCACAATATTGTGACCATGTGTTTCCCGCAAAATGACTCAGGTATGGTCGCTCGCCACATGTGTTCCACCAGACAAACTAATCTGGTTCTATTCAGCACTCTTGCCCAACACAGCTTGAATAAACCTGCACCGTCGCTTGAAAAGATGGTCAGACAGATTATGCGATAAAATACTATCGCCGGCCGGGTCACCAAACCTGGCGGAGCGTAATAACAGTCTGGGAGTGAAGTGTGAAACAATAAGATACGAATTACTCCCGTAGCAAATACTGCCGTAGGGGAGTGGCGTGTTAGAGACTTCACCATGCTATGCCCAGCATAAAGAGTAAAATGAATGAAAGGGCTAAATGAAATGCCAAATAACAAGGGATAATGAAGACATATGAAGAAAAGAAGTTTACTGCCGGAGGGCTGAAGGTGTGAGAGATCACACTAAAGGACAGGGACAGACATTTCGTCACAATAGTGAAGTCTGTAACATTTCACTCCCCTACGGCAGTTTCTATAGAACTACCTTTAATTTTTGAAGTGTTTGTAAATCTACGTATTGTCTTGTCATTATATGCTCATATAAGTTTGTGGGCCCGGTCCATCATCTGCCAGTGTGTCTACTACAATACTGTTTGCATGCTCCTTCTTTCTAACTGAAGTCTTAACCCTTTGAGTCCGTATGGCCTTATTCTCTGCTCATACATACTAGCAACCTAACACACTGAGTCACCATGTCATTCGTTTTATGGTTAATAAAAGCAAACCACATGTAATCGATGGACTCTCACCGACTGTTTGAACTGATGCCACTACTTGAATGCATCTCAAAAAATCACTGAACCGTGCTGGAGAAAAAGTGACAGAAAAAAGGGTGATGTGAGGGATATTTTATTTTCCATTTCACGCGTACTTTTAAGAGTAGTTTCCCTTACACAAAAGAGACCTATTTCTGCTGCCCTGGGTCTGGGGTCGGATAGAGTTATCAGAGGAACTACTTTTTTCTTCTTAATTTAACGGCGAAGCGAGGCGAACAGATTTCTCCGTTAAGTCGGGTATAACTTTTAGTCTCCAGACAGGCCAGCCTCACACAGGTTTTTTTAACGGGGGACAGAAGTGATCTGTTTTAAAAATAAAATAAGATATTTACAGAGATGGCTTGTCATAAACTGTAGGCAATGTGTGTTGGAAGGATGGATTGACAGACATATTGGTGAGTAGTTACATGAAGTGAATGGAAAAATTTGAACGATTTAATGATAAATTAAGTGTTTGTATGGTTGGCTGCTTAAATGTGGTGCGCTGGGTGATGAGTGATGAACGGGTAAGTGGTTGACGGATTCACATTGCACTACAGTGACCAGAGACAAATCTATTTTGTCTCCTGCAATAAATATCTACACTTTTTTTCTAAAATTATCTAAGTAAATAAACATACACGTAGATAAACATAAAAAACGGACATATATACAAGGCAAGTAAATAAGGCACACATTATCACCTGCCATATCCGCAATGAAGGTCTATGCATTGGATGTCCAACGTCTTCTGTCGCCTGTCTCTCGTCTTGATAGTGAACTCTTATAGACTCTTTCCTGTCCATCTCTTGATGTTATCTTCCCACTTATAGCACTGTCTTTATCTTGCACGTTTTGTTGCTGTTGTTGTTTTGAAAAGGTGATGGGTGGAGAGCGGACACTTAACAGCTGACCGTTATTGCCTCTTCTCGTTCCATCTTGGTCTACCCTGTTCAACCTGAAAATTGGTTATAATTGGGGTATATCTTGCACGTTTGCCTTCAACTGTGCCTTATATTACAGTCTTCAGTACGGTGTTATGTCTTTTTATATAGCCAAAATATTTTAACTCCGTAATTTTGCTCTCCTTTTGCAAATTCTCTTTTCATAGTTAGATTTTCTAGGATTTCTTTATTTGTTTTCTTCTCTGTCCATGAGATAAGGTACACAGAGATAAACAACACTGGACTGACGGGTTGGTTGATTGGTTTATTGACTTGCCTGGTTTAATATTAAAAAACATATCGCATAAATGATACTAATAGTGTCCGTAATTTGATCTTTCCTACGGCTATCAGTTGGTCACCGTCTGTCACTTTATTCATAACAAACAGATTAGAAGGGCATAATAAAATTTAAAAAAAAAGAGATGTGAAATAAATTGTGGAAGTGTCTGTGTGTATGTTAACGGGCTTACCTGCTTAGTGGAAGGTGATGATGGCAGGAAATGATAAAGAAGAAACTGAATAAATGGTGCTAAGCGTAAGTTTGTACCTGGGTAATGCGCATATAACGCTTATCCGGAGCCGGGTAATTCGCATGATATCCAACCTCATTTAACTCTTTAAGCCCCAAGAGCCAGTATACTGTACTTCCAGCAGGACCCATTTGGCCCAAGAGCCAGTATACTGGCTTTCGTATCTCTTAATTCCTTCTAGGGGCTGTTTTCGGGTTTTCTCCGCGGACGAACTCAACCGAATCAACGCTCTCTTCTTAATGTATAGCTATCCATATGGGTTTTGTTATTTATGAATATGGAACATTTAAAAAAAACCTCAAAACTTTGGGTATTTTTCTCCTCGTCACAAAAATGGGACACAGCTAAAGGCTTCGCCCCCCCCCCCCAATACACTTAGGTCTGGAAAATATGAGTTAATTCCTCCTGACCTGGGTTGTTATGCAAATTTGTTTGGGCCCTGTTTGTATAATTTCACCTTATTTGCTTGGGACTATGAGAATTCCTTCTGAGTTATTCTGTGAAGTGACCTGGGAATAACTTGGTTTAGGGTTTGAGTAAAACAGAAATTTTTTTTTTTTTTTTCCTTACTCATGCAACCACTCAATATTAAATATCGACATCATAATTTTTTTTTTTAATTACTCACTTTACAAATCTTAACATATGTTTATCCAATCTTCTATCTTTACCCGTTTTATTATATATACAAGGTATATATATGCAAGTACATACACCCGTATAACCAAGTAAATTAGTTCAACATGCTAATTAATTGTGTGGTCAATTTTCGTTGAGCAATCCGCTATTTTAATGCCGCTATTTTCGCTATAATCAACCATTATCGTTCAACTACACAGCTTGTTAAAAACTGCACCGTCGCTCAAAGATAACACCTCGTCATAACACCTCGAGCAATAACACCCTCGTGAATTAACTCCATCGTAACTAAATTACTCCCGGTAGGGGACTACTGCCTCGTCATATAAGAACTTCCTCGCTATCAGCATAAACACCTCGTCAATAACACCTCGTCAATAACAGATCTTCAATAACTCCTCGTCAATAACTCCTCGTCAATAACACCTCGTCAATAACAGGTCTTCAATAACAAAAATAAAATTGAAAAAAAACTAGCCTAGCCTTTCTGTCCGTCTGTACAAGGTTGTTCTAGGTCGTCTTTATCTTTGTGTCTATTCTCCGTGTGTGTGTGTTATCCTCTCTACCAACTAGGCACCACTATCACACTATATTCTCTACTAACTAGGCACCACTATCACACTATCCTCTCTACCAACTGGGCACCACTATCACACTATCCTCTCTACCAACTAGGCACTACTATCACACTATCCTCTCTACCAACTAGGCACTACTATCACACTACCCTCTCTACCAACTAGGAAACTCACTACTCACAATCTAAAACTAACTTCTCTACCAACTAGGCACTCACACATTTCACTATCCTCTTACCAACTAGGCACTACTATCACAATGTACCTCTCTACCTACTAGGCACTAAACTATCACACAAGTGTTTGTACCCTCTGATACATGAACTAAGTGCACTACTATCACAAAATCTATATTCTCTACCAATAAATATCTAGGCACCACTATCACACAAATAAAAATCCTCTCTACCATATAGGCACTAAATATCACACAAATCCCTGCTCTACCAACTAGGCACTACTATCACGTCACTACCCTCTCTACCAATAGGCACTCTATCACACACTATCCCTCTCTACCAACTAGGCACTACTATCACACTATTGTCCTCTCTACCAAAAAGTGATGGGTAGGCACTACTATCACACTGATCCTCTCTAACCAACTAGGCACTAACCCTATCACACTACCCTCTCTACCATACTAGGCACCACTATGTCACACTATCCTCTCTACCAACTAGGCACTACTATTGCACACTATCCTTTTCATACCAATTTTCTAGGCACTTACTTTGTATTACACTATCCTACTCTACCAACTAGGCACTTACTGATTTTACACTATATTCTCTACCAACTAGGCACTACTGTCACACATCATTGGTCCTCTCTACCAACTAGCCACACTATCACACTTCACCCCTCTCCACCAACTAGGCAAGTGGTCCTATCACACGGGTCTCCTCTCTACCAACTAGGCATACTACCACACTATCCTCTTACCAATGCTATAAACGCATCTACTAATCACACTACCCTCTTTACCAACTAGGCACTTTTGACTATCACACTATCCTCCTCTACCAATCTAGCCACTACTATCAACACTACCCTCTCTACCAACTAGGCACTACTATCACATAACTATCCTCTCTACCAACATTTGCTAGGCAATTTCATACTATCACATTTTAATTGCCTCTATTTTTCTCTACCAACTAGGCACTACTATCACACTCTCCTCTCTACCAACTAGGCACTAATATCAACCTACCCTCTATACCAACTAGGCACTACTATCACACTATCCTCTCTACCAACTAGGCACTACTATCACACTATCCTCTCTACCAACTAGGCACTACTATCACACTATCCTCTCTACCAACTAGGCACTACTATCACACTATCCTCTCTACCAACTAGGCACTACTATCACACTACCCTCTCTACCAACTAGGCACTACTATCACACTATCCTCTCTACCAACTAGGCACTACTATCACACTATCCTCTCTACCAACTAGGCACTACTATCACACTATCCTCTCTACCAACTAGGCACTACTATTACACTATATTCTCTACCAACTAGGCGCTACTATCACACTATCCTCTCTACCAACTAGGCACTACTATCACACTATCCTCTCTACCAACTAGGCACTACTATCACATTATCCTCTCTACCAACTAGGCACCACTATCACAATATCCTCTCTACCAACTAGGCACTACTATCACACTACCCTCTCTGCCAACTAAGCACTACTATCACACTATCCTCTCTACCAACTAGGCACTACTATCACACTATCCTCTCTACCAACTAGGCACTACTATCACACTATCCTCTCTACCAACTAGGCACTACTATCACACTCTCCTCTCTACCAACTAGGCACTACTATCAACCTACCCTCTATACCAACTAGGCACTACTATCACACTATCCTCTCTACCAACTAGGCACTACTATCACACTATCCTCTCTACCAACTAGGCACTACTATCACACTATCCTCTCTACCAACTAGGCACTACTATCACACTACCCTCTCTACCAACTAGGCACTACTATCACACTATCCTCTCTACCAACTAGGCACCACTATCACACTATCCTCTCTACCAACTAGGCACTACTATCACACTACCATCTCTACCAACTAGGCACTACTATTACACTATATTCTCTACCAACTAGGCACTACTATCACACTATCCTCTCTACCAACTAGCCACTACTATCACACCACCCTCTCTACCAACTAGGCACTACTATCACACTATCCTCTCTACCAACTAGGCACTACTATCACACTATCCTCTCTACCAACTAGGCACTACTATCACACTACCCTTTCTACCAACTAGGCACTACTATCACACTATCCTCTCTACCAACTAGGCACTACTATCACACTATCCTCTCTACCAACTAGGCACTACTATTACACTATCCTCTCTACCAACTAGGCACTACTATTACACTATATTCTCTACCAACTAGGCACTACTATCACACTATCCTCTCTACCAACTAGCCACTACTATCACACCACCCTCTCTACCAACTAGGCACTACTATCACACTATCCTCTCTACCAACTAGGCACTACTATCACACTACCATCTCTACCAACTAGGCACTACTATCACACTATCCTCTCTACCAACTAGGCACTACTATCACACTATCCTCTCTACCAACTAGGCACTACTATCACACTATCCTCTCTACCAACTAGGCACTACTATCACACTATCCTCTCTACCAACTAGGCACTACTATCACACTACCCTCTCTACCAACTAGGCACTACTATCACACTATCCTCTCTACCAACTAGGCACCACTATCACACTATCCTCTCTACCAACTAGGCACTACTATCACACTACCATCTCTACCAACTAGGCACTACTATTACACTATATTCTCTACCAACTAGGCACTACTATCACACTATCCTCTCTACCAACTAGCCACTACTATCACACCACCCTCTCTACCAACTAGGCACTACTATCACACTATCCTCTCTACCAACTAGGCACTACTATCACACTATCCTACTATTACATTATCCTCTCTACCAACTAGGCACTACTATCACACTACCCTTTCTACCAACTAGGCACTACTATCACACTATCCTCTCTACCAACTAGGCACTACTATCACACTATCATCTCTACCAACTAGGCACTACTATTACACTATCCTCTCTACCAACTAGGCACTACTATTACACTATATTCTCTACCAACTAGGCACTACTATCACACTATCCTCTCTACCAACTAGCCACTACTATCACACCACCCTCTCTACCAACTAGGCACTACTATCACACTATCCTCTCTACCAACTAGGCACTACTATCACACTACCCTCTCTACCAACTAGGCACTACTATCACACTATCCTCTCTACCAACTAGGCACTACTATCACACTACCCTCTCTACCAACTAGGCACTACTATCACACTATCCTCTCTACCAACTAGGCACTACTATCACACTATCCTCTCTACCAACTAGGCACTACTATCACACTACCCTCTCTACCAACTAGGCACTACTATCACACTATCCTCTCTACCAACTAGGCACTACTATCACACTATCCTCTCTACCAACTAAGCACTACTATCACACTACCCTCTCTACCAACTAGGCACTACTATCACACTATCCTCTCTACCAACTAGGCACTACTATCACACTATCCTCTCTACCAACTAGGCACTATCACACTATCTTCTCTACCAACTAGGCACCACTATCACACTACCCTCTCTACCAAGTAGGCACTATTATCACACTATCCTCTCTACCAACTAGGCACCACTATCACACTACCCTCACTACCAACTAGGCACTACTATCACACTATCCTCTCTACCAACTAGGCACTACTATCACACTATCCTCTCTACCAACTAGGCACTACTATGACACTATCCTCTCTACCAACTAGGCACTACTATCACACTATCCTCTCTACCAACTAGGCACTACTATCACACTATCCTCTCTACCAACTAGGCACTACTATCACACTATCCTCTCTACCAACTAGGCACTACTATCACACTATCCTCTCTACCAACTAGGCACCACTATCACACTATCCTCTCTACAAACTAGGCACCACTATCACATTATCCTCTCTACCAACTAGGCACCACGATCACACTGTCCTCTCTACCAACTAGGCACCACTATCACACTATCCTCTCTGCCAACTAATCAGAGATAATAGTGTGATTCGCTTCTGTAGCTAGGCGGTGTTGCCGTTCGGAAAGTCCTGGGTTCGATTCTCCAGTAAGCCACTCACTTCTTTTGTTTTTCTGTTGTCTAGTTTTCTGCATATTTATTTCTCACCAGTGCCTGATACATACCTTTATGTGTGTAATATTTATTTGTTTTCTATTTCTCTTACGCTAGGCATCGCAGAACAAGGACTTTTTCGTAAAACTATCAACTGCATTTTGGAATGTGTGTCCCATCCAACACCAGGGTCGTCTTTTCCTCGGCTCTCTTTCAACTGGTTTTTGTTTGGTTCTTTCCCTAAGTTCCACATTAGTGATCTTGCCATACCATTTCAACTTGACTATTGTGCTTAAAGCACCCCATGTATACCAGTTTTATCTTTTTGGTTTCTCATCTTTATTGTTCTCCTTGTTTCACAACCATGTAATAGAGCTGACATGATATTTCATTTCAAGATTCTTATGTCTCCTTTGGGTTTGATGTCTTTTGATGTTCATATTTTTCCAGTTACTATCTTGTTACATTTATGCAACATCACACCAAGTATTCTAATGTTGCCTTATATCTTGTTACATTTATGCAACAGAATATCCAGGTCTTCGGTAAAAACTAATCGTCAAGCTATTTTGTCAAAATGTCAGATGAATTCCATTTCTGTTGGTTGATGTTGTTGCTTTCTAACCTAGTCAATGGCTAGAGAAATTATGAAAAGCGGCATCCTTGCCTCACTCCAGTTCGTTTCAAGCTCAGTAGGGATCCAGGAAGCTGTCCTTCGTGGAGAATTCTGTTTCATTTATTGACTGCTTTTCTGTCTTAGGTTAGTTAACTTAAAGTGCACTGCACGGTACCTCATCACTTCTTCGGTCTATAAGTACCCTCATATTTTCGCCTAGATGAAAAAAATACCCAAGGGTCCAGATAATTCCGCTATAATAATATATAATTTTAATATAAATTCTAACTTAAACTGGAAATAAAATGCTCTTTTTTGTAAATACGAGTAAATAATAATAAATAACTAAATCCAAAATTAATGAACTGACAAGAATATCCGTGTTGAAACGCAATCCAGTACCCTGAATATATTCTCCAAAACTACCCAGCCCACAATGACCTACTGTGTCAGACCTGGGCAGAGGGTGCAGAGCGGTGGCATGAGCTACAGAACTGCTTCATGGACCTGGGAAAGACAGTGGACTGCGTCCTGGCGACAGTCCTGTACATTTAGCATGACTAACAAACTTAACGCAGAAGAAAACAAGAAACTTTAACTCTCAACAATGGCCGTAAGACATGTTCTTAATGAAGTGTCAGAGAGGACGAGAGAGAGAGAGAGAGAGAGAGAGAGAGAGAGAGAGAGAGAGAGAGAGAGAGAGAGAGGGAGGAAGATGTTGTCTTTCTTGGGAGAAAATTGCAAAAAAAAAAAAAAACAAACAAAGATCATTAAATATGAGTTAGTAATAGTAGCAGGGTTCTAGAGCCTGTTTAGCTTAATGGCTAACCTCTTCCAGTTCATTCCAGTAATACCTTAGCATTAACCTGGCGCAGCGAAGGTGCAGCGTTATCTGGTCGAGCAAAAGCAGGCAATAAAATAAATACTATATACTGTTCAAAAAAAGAAACGCAACTTTTTTGGTGTTACTTTTATAAAAGATATTCGCTGATTGGACATCAGTCAACCTATCGACTGTGTCCACCTGGTCATTAACTTCTCGTGGTTACCTGAATTGTACTCACCTCATGGTTCGTGAGGTCATGAAAGAGGTCAAAGTCAAAACAACATTTTTGACAATAACTCGTGACAGGTTCATCAGAATCCCGTGAAACGTACTGAACACAAAACTCTCTGACCATCTTATTGAATGCCTATAAAAGATTGACGCTCCTCGAATAAGTTCAGTTGAAAATTCAATGCGCAAGTATGGCTCATCTAACTACAGAACAACCACTCATCATCATTGGACGTTTACAGACTGGACAGTCACAAGGTGTAGTGGCCAGACAATTTAATGTGGTTAGAAGCACCATTAGTCGCCTTTGGAGGCGATTTCAAGAAACTGGCTCAGTGGCAGACCGGCCGCGCAGTGGAAGACCCAGAGTCACAACTCCTGCCGAAGACCGCATCATACGGCTGCGTCACCTCAGGAATCGACTTGCATCTGCGTCCCTCCACAGTCCAGTCAATGTCAGCAGCTAGTTGAATTTCAGATCAAACGGCCAGGAACCGGCTGCACGACTCTGGTCTTTGGGCTAGAAGACACTACAGAGGTCCTGTTCTTATGGACCGGCATCGCCAGAACCCACTGCAGTGGGTGAACCAGCATCGTCATTGGACCGTTGGGAATGACTGGAGACGGGTTTGGTTTAGTGATGAATCATTTTTTGTGCTCCAGCGACACGATAGACGGAGAAGAGTTTACCGCAGAGTCCATGAGCGCTACGCCCAGAACAGCGGTGATGAGGCTCCTCCACATGGTGGTGGAGGTGTACTGATGTGGGGTGGGGGGGGGGGGGGGGGGATCAACTTCATGGGAAGAAGTGACCTGGTGCAAATTGAAGGACACCTGAATGCCCAACGATAAGTCGCTGAAATTCTTCGTTCTCACATCCTTCCCCTTCTGGCTGCACGAGGGTCGATTTTTCAGCAGGATAACGCTCGACCTCATGTGGCACAACTCACCACCCAGTTCCTCGCTGACAACAACGTCCAGACCATTCCGTGGCCAGCCATGTCATCAGACATGAACCCCATAGAACACTTATGGGATGAACTCGACAGACGACTCCGCCAGCGAGACGTGGCTCCAGCCAATCTCCGACAGTTGTCTCTTGCACTGCGGGAAGAGTGGGCAGCCATCCCACAACAACAGATCCAACGGCTAATCGGATCCATGTCAAGGAGATGTCGTTCTCTGATAGAGGCCAGAGGAGACCATACACCTTGCTGAAACGGAGGCCTCAGTCGCAAAGAATAAAAGTCCAAACCAAATTTAATGAACATCATTTCATTGTTAAAGTCTGAAAGTTTCTACATGCCAAGATTGAAACATTAATTCCGTAAAATAAAATGTTGGTACAAGTTTGAAATGTGGTGTCCATTACCACTGTAATAATGTTGCGTTTCTTTTTTTGAACAGTATATGTAAGAAAATCATTTTGTGAAATCCCTAAACCATACTTTAACATATGACTAGGCCGATGTATTAGAGCAATGACATGCCATCTTGCTTGTTTCAATGACAACAGACAACCGTGCCACTGTCATTACATTGCCAATTTAAATTTAACAGAAATGCTAAATGTTTTCACCCGTCCTAATGTACATGTTCATGCGTTTTGTCCATAATCTGGAAATCCTAGCATTAGGTTTGTGCCTTAGGAGGGCGTTAACATTTTAATCAAACAAAATACATTTTATTGATATTTGTCATGATTAACCTACTTTTACATCTATCTATCTATCTATCTATCTATCTATCTATCTATCTATCTATCTATCTATCTATCTATCTATCTATCTATCTATCTATCTATCTATCTATCTATCTATCTATCTATCTATCTATCTATCTATCTATCTATCTATCTATCTATCTATCTATCTATCTATCTATCTATCTATCTATCTATCTATCTATCTATCTATCTATCTATCTATCTATCTATCTATCTATCTATCTATCTATCTATCTATCTATCTATCTATCTATCTATCTATCTATCTATCTATCTATCTACCTACCTACCTACCTACCTACCTACCTACCTACCCACCCACCCACCCACCCACCCACCCACCCACCCACCCACCCACCCACCCACCCACCCACCTATCCATCCATCCATCCATTCATCCATCCATTTCAAAAAAAAAAAAACCCTACTCATTTTTTAAAATTATGCTTGCATACTGTAAATGAATGCTGTTATGGTAACTTTATAATGTTGCATGCCTTTAAATTAATGCTTAAAGCATCATGTGGGAATGAAAGGATATAGTATGCAAGATTAATGAGAGTGGAAGGGCAGAATGTTAGACGGGCCTGCGCGCCCAATTCTTTACCCTTCGAAAATAAAGTCTGTCTGTCTGTCTATCTATCTATCAAAGCGGCGTTCTAAGTCTTGAATAATAAGCAGACTTAATAATAAGTGTATAGAGCATCCTGTCTCTTACTTTGCGTGATTATATGTTATAAACACTTAAGTCCATCTGCTGCTTGTGAAGTTATGATCGCGTTTGCTTGTGTAGAGGAGCAACTACCTTAGTACTCGTATAGATCGGATCGACTATGTACTTGTAAAATATAGCCCACCTTACCGTGTACCTGAAAATATCTATGCAGGTAGTCCATTCCAATCCACTCCCTGATTTCGCCTCAGAAATATGTTTCCACAAATCCAGACTGTCGACTCTCTACTATTTCTCATTGATGCCATGTTCTTGGCACATTTTGACATCAGATGATTAAGTTCTTGAAATTGCATTTACACAATCACAAGTCTAGCTCAATGAAACATCGCCGGCGATAAATTAACGCATTTAACTATAACTCAGACATGATAAACTTGCAGGAAATGTTAGTTTCTTTTTCTAAATACTTCACCTGGTATAGTATCATTGACAGGAAATATTGTAGATCAAATTGGTGTCTGAAGTATATATTATTATATATATATATATATCAACGATGTGCAATGCCGAAGTCAACAAAATGCTTTCAACGGCGTAGATAAACGGTGTAGTAATCGGCAGATTTGATTCCATATAACTGGTGTATTCGATCATTCTCAATTGAATATATCAATGCCAGCATAGCATCATTAAAAAGATTCATTTTATCCGGTTATTCTATCAGTCATGTTTCAGTCTCAACACATCAAGTCTGACAAGATTCGTACATCACTACAAGTGCAGTTTCTTTACAGTCCCATCAATATTTGCGTCAGAATACACATGATCTTATGTTTGTGTGTATGGGTGAACGATGGAGTGGTTGCTATGGTTGTATATCCCTTTTGCAAGTTCACATTGTTACATGTGAACTCAGTACTAGTCAGGAGTGTAGTGAGTCTGTGCAGATCTTTACGTGACCCCGTGGAAAACGTATTGGGTGAACGAAGCTTGCGTGATTGAGAAAATACTCAGATGTAAGAGGGAGTTTGTGACTGTACGTCTTACAGGACAGTTCTGGTGCGAACGTCTTCTATTATGGCCTGTGACTGGAAGTTTCACACGATGGTTCATGTGTGAAAGCCCTCGAATATAGGCTGTGACTGGAAGTCTTTGTATACATCGTGTAACTAGAATGTCGTTGAGAAAGTTTCGATTGATGCTGTTAGTATTTGGAATGTTACAGTGATCAGATAGATATACGTGGAAGAGCAATGTTGTTCAGCGACAAGCTGGTGAGTGCAATTTATTGAGTATTTAGACGTGAAAAGATAATGCGACGTGTTCAGTAATTCTAGAAGAATATGTCCATGTGCAAGGTGTATGCCTGACGGAAGTTTACGTATTGTTCTGGCCGAGAGTGTTCCAGTGTAGTAATTGTTGCGTATGGTTTTTTTACAACATTTTGTTGTTGCGCATCAAAGAGCGCTGAGTTGAGTTTGATGAAAATATTTGAAGATATGTGAATAGTACACTTAGGTGCATTATTATTGCGCGCAGTAAAAAAAAGGATGACGTAGGAGTTTTTTGGGTCTGGAAATAATGACGTAGAGAACAAAATGGACCCCAAATAAAAACAAGACGTGAACAAGCAGCAGCCAGTATCTACGTGATTAATACTGCTCCAGAGGTTTGGTAGATGCCAGTAAATATTACCAGCGTAGTTTTGTACTGTTTGTGTGTTGCTGACGTCCAGGACTGTTATTAAATTATAAATGTACATGGAACTGTGAGTCGGATTTCTATCAAATTATTACGTCTGTCACAAGTGCGACTGTTGTATGGAGTATATACCACCTGTCATACCCAGCGTTGAGTACTACGAGTCCTGGGATCAATGTAACAGTATAACCTCGTGATAATAAGTAATAACTACTAATTAAACTCATTAAGATCATCTTCAAAAGACAGATTCGTCCTATATTCATTTAAAGGATCATATCCCAATAGACATCACTTGAAAAACCCAGCTGGCTAAAACAAGGCTGGTCATCACGCGTGCACAGCAACAACTTTCTGCCATTATTATCAACACAACACATGTCAATTCTTAACCAACTTATGTCTCACATCGCCCTCATGCAGTTTAGTGCACAAAATGAATATTCTGGACTACGTATCGTTTGTGCAATAAAATGCATACATTATTACACCGTTTCTCACGTATACTAGTAAGTAACCCGTCAAAATTATCGGGGTTTTTAATTGCAGCGTGCTTTATCTGTTATATAGCCTAAAGACGGCACTATTTCTACTTTGGTGATTTAATACATTTACAGTATAGGCCGCCGTCATTAGGTCTTTGTAAAAAAAATTGAGCGTCCGATTGACAGAGTGGGTAAAGCGCTGATCTGTCGCGGCAAAGGTGCCAGGTTCGAATTACAGTACCGACACACTCCAGTCTACCCAGCTGTAAATGGGTACTTGACTTTTCTCTTTGAGTTATGGAAGGAAAAGGCAGCGAGGAAGGGAGCTGGTCACCCCACCTGTCGATGCTGGACCTAGTATAGTGAAGTCTCCAACACTTCACTCCCCTACGGCGGTATCTGCTATGGGACTACCTTGACTTTGTTGACGTGGAGAATGTTATCACGATGAACAGCTCAAGTTGAGCGCCCATGGCCATTCTTATCGTTCTGTTATGTTATTACCTTGGGACAATTCACATATTCCATCGTATTACTAGACACTCTCTAAAGTCACTTACAACTTACCTTCTTACTAACATCGACTGATACTTTCTCATCTTACAATAAACAAAATATCATCTTACTCGTCAATTACTGAACTACTCTTCGCAAGGAGCATAACTCTACAACAAACTTATGGCAAGTCGCCCTGTCCTGTTCCCTCTGCTCAAAGTCTTTCCGTGTCTTCCTTATTACTGTCATGTCTCTCCAATTCTTTTTTCTAAGTGTGTGAGAAATGACCGTGCTCTTCATTTTATCGCGTTCTACCTGTCGTTTTCTCTTTTTTGGCCATTGTTGGACCATCACTGCAGAGCAGGGGAGGCAGTGCCGTGACAATGTGTTCTGTATTCTCCCTCTACCTCTCCTACCTTGGGGATTACAGAACAATGACTGTGTGTAATGATGTAAATATGTTTCCTCAATGTGTGTCCTATACATCATCATCATAATTTTCTTTTTCGCTTCATATGGAGCAGGGAGCTCCACAGTATCTTGACCCACTTGCAGGAACCCTGCAGAAAGTGGTTAAAGACTTTTACTGTATCAATATGGTTTACAATGAGGCTGCCAGCCCCTTGCACAACCTCACATTAGTCGCCTTGTACGACATGCCCTAGGGTGCAAGAGTCATAACTTTATCTTATAATTACGCGGGGAGTGTCCACTGAATGCAAGCATCGTATTTATTTTTACCTCAAGAATGACAAAACAAAAACTGCTTGTAAAGCTATCAGCCTGGGTTGGTAATGTGTATCCTACCCTACACTAACGTCATGCCTTCAGTTGTTTCTTCACTTAAGACGGTGTACTTTTACTACTACTGTTCAACATTTACAGGGACCAAACAACACCAGCAGCAAACCTAGAAGCAAATCTAGAAGATGAAGACAAATCAGAATGTGAAGAATTTGAATGCGTTAATTTTTGCAGATGATCAAAGTCTAATGTTTGAAAATGAAATCAAATTGCAAAACCATTAAAAATGCACTCATTCAACTCGCGGAAGATGCTACAAGATCAGCACATCAAAGGCAGAAACAATAAAGATTTGCAGATCATCAGCCCTACGTACCATACATGGGAACAACACCCAGCTTAAGCAGGTTCCGCAGTTCAACTACTTTGCTAGGAATCATTTTTACAGAAAATGGAAAACTTGACAGAGAAATTGAAACTAGATGTAGTAGCCATTGTTGTAACTTAACAACTGTCACCACTACCCAAACGTGCAAATACCCATATGGAAACTAAACGACAGCTGATAATTAGTATATTCTTACCAGCTCTTTGCTGTTAGTGTCACACATGGTTCCTGATCAAAGAACATTAGAGGAAACTAACATCCTCCGAAATGAGATGCTTAAACAAAAAACATAACAAAAAATGGGAAAGGATGAGAAATGGCATCATAAAAAATGTTAGGTACATCAAGTATATAGAGAGACAGAAAATTATATGGTTTGACCATATCATGATAATGGAGCCCGATACGTTACCACTATACGCCTGCAACAGTAAAAGACCTGGTTTCAGAGCACGGGGAAGACCAAGAGACAACATCGCTGATATTTCACAACAACACGGGCTCACAACAACACGGGCTCACAACAACACGGGCTCACGAAAGCAAGTGCTACACACTTGGCCTAAGACCACAAACTTCAGCTCACTTCTACGTTTCGCTGCATGAGTTGAAGAAACAAGTAAACGATGTGAGTTACTACTCTTGAATTTGTCTAAGTCTTCGATTTCTTTTTATGTTGTTCTTTTAATGCATCATGTACTTTTAGTGCTTGTGTGCAATTTAATTTACTTCGAAATACTTTTTTAAAGAGAGATTTTGTCTTTGGAAATGTATCCTGCTCATACGCCAAGAGAAATGCTTGCTGGCTCTGAAACTTATGTGTATTCTCAAACGGCGTCGCCTATCTAAGTCACATTGACAATACTGTCTACGTGTCTGGGCTTATGCAAGATGCGGAGGTTGACGTTTGTGATTAAGATATTATTTTGCTTAAGGCAGAAGTAATAGTTCTCTAATCCCAGCACCTCATGCTGTGCTTCTTCTACCTTTCATCACTCAGGTGGCGTACATCGTGAAATTACTGAACTCCAAAAGCACCACTGAACCGTGCAAAAATGTTAGCCCTCTTTCAAAGCTAGAAGCTATTTTATATTCTTTGTTTGTTGCTGGGGAAAGTCCGGTTTATTATATCAGGTTTCAAATTTTCTAGATGTTTATCAGTGATATATAACGGTCTCTAGCCGTCAGCAAAGTGGTTTCCATTAACTAGGTCAATATAACAAAAAACAATAACGAAGCAGTGTTCACCCAATGATCATTGACTGTTTTAGATGCATTTCTATTTTCTGACTCAACAGTGCATAATGGTAACAGGTGTCACTGAGCCTTCTAGTTACAACTTTGTTGTGATTAAATGTGCAATGTCACCTCGAGCATTGTCAAAATTCCGTAACGAAGACAACGTCTGCTGCATAATGTGTCATCCGTCGCCACCAGGGGTCCTTACATGATATCTTTTGTTTACATTATGAATGGGTTTCTTTACCTGTATGTATAAGCAAGTAGTTTTCTATTCTGTGCAGGAGGAGATAATCCGAATTAAATCTTTATTGAAATAACTATGCCAGCTTTTTTTGAATTTTCTTAAGTGCACCACTGAGTTTTTAAAAAAAAATTCAGAACATTTGTACATTGTTGTCGCTCAAAAAAATGAATATTGGGAGATATGATTCTCTGAAACTATATACTGAAGTAATTAAGTAGACATTTCATTCTTGAAAGACATGAAAAATAAAAACCTTTAGCTCAAAGACCCGGGACTTGTTGACGATCTGTGCTTCTTAGGGAGTTTGAAGGTTGGTGACGCTGAATATTGATGTCGCTTTTTCTGCAGCCACTTGTTATCTGGTACAATCCCGGTTGACAATATAATAATACTCGTTGGCCTTCAACAAACGTATGGCAAGTCCTCCTGTCACGTGCCATCAGCTCATGGTCTCAAGGTCTTTCCACGTCTTCTTTATTTTTTTTTAAATTTCTGTCTCCTTGGTTACCATCACGTGTTCTTTAGTCTCCCTCTATCTTGTTTATCCAAGGATTCCAGAACAAAGACTGCCTATTAATGTTAACAAGTTTTCTCAATGTGTGGGTCTTTTTCATCACCAGAATGTTCATCTCTGATTCTTGTCATCAGTTCCCCATTGGTCATCTTCTTATACCGTTTTAATCTTTTAATTACAGCTAGCACCCATTTTTTTTTTTAAAGATAAGATAAATCAAGTCCATCACTAAGTTCATGATTCTTCAAACTTCAAGGCAGTCGTGTTGTATGGCTCTTAAACACAGAGAACAACAAAAACAACAACCAGACAGCTACAGACTTTCATAAATGGGTGCTTGTAAAGAATAGACTGCTAAAACTGTGCGACGTCACCAGTGTGGAAGTAGATGACTGTCCAGGGCCAGTGGAACAAGATATGAGATGACGACGCTGGCGATGCATAGGACGCACACTGAGGAATCCTGTTGATAGAATTGCAAGGGACTCCTTGTTTTGGAATGACCAGGGTAATAGAGGCATAAGTAGACACACAACAACAAAAAAAAAGCACGGAGAAGAGCACTGGAGACAAAAAATAAAATGAGGCCGACAGAAAGTTTTCGAGCTTACGGCACGCGACAGGAGAACTTGACATGTATTTATTGTAGGCATATGCTCCTTGGGGAGCTAAAGGCTATGAACAAAATTATTCTGTAAGCGCGAAATGTATTGTTGCTGAATTGTAATACAGTACAACCAGTTGAAATAAAATTGTTTGAAAGACAACACAGTTGAATTTGTTTGAAAGTATTTGTTTGCTATATTTCTCCATTCTTTGAGAATGCCTTTTTTTAAAACGAATAGTTTATTATTCACAATATTCTGCTCATAAAATACTGTAGCAGACCTTTCCAGAAAATATGTGGCACTCATTATGGTTAGTCGATAATGCGCTGTGTAAAAGTTTCACGTAAAATGAAAAAAATGTGATAAAGATTTTGCATTGTCAAAATGACTCTATTTAATATTATGATTTAAGACCAGCTCGACATTGATCTTATCAGCTTTATCAGATCAAACGCGATTTAAAACAGTACGAGAAAGGAAAGATCGGAAATAAAAACGACTTTTTGAGATAATTGTTATATGAACTATCAGAAAATCAAGATTAAGTTTGACAGCACATATAATAAGAAAATTAAATCTGTCAAGCTTGGTAATAACAAATATTGAAAAGCTAACAAAAGAAGATGTCCTTGTGAGTAAACACAACACGGTAACAATAGCAATCGTAGCAACCAGAACGATTAGCAACGGCCATACATTGACTTGAGACTGGGTAAATGATTCCTCGTCTGAGTCATGTAATGCAATATTCTTCTAAACCATACATAGTTGCGGGTGCTTGAATTTTAAGGATCTATGTTATCACGTGTTTCTGCGACGGAAGCTCACGATATGTGAACTGACAAGTTATTCTTCTGAGTACCGTTGTTAGATTGTTATTTTTATTAAGTTCATTTTGTTCCAATTCTTTTCGGAAATCGTCATTCTTTAAAATAGTTTATTAAGTTGTTGTTCTTTTCAATACGATCATGAATCTATTATTGTTTTAAGTTTTGTTTAACCTGGACACACAAAAAACATGATTGGCGTTATGTTGGCTGTTGTATTATTAAGTGTAATTAAAAAGAGTTTATTCCTTCTTCATGTGTTTGTAAGACCATTGTTACATTGTTTTGTAACAGTTCCTTCACTCAACAAATGTGATGTCTGTGCCAGATATGCAGTGTGAGGAATTCAAGTGACGCCGTTTGATATTACTGATATGAAAGAATCACGATTCGGGGACCTAGTTGTAATTTTAAAACAACTTAACGTGCTACGGTCTTGAGGGTTACACTGTCAGCCACTCTCAACCGAATTGTTGAAAATCAGTCTCGTATGTTAATAATCCTTAATGTTTTTCACGAACGGTGAAATAAATCAACAAAAATATTGTCACTATACAGATGATTTTTCATCATATGTATTATTTAGAGAAGGTTCAATTAGCTAATTTCTTCTTCTTCTTCTTCTTCTTCTTCTTCTTCTTCTTCTTCTTCTTCTTCTTCTTCTATTTCTTCTTTTTCTTCTTCTTCTTTTTTCTTCATCTTCTTCTTCTTCTATTTCTTCTTTTTCTTCTTTTTCTTCATCTTCTTCTTCTTCTATTTCTTCTTTTTCTTCTTCTTCTTTTTTCTTCATCTTCTTCTTCTTCTATTTCTTCTTTTTCTTCTTTTTCTTCTTCTTCTTCTTCTTTTTTTTCTTCTTCTTCTTTTTTCTTCATCTTCTTCTTCTTCTATTTCTTCTTTTTCTTCTTTTTCTTCATCTTCTTCTTCTTCTATTTCTTCTTTTTCTTCTTCTTTTTTCTTCATCTTCTTCTTCTTCTATTTCTTCTTTTTCTTCTTTTTCTTCATCTTCTTCTTCTTCTATTTCTTCTTTTTCTTCTTCTTCTTTTTTCTTCTTCTTCTTCATCTGCTTCTTCTTTTTATTCTTTTTTTCTTCTTTTTCTTCTTTTTCTTCTTTTTCTTCATCTTCTTCTTCTTCTATTTCTTCTTTTTCTTCTTCTTTTTTCTTCATCTTCTTCTTCTTCTATTTCTTCTTTTTCTTCTTCTCCTCCTCCTTGTTCTTCTTCTTCCACTTCTCCTTCTTCTTCTTCTTCTTCTTCTTCTTCTTCTACTTCTTCATGTGCCATGCACGCTCGTAAAGGATACCATACTTGTGGGCAACTTCGTGTTCCCAGTGTTGATTATCAACTCTGTTGTTGACTTCTTGCCGTGCCACGACATAAATCTGTCCAATATCTTCTCTCTTTAACGTCCTCGTTCTTATGTTTCTACAATCGTTCCTGTTGTCACAATAGATTCCAACATTCGTCTACTCATCACGTGTTAACAGAAAGTTTATTGGCGCCTTTCGCTCAATTGCGGTTCAGTTAGCTCTGAGCAAGGGGTCATCCACATATGACGTCACGCAGTGAGAGGGAGGGGGTCTAAATACTGTGACGAAGTGTGACTAAAGGGAGAGGGGGTTGGAAAAAATGTGGCGTCACACAAACAAATACTTCTTTCATAAATTATATGGGAACAAAATAGATTTTATAACCTAAATGATCAGTCTTCATTTATATACGCAATAGTTCACAACTGCCTTGTGGACAACCTATATTAATATTAAAATCTCTGCTGAAATATCGGATAATTATTATAACCTATTTTAAATTAATTTTAATTAAAAATCTCTTTTTTTTAAAATTAATACAGTGTAATACAAACCATTCCTGTAACCGATATTGATCTGGATGATAATGGATTTGTAGTTCGTTTAATGGAGGAGAATTTTAATTTGCTGTGTGGTAACAATAACGAAGAGAAATAATTCATTGAAAACAACTTCAGTTTTTTATTTTTATTTTTATTTTAGTGGGTTTTCTCTCAAGTATAATATTATTTTATTATTTGATATACTTATACTTGCAAGGTGGCATCATGGCAAGGGCGATACACATGGCGCCACAACAAAGTACTAAATGAGCTGGCTGATACAATGGACTAGGCAAGGATGAATGCGAACAGCGAAGTCAGACCGAGCACCGCAAATACATACCTTCTGAGAGCAGGAAAGCACACCTCAAACCAAGTATATCAATGTCGTAGATTTGCGATAGGTGAATTAAGACTTACGTTTGGTCCCTTCTGAATAGCAATAGAAACAGGTGATATTTCAGTGAGATATAAGTAGAAATAGATTTCACGAGTGAGATGGAGGAAATATATTTGAGTCGGTCTCTGACCCTCGAGATGATTTCTCTCAGTCAGCCTATCATCTACAACAGATTAAGATTTGTCAGACCGTCTAGTATAATATATATTAATATATATATCCCTCCAATACACACACACCTAAGTGACTACAATTGTGACAGACAACTCAGCCGTCCCTGAATTTGTTAGATGATGGTAAGAACCCTCTCATAACATCGGTACCTCTGAAGTGTTGGATGATATGGTACGACCCTTCGCAACGACCCCTTCGGATAGCATCAGTGTCTCCGAATATTGTGGTAACTCTTCGTCAAACGGGATTTTTTTTTCACCTGGACTCATTAGCTATGCAACCTTTCCACGCAGATGGTCAACACGTTTGCTGATTAATATGCGGACAGTTTATCTACCGTTCATTCTGGTCATCGCATTGATTTAAGGAGAGATTAAATCACGCCCACGGATATCTCTTGAGCAATAATATGCAGTTATTTTCATTAACTTGGCCAGTGGGGGGCGTTGCCAGCATCAAACGATAGTAGCGACCACGATCAAAGACACGGGGGGGGGGGGGGGGGGGAAAAGGGAATCTCAGGAAAGACTAGCGGCACGCTATCAAAAAGGCAGAAGTGGTCCCTGAAACGAGCGACGAAAGTTCCTGCCGGTATTTCGCATCTCGGTGTTAACCACAGAACCCATTGCAGTGGGAGCGAACGGGAAAGCCGACGCGCACGCAGCGAGCGGAGATACGGAAGACCAGGGGCGGCATCTCTCCTTAATCTGGCGGTCAGAACCCCAAAAGTCTCCTGAGATCTAAAAAGGTGTCAAATTTTAACATGTCCCACTCATCTTACATTCCATTTTAGATATATACAGACCACGAAGAAAGCCATTTTATCACTCGTTGGTCAGACCTTGACAGAAGCACTAGCTATATTTGAAATTGTGTTAGATTTTCCCCTGGATTTTCATATATACGAGGGTGAGTCAAGTGAGAACCGGAAATATGTTATAACAATAAGAATAATCATGCCATTATATTGTAACTTGCAAATATTGTTGTCTTGGATGTCTCGAGTGTCATGCATGCGCCATCGCGGTGATGACGCATAAGGTGATGTCTTGGTGTATGAATGGTGTACAAAGTTCAAAAACGGCGTGATTTCTGTGACAGATTGTTCACGACCGGGTCAGGCACACAGAGTAGTGACTCCAGAATCGATAGCAAGCGTTGAACGACTCGTACAGGGAAACCGCCGATTGACTGTGGATGATATTGCCACACATCTTGACATCAGTCACGGTTCAGCACACCACATCATCTCTGATGTGCTACAGTACCACAAAGTGTCTGCAAGGTAGGTGCCACGGCAGCTTACTCCAGAATTGAAACAACGACGCATTGATGCTTGTCAAGAACTTTTGCGGCGATTCGAAACAGAAGGTGGTGGTTTCCTATCAAGAATTGTTACTGGTGAAGAAACTTGGGTTCACTACCACGAACCTGAAACAAAGCGAGCGAGCAAGGAATGGCGCCATCCCTCCTCGCCGAAACCGAAGAAGTTCCGCACGCAGCCACCCTGCAGTGAAGGTAATGCTGACTCTATTTTGGGATGAACGAGGCGTTATTTTAGAGCACTACATGCCAAAGGGCAACACTGTCACCAGTGTCACGTATACAGAGCTTCTCATGAATCATCTTCGATCCGCAATCAAATCCAAACGACGTGGACTTTTGAGTAAAGGTGTCCTTTTGCAACATGACAATGCTCGACCCCATACAGCCCATGCAACGACTGAAACCATCAAGGCCCTGCACTTCCAGTATCTCCCACATCCACCGTACTCGCCAGACCTAGCCCCAAGTGATTTCCACTTGTTTGGACGACTTAAAGAGGCATTGGGAGGAAAGACTTTCAGGTCCGATGAAGAGGTACAGCGTCGATGTTTCAATTCTGGAGTAAGCTGCCGTGGCACCCACCTTGCAGGCACTTTGTGGTACTGTAGCACATCAGAGATGATGTGGTGTGCTGAACCGTGATGATGTCAAGATGTGTGGCAATATCATCTACAGTCAATTCGGTGGTTTCCCTGTACGAGTCGTTCAACGGTTGCGGTCGATTCTGGAGTCGCTACTTTGTGTGCCTGACCCGGTTGTGAACGATCTGTCACAGAAATCACGCCGTTTTTGAAAATAGTGCACCATTCATACACCTGCGACCTTGACATGCATGCATCACCGTACTTGAGCTTCATTCGCCGATGAATTTCTATTGGTTTCACCCCTTCGCTGATCAAAAATTGAATAACAGAACGCTGCTGCTGTTTGGTGCATTCCACTAGCGGGGCGGCCATCTTTAAAACGTCATTATGACGTCACCTTATGCGTCACCACCACGATCGCGCATGATTGACACTCGAGACATCCAGGACAACAATATTGGCAAGTTACAATATAATGGCATGATTATTCTTATTGTTATAACATATTTCCGGTTTTCACTTGACTCACCCTCGTATTTGCAGTGAATTCTATTCTGTGCAAAACGGTAAAATGTAATTGTGGAAAGTGATCAGTGGTCTAGTTCATTCATTCTATTTCACTGGATTTTGTGTAAATCTAAATCTATTCAATTAAACCATCTCAATTGTTCCAGTTGTAAATGTAATGATATATCTATTATATTATTTTAAAAGATAATAGATGCTTAAATGCTAAATTAACTTTTAAAAGTCGCGAAGGAATTTATAACTAATTGAGTTAAGTCATATATATAGATGTGTGTTTTAGCCATTTAAACTCGCGAAGTGTCTTCTTAAATATATAATTAAATACGCGTGTGTATATTATAGTCTTAACGGGAAATTCCTCGCGCTTTAGAATGTTATTTGATTTTTCGGTATATTACATGTTTTTTTCTTTCATACAGAGTGATCGTAACCTGCGATCCCAGCAATAAAGAAATCATCTTAAAACTTCCAGACATATTGATGAAACATTTTAAATTTAATCTTGTGGCGGTCCGATGCGGCCTAGCTATCATAATTACACGAAAGAAAGCCTACCCAAGAATATTTAAAAAGAAACCATCAAATTAAATTACAATCTGTAAGATAAACTGGAAGATGAACAGTGCCAGTAGCGATATTTTATTTACTGCCCTACTGTGAGAGAGTACATATTTACCTGAACTGTGACTCGGCCTAGTTTTTCCTCACTGGATTTAAAACCTACCGGTCAGTTGCTATCATCACGCCTTGAAGGAATTTTACCTCCAGCGCGAAATTAAAGAGACCACTCCATCCTCACCCCTGTGTTGAATTGTGTCAGTGCCATCCCATAGACTCCTTTTTATATAATAAAACACAAGAACTCTTAGGCTTCAAGTCCGGCGATAAGTGGGAATATTTGCTATCAGCAAACCTCGCTACATCTGGGACGGGACATCAAAGTACCAGACATTTTCATATGTCAAGAGTGTAATTGCTGTTTATATAATTCTATGGATTGTCTGATGCTGCAATCGGTAAGTGTGTGTGAGTATATGAGTGTGGGCCCTCACAAGCGTGCATGAATGACAGGAGATTTAATTTTTGCAAACCATTTGTTAACTTGCCTACCGGGTAATACCTTTTCTGTATACCCTGCATTGTTCCTTTAAGTGGGATATTTTGTTAACTCTGTTTAAACCACCCCCCCCCCTTTTCATTTGCTTAGTAAAGGGAAAACCAATTGGGAACAACAGGATTTTTTCTACCACCCATACCTAATATTGTAACACCTCTTTCAGAGTAATTAAATTCACTGTTGGGTTACATTACCTATGTTCCTGATAACTATCTATCTTTGGACTGGGTTTATCTTTGTCTAATACAAGCGGGAAGGGCTTAGTCGACACCAATCTTCTTCACCCGCCCCCTCACCTTGTTATTCTTATTTTCTGTACTTATGATATGTTTTCTGAAACACTTAATATTTGTTTGTGATTTGATTTTTAAGGTTAATAAACATCCTAAACTTATTTAGTACTGTGTTGGAATACCCAAAGCCCAAAATTTCCCCTATTTGTTTAATATAGTTTGTATCCACGTGCGTCTGTGTGTTTGAAGCACCAAATCGGTGTGAGCGCAGGTGTGTGTCTGGAAACTGGCAAATAATTGTTTGACTAGGAGAGTGAAGAGAAGATTGAGAGGAACGATTTTTCGTAAATAAGTCTGTCCTTACTCTCCCCAGCACTCTGTGAAGCAACTTTTTACTCTCTACATTTTCTATCACTGAGCTTTTCACCACCATTCTCCACTCTAAACAGGACCACTATTTCTAAGACTCTTTCTCTCAAATAATTTTACGACAACAATAGACACACAGACGTGAAACTATGACAATGGAAAATATAGATAATTGGGAACGAACTGACTGACACACTGGAATAAGTTCAAGTGAATTTTAATTATAATAAAATTCCATCACAACACATAAAAATTACAGCAAGCATATACAAATAGTCATAAAGTCAATGAATTGCTACAAGAATGATAGACCCATTGGTATGATCTTTTCCCTCGATGTATAGCCCACAGTCCTGTTAGAAGAAAAGTGATAGCCCCAAAGAGTCACGGATACATATGCTATAGTCTAAGATTTCCCTTTAAAGGTATGAACAGACTTTGATACTCTAATCTATCCTAAGGAAAATATTGTTAGCAACAAAAAAACTTGCATAAAGAGATTTAAGACAGCAAAATGGGTGCCAAGATACAACAATAAAGGAATCACTCAGTCCTGCATTCACTCTATTCAGTCATCAGGGCCCTGACATACATTCTTACCTACAATCGTGCTGTTGTTCGCCGTCTTTAGGACACCCACACACTTTAATCTGTCTTTCTTTTAATGAAGCGGATCCCAGCTCTGCAGATTTTGGGTTCATCCAATGTTCCGGGGAGCGTCCTCTTCATGCGAATATTTTTTCAAACTAATGTTAGTGTCACTTGAATCACGAGGTAAGAATTAGTTTTAAGCGGGCTCACAGTGTCAGAATCACGAGGTTTCCACTACTTAGGAAAAATGGCAGCTTTGTAACTTCGATCAAAGTTAAAAATCTTGGTCACACCACAAGTTGTCAAAAATGTCGGAAAGGTTATTGATAGTAATATCTTACTTGCCACAAAGGCTGAAATGTACTTGAGGGTTTTCTCAGGAAGAATTAAGTCTGGCTCGATAGGCCCGTTACTTCATTTAATCTTAAAGTTCATGTAATGGGTACTCTGTCGTTCTGGATGCCAACGCAATGCCAGACAGGTTTTACTTTATACACCCAAGTCTTTAAGAAAAAAATGTTTATGTTCTTCACAGATATTTCTCAGTACTACAACGCTGGTAAAGTTGGGCTACCCCAGTTTCACTGAATAAAGAGAAAACAACATATAAAATACTTATACATACTATTCCTCGGTTATAACTTACATTATAAACTGCAAGCGTAGAGCTTGTCTTATCGTTTAAATCTCCCGTGAAATAAGTTATCTTCATAAAATCAATCATCATGAATTAGAAATACATACGTTTGAATCGAAATTATAATTTCTGCGGAGCACTGCGTGAATGAAGCCTAAAACTCTGGTTTATATCTTAAACAGACAAAGGATGCATGCTATTTTCACAAACCCCCGGTTTCCTTTCTCCTCTTAACACTTCACATTCCCTTAGACGCTGGCCATAACTGCCAAAACGCGTCTTCATACCTCACGCCGACATGTCTCATTTCTGAGCGATGCAGATGGCCGTTTCCACACCTCACGCCGAGAAACTTAGCCGAAGAAAACTCGTGTCAGATGAAAATGTAGACAAATGTCTGCTCTCTGTGTCTGACTAGACGAATTCTCACACTATTTCGTCTTGTCCAGGGACTGAAATATTACGCAATAAAATGCGTTACTAGTAAGAGAAAGAAACGGCAAAGTCAGAATGGGAAAGTAATATTTTATCGCAAACGAACGAATGCGAACAACAGGAAAAGGATAAAAGAGCGATAATAAAGTAGAGGACACGGGTAGAAAAGAAAAGACTATAGAAAATTTATTGATCATAAATCTCTATGCGACAATCAAGTAGCAGTTTACCATCCCTTCATGACTGTGCAAATGACTGGGAGATGGCAGTAGACCTACCTGGGCTAGGGGCATATCCAGAGAGTATCAGAAGATCTCGAAGATAGCCAGATATATTGCTGCATTCCTTCTCATCGCACCAGGTTATAATGATTGAGCTGACCGTGCTATTTGAATCCAGATTGAACGAGCAACACTCGTTCAAAGTGGCCAAGTATAATGATCTAGCCACGGACTTGAGACACGATGGGTTCACTGCAAGGGTCATGGCTGTTGAGGTGGTTGCAAGAGGTCTCGTGGCGGCCTGAGTATATGATCTACTGAAACTGTTGGGGTTGAGGGGACAGTCAAGAACAAGAGCACTCAAAAGGCTCAGCGAAACTGCGGAAAAGGCATCGTGCTGGCTGTGGAACAACCGCAACGGTATATGGAACTCGGGAAAGTAATTTGGTTTCAACATAGGGGTTACTTTCACAATTGCCTCCAGCTGGCAGAAAATAGGAATTTGAAAGCTGCAACCAGGGTGGAGTGGGTTCAATTCACCGCACAAAACAGGAGACTGACACTTGGGAGTCATGACCAAAGTGGGCCCGCCCCCATTAGAGTCTAATTGAGATTAAGGGGCTGAAAGACTTGATCGATGGGGCAACACTTCTGATGATCAGATTGCCTCCTGATGTATCGTTCTGTGCAGAGTTTCCTGTCATCTTATTTTATGAAACTTTAACACAAGTAATAACTGAAATTATTGACGCATTTACTTTAAATTTATTTCATTTTTTAATCGTTTGAAATTAAGTTATACCAAAAATGAGCGATACTTTTTAATATATTTAGCAGCATATATATACATATCAAAGTCATATATATATATATATATATATATATATATATATATATATATATATATATATATATATATATATATATATATATATATATATATGTGCGCCACTTCCGGGTATCAGTTAATATGAACAAGTAACCCGCCAAAACATTACGACCCGGGGGGGGGGGGGGGGAGGGGGGTAAATAATTATATTATGTTCTTTCTGCTGTATTTACGAGTAATGGCACTAATTCTCATCTGGTAAATCCAATCCGGAACCGAAGACGCATCAACAGTGATAAATCCAGTCAGCGACCCATAGCTTGACTGCTTGTGTCAGGGTCAGCGAACCAGAGCTGACCAAGACCTTACTCCACTTCCAAGTGGTGGTCGTGGAAACAGACTGCATCACTGCAGTCTGGCTGAGAGAGTAAGGATCGAAGAGGGAAGGCTAAACCGGTCCCAAAAATGCCATGCTAAAACCGGATGTGTCGGGCCGAAAGGCGCAAATATCGCAGCTTTTCTGTAAACGGCGACACAACGTAACAAACGGCCTTTTCAGGACGAACGCAGAAGAAGAAGAAGCAGAAATCCAATCCTTTGCATTCCCACTTCAGCGTCATTGGAGCTTTGTAGTCAATCTTAAAAACTTAAAGGCCTGCGTGCTTTTTTGTTGGGTGTTCAGTTTAGATATCAAGATGCAGTACGAGCCTATTCCATGTTTTTTCCGAAAAGCTGGCTGAGTTTTCTTTCATTGTTCTTTTGTCAGTTATACAGTAAGCATACAGTGGGACGGTCGATTAAATTTGACGCACTTTGAATTTTAATAATCAGATTGTGTTCATATGCAAGCACGCAGCATATAATCGTCAAAAAATGATTTCACAGGTATGCGGGTCTACTGAACTTGTTAGATTTTGTTCTAAATGTGTGTGAAGTTAAACTTTGGTGATTTTCAAAATTTGGCACATTATGTTAACGCTAACCATCACCAAAAATTAGATGTAATTCGACACCATAAAAAGGAGGAACTGTGGCACTGTTGCTGAATCTGGCACGTGGACGTAGTATTAGTTAGTTTCTTATCCTTTACAGGACGTGGCAATCAACCCCAGCTTTTATTGGCTGTTTGTGATTTTTCTAGGCAATTTTTTTCATTCAGTAGTTTGCCATTGCTTTCTGAACGGTACGGCGCTTATACCATTGTTAAAAATCCACACAAAGCGATCTGCTACCAAACCGCCTGCAGCAGGTTTCTAACCTGGTAGGCTATATCTGGATTATGAAACTGCGTTCATATCCATTAGGCCACAGACGCCGACAGACGTAGTATTAAGTCTTTAAATAACGCAAGAGAAAGGAGTACTTGTTGAACCATCAAGTTTTCACGATCGTCAAAATCAACAATGCGCAAATTATTGATAAATGAACAAGTAACCCGCCAAAACAAAACGAGAAATAATTATGTTGTGCTCTTGCTGATGCATCACTTGATGACGTCACTTATTCTCCTGTCGTCATTTCCTTCCATGTCAGCTTCATTGTATCTTTGTAGTCAAACTTATCATGCCGTATGGTCAATGCACCACTGTCAGGCCTGCGGGTTATTTTACTCGGTGTTGAATCTGTGTCCAGATTCTATACAATGGTAAAGTCTCCTCACACCTTGTTTCGCTAGCATTTCCATCAATTCCCCATTGATGGTCCTGGGATTTCACTTCTTCTATTCTACCCTAAAACCCCTTAATGAAAGTTTGCTTACCTGTTATTTATTTATAGTAATTTTGATCGTGGCGTCTTCTGACACTGAGGCAATCTGATAAGTTACTTCATCGTTCACCTTACAAGACGGGATCGGCTCAGTGGCGTGGTAGCCCTTTTTGAGGCTTTATCATTGTTGCTGATATCGACTAACGGAATGTTTGTATACGCTGCATTAGGGATGCGACACAGAGGTCTCTTCTGGCATTTGCGTTCTGATATAATCAAAGGACTTCTGTCTATGTTTGAAAGATACGTGAAATGCGTTAGAAGTTGGTAAATCCCCTCAATTAAAAAGAATAGTTAAAAACGGCCACTCTATTGGTGTGTTTCTTTCACGATTAAATTGTTCAGGCTAATCTCTCGGTCTGTTGTGGGCTTACTGTCGTAGTCTTTCATTCAAAATGTTCCACTTTATTTATTTTTATATTTTGAACTTACTGTGTTAGCTCTGTCACGTGCAGTGCCTGGGGGGAAAGGGGGAGGGGGGGGGGGAACCTCCGATCAAACGGAAACAGAGTAGGACAGCTGCTCCTCAGGCATGTCGTACAAGGCTACTAGTATAAGGTCGTGCATGGAGCCGGCAATGTCATCGTGTAAATGAGATTGCTACACAAACTATTGCTGCAAGATCACTGCATGTTTGAATCCAGCTTCCTGAAAGTGGACTGGCTTTAGTGGTGGCTCCAAGAAAGCGGAAATGAAAATGATGATGATGATTATATTGTTATCCTTTGTAGTATTGTTTATTATTATTTCGTATTGTTACTATTATTGTGTTTTTTTTTGCGTTTGTAATCTTGTCGTACAGCTGGTGTTAAGACCATTTATGTTTCCATAGCTGTGCACTGTCTCTGAGAAAAAAAACACACTTTTGTCTAATGTACATTTTTTTTTTAACATTGTGACATGCGTAATATTGGTTTGTTCTTATTTCTTTCTCTTTTCAAGTACAATGCCTGGTGGTGCAGGCAATCATGTATCTCCTCACCTTCCTGTGTCTAGTACTATCTATTAAGTGTATTGTTGACTTCATTCCATGCCATCACGTGAAAATATCCAGAATCGTCTTCCTTTGTTGTCCTCAGTCTCTTTTATCCTTCCATATTTCCAGTTGTCACGATACATGGCAGCTTTTTCTCTTCTCATAACACGCTCAAAGACAGTGCACTGTTGTCTTCTCATAACACGCTCAAAGACAGTGCACTGTTGTCTTCTCATAACACGCTCAAAGACAGTGCACTGTTTTCTTCTCATAACACGCTCAAAGACAGTGCACTGTTTTCTTCTCATAACACGCTGAAAGACAGTGCACTGTTTTCTTCTCATAACACGCTCAAAGACAGTGCACTGTTTTCTTCCCATAACACGCTCAAAGACAGTGCACTGTTGTCTTCTCATAACACGTTCAAAGACAGTGCACTGTTGTCTTCCCATAACACGCTCAAAGACAGTGCACTGTTGTCTTCCCATAACACGCTCAAAGACAGTGCACTGTTGTCTTCCCATAACACGCTCAAAGACAATGCACTGTTGTCTTCCCATAACACACTCAAAGACAGTGCACTGTTGTCTTCTCATAACACGTTCAAAGACAGTGCACTGTTGTCTTCCCATAACACGCTCAAAGACAGTGCACTGTTGTCTTCCCATAACACGCTCAAAGACAGTGCACTGTTGTCTTCCCATAACACGCTCAAAGACAGTGCACTGTTGTCTTCCCATAACACGCTCAAAGACAGTGCACTGTTGTCTTCCCATAACACGCTCAAAGACAGTGCACTGTTGTCTTCCCATAACACGCTCAAAGACAGTGCACTGTTGTCTTCTAACATGAGGAATAAGCTGCCTATGGACACTGGTCTCTTTCAGGACATCATGTTGACTCAGTTAGTTGCCCGTCATGTTCTAAACATTCCTCTTTAAAACCAGATCATTCTTAGTCAGTCAGCTTCATTCTGAAGTATCAGTGGCATGTGTTTCTTTAACAAAATATAGAATGAAAAAAGGAAACACAATATGAATGTTGCGTATTCTGTTTGTAATCCCACTCACATTAATGGTAGTTAGGCTATACCTATTTGCACTGACTGTTACAGCAGACTCTACGTAAGTCTGGAAAAGACGGGTCGTCTGGGAGGGGGCAGGGGAACTGTCACGGAGAGTTATGTTCATTGAATTTTCTATATTTTCCTCTTCTTTTCTTCCACCCGTGTTCTCTAATTATTGTCGCTCTTTACCTTTTCCTGTGTTTTTCGCATTCGTTCGTTTGCGACTATATACATTACTATTTTGCCATTCTCACTTTCGCCAGTTTCGTTTCTCATTTAGAAACGCATTTCATGGCTGATTAAACGAGAAACTTCTTACGTAACGCGTCAGTCCCTCACCATACGATTTGGCGTGAGAAGGCATTCGGTCAATCGCAGCAGATTGACGAAATAACTGTGAATATTTGGCTAGTCTCAGACATAGGGCCGACCTATAGTCTGCATTCTCACCTGTCAAATCGTAGTTTCTCGGTGAGCGCTTAGGAAAAGCGCGATAACTGACACCTCCCCGGCGCAGTTTCAGACATTTGTCTATGAGTTCGCATCTGACATGTAGTTTCCAATGGTAGATTCTCAGTGTCAGGTGATATGACACTCACGCTCCAGGGCCAGTTTGGCGTAAGGTGCGAGAAAGCAAAGTGTCAGTTAGGGTTCTCAGGATGAGTTTCTCGGGGAGGTGTGAATAACTGTTTCTGCACTGGAGACGGGTTGTCTGAGATTCGCAAATGACACGCGCCCTCTCGGTCAGAAGGTGGCAGTTACGGCATGCGTTTAAGTGTTAAACGTAATCGTTATAGACGGAAAGGGGGATTATTTCGTTTTGCGAAATAAAAAGTTTACCTCTGGGTCTGGTAATAGATATAACCAGATTGTTAAACTAGATTTTCTTTCTCGCTCCTAAATTCGCAGTAGACAGGACGTTTCGTGCTAAGAGAATAAGCTGTATAGCGAAGTCTTAGTTTGTTCTTGGCAAAAATTTTGCCGAACTTCTAGACTACCAATAAATATAAGCATATAATTCTAGTTTGTGCGATCGCCTGTAAATTCTGTGTTGAGGTAATCTTATATATTATATCTAGTATTTTGTGAAGTGATAAAGTGATAATCGCTTATTTCATATTTCACTAGTTTGTTTTGTGCAGAATGAATATTTATAAGTCGGTTATATTCTCTAGCTGATGAGTTACAGTGGAAAGCAGAATAAATTATAATTTCTAGCTTAAACAACAATGTAGCTATAATGAATTTAATTTTACTGCTAAATAATCAGACGAGAACTATTTTTTTTCTAAACTAACTTATAAATGCTAGAAGCTTCATGAGTGGTGACGGAACACGTAGGTGTTCCTAATTCATGAGGATTGATGATTTTATATATAACTTATTTCACGGGAAAATTTAAATGATAAGACAAGCTACGCTTGCAGTTTAAATTACACTAGTCAACAAATTTTCAAAAGTTTTTTGTACCAGAAATTAAATGTACCATTTCTTATTGATTTTGACATGCTGATTTCAAATATCATAATGAAATTCACCAATTGGCTCTGGGTTTTTTTTAAATGATGAATTTACATTACAGTAATACAAATAATGTATGCTTGTTTACTTCTCTGGGCTAAACAGCTAGTCTTTCTACTTTAGCATTATAAAAATTGTGGTTACATACTCAATTAATTGATATTTTAACATAAAATGATAGAAAAAATAAAAACATTATTTAAAGTTCACATATCATGCTTTAAAAAGGCACATTTGAACCCATTCCGTCATTATTCAGTCGCTGTTCGAGCTCTCTTTGCTTGCTTCTTGTAGTCAATCGATGAGGTGTCTCTTGTCACAGCCCAACAGTAATCAACAAGCATTGAAGGGCTCCAATTGCCTTGATACCTTGTCTCCATAGCAGCAATGTCCTGGTGAAATCGTTCACCATGCTCATCACTGTCCGCTCCACAGTTTGACGTAAAGAAATCCAGATGAGAATCCAGAAAATGAATTTTCAAAGACATGTTGCAGCCAAGACTCTTATACTTCTGAAGGAGATTTTCTACAATTTCATTGTAATTATCAGATCTGTTGTTTCCAAGAAAATTGTCCACCACTGACTTAAATGCTAGCCATGCTGCTTTTTCCTTGCCATGCAACACGCAAAGAAACTCGTCATCATGAAGAAGTTTCGAATTTGCGGACCAACAAATACTCCCTCTCTTATTTTAGCTTCACTCAGTCTTGGAAATTTTCTGATGAGGTATTTGAAAGCCTCATCTGTTTTCTCCATTGCCTTGACAAAGTTTTTCATGAGACCCAGCTTAATGTGCAAGGGTGGCAACAAAATCTTGCTGGTGTCGACAACTGCTGGGTTCTCAACGTTCTTATTGCAGCCTGCAATGACCTGCACCTGATTGACCAATGTCTTCTGATGTAATGGTCACTTCGTGCACGGCTATCCCACTCACAGAGAAAGCAACAGTACTTGGTGTATCCACCCTGTAGTCCAAGCAAAAGAGCGACCACTTTTAAGTCACCGCAAAGTGACCAATGATGATGATCGTAGTGTATACACTTCAAAAAGCTGGCTTAATGTTTTCCATAAAGTTTACTTTCATATGAATCTGCGTGACCAACTGAATTGACCGGTAACACATTACCATTATTCAACCTAAAACAGCTTTATGAGAGTCTTCTTGGATGAATCATGATAAGCCGCCACTCTTGCCGGTATGTAATGATGTTGAGGGCTTTGCAATTAAACCAGAAATGTTGTGGCACGCAGAGAAAGGTCACCCTTTTGAAAAAGAATGTAATAGCCGGCTTCTGGCGGTTCCTATACACAGAAATTGTAACATCTTCTGCCAGGAGATTCCACTGTTGCAATCTGGAACCCAAAAGCTCGGCCTGGTTCTTGGGGAAATGCCGATCTCTTCCAAGCTCATTCAGTTCACCTTGGGTTGTGCGATTGTAGTTTGCTCAAAATTGTAGTCACATGAGGTTGATGGTTCAGGACCACCAATGTCCTCTTCATCAGTGGAAGCAGCTGAAAAGGATTCTTGCACTTTGGGTACTGGTAGGTATGCGCCTGTGGTACGGAGGAAGTATTGCGAGGAGATGTTTGGCTATTCCAGTCCATTTTATCTTCTTTGT
>JAMPIV010003933.1:1077500-1317146 GCA_024509875.1 Oreohelix idahoensis | reverse complement strand
AAGTTTGTGTCACCAATCCTAAACCGTTAATGTTGTTACCTGGTCATCCTGTTTGCCTGTGTAACCTGGTTTTACGTTTTTAACACTGGTTTTGTTGTGTGTCCTGTGACTGTTAGGAAAAAGTTTGACGTTATCGTTCAAACATGCAACAGAGCTGGGTACGTTTTAGGGTAACGGAGGAGACTCTTTACACCGACCTAAGGTATATATGGCAATGGAACGCCGAGGGGTAGTAAGCTTACTTTTATGAGACCTCAGATGGTTGTAAGTTAAATACGTGGTCTTAAGTTCAAATTTCTATTTCGGCTAATGGTTTGTGCTGGGCCCTCACCCAGTCGGAGAATCTGTCGGTTGGGGCTGGAGATAATTAACATGATGGAATCTACGGGGGTATTAATCTGTTCTATCATCCATTGGGTCGATTTGGGTGACGGGGAATCCGGATAATGAATCGATGAATGACTTCGGAGTGGCGGAGGGGAAACTAGTAGAGTATGCGTTTTCTCTGTCTGGCCCCCATTTGGAGGGAGTGAGGGGAGGGAGGGACCATACCCTCTACCAAATGATTTGGGGGGGGGGGGGGGTTGGAGGTAGGGGATGGTGGGGGTAAAATGGTATATGATAAAGTGTCGCTGTTCCTTGAATGTAAACAGGTTTTTGTTTAGGTGTACCTCCGCCACACCCGCTGAATGAAGTGGTGGGTGGGGAATAAGTATTAATGGTCCATATCAAGTATTTGATTGATTATTTTTTCATAGAGTGGCTGAACAGGCTTGTAATATGCTGGTATTTCAGGTCGGTCCACAATGATTGGGGAATAAAAAAACTTGCATATTGAATAGAAAAGTGGAACTTTCTTAAAATGTTATTCTGGCATTGTATATTCATATGTAATTGAAAATTATATGGGATTGATAGTTTAGGGGCCATACATTCTTTTTCTCCGATCACCTGTTTAGATTCCAGGGGAGGTATAGGGTGATTTCGATATTGGGAAAGATTTCTCCAAGCTAAATTTTTCCTACGTATTTTGTCCTATGTCTGTGCCCAAAATGATGTAGTCAATGAAACCAGGAGGTGGATTTGAAGATGTGTATCTTCTTAAGTTTTGGCTCGTTTTGGCGTGCAGCGACATTTTTAGCAGTAGGGACAACAAAAGTCCATCGGGTTATATTAGAGTGAGGGATGTCCCAATACAAAATATGCTGTGGTCTGCTAAAATAATTTTAATATTGGCCATGCTCCTTTAGCGAGTGCAGTATATGCTCCCTTTAGCGAGTTGCAACATGTACCTCCCGATAGCGAGCTCAACATATGGCTCCCTTAGCGAGTGCAACATCTTGTGCTCCCTTTGTTAGCGAGTGCAGTATATGCTCCTTTAGCGAAGGCAGGTTGGGTATATAGCTCCCTTTAGCGAGTGCAGTGTATATAGTGCTTTCCCCTTTAGCGAGTGCAGTATATGCTCCTTTAGCGAGTTGCAGTATCGTTGGAAGTTGCCTACAGCCTCCTGGTTAGCGAGTGCCAGTATGGGAAATGCTCCTTTAGAAGCGAGTGCAAGTAGTATGCTCCTTTAGCGAGGTGCAGTTATATGCTCCTTTAGCGGTGCAGTAGGTATGCTTCTTTAGCGAGTGCAGTATATGGCCTTCCTTTAAGCGAGGTGCAGTAATATGCTCCTTTAGCGAGTGCAGTATATGCTCACTTTAGCGGGTGCAGTTTATATGCTTCTTTAGCGAGTGCAGTATATGCTCCTTTAGCGAGTGCAGTATATGCTCCTGATGCTTCCTTTTAAGGAGGCGGGTGCAGTATATGCTCTTTAGCGAGTGCAGTATGTGACTCCTTAGTAGCGAAGTGCAGTATAGTGCTCCTTTAGCGGGTGCAGTCTATGCCTTCTTTAGCGAGTGCAGTATATGCTCCTTTAGCGTGGAGTGCAGTAGTAATATGCTCCTTTAAGCGGTGCAGTATATGCCTTCTTTAGCTGGGGGTTGTGAGTGGTATGGATGAGTATATGGGGATATGCTAGGTGTGATTAGGGAGTGCAGAATATGCTCCTTTAGCGAGTGCTGGTATTGGAATGCTCCTTTAGCGGGTGCAGTATATGAGTGCTTCTTTGAGCGTGCAGTATCAATTGGCCTAGAGATGTTTGCTTGTATATGGGTCCGTTGCGAGTGGCTAAGGTATGGCTCCTTTAGCCGGAGTGCGAGTGGGGGCTGCAACAGGTGCTCCTGTAGCGATGAATCTCAACATGTGAGCTCCTTTGGGCGGGAGTGCAACATGTGCTACCTTTGATCGAGTAAAGTATGATGCTCCTTTGGCGAGTGATGCAATGGGGGTGATGGGCCCTTAGCGTGAGGGGGGGCAGCATATGGGCTGGGGGGCGTTTAGATAGAGAGGTGAAGGCAACGAGTGGGTGCTCCCATAGCGAGTGCATCAGGGTGTCCTGAGCGGTGTGCATAGGCATTGTCCCGATAGCGAGTCCCCAGACCCCAAAGGAGGGGGGGATCTATATGGGAGTGTCATGGCCAGTGCAGATATGCCCCCCGCCCGGGTGCAGAAGCTCACTTGCGTGGGCAAAACATGCTCCCATAGCGAAGTTCTCAACAACGCCCTTGAGTCGAGCTGAATATATTGCCTCTGGCAGCAAAACCCAGCTCCTTCATTCCCTCATGACGGAACTGTGTTCGAACTATGGGCGAAGACTGGTCTCTGGCGCCCTGAAACCAGAAGGCCCAGGAGAGGAGGCTCGGCAGCAATGATTCTACAAAGAGAAGGAAACGTATCTCAAAAACGATCTACTACCATTTAGATAAGCTAGTGGGCGGGGGTTAAAATGGAGCAATGGCTAAGTTAAGATGCTTACTGTAATCGAAAGTGCCATGCTGAAAAGTACCAATACGCCGCTTAAACTGTCTATAGGTAGCCCACATATTGGGGATGAGAATAGTCAGAACGTGCAAGTCACCTGCAACTTCATGCAATGCTAATCATTATGGCTAAAAAGAAAAAATGCAATAAAATGGAATAAAATAAAGTATGGGTTGACGGATCTTTTCTGTGCTCTTAATCGCACCCTTGTTAGGGTGTCTGTGCTTTAAATTGTGTTGTTGGTCTTTAATATATTCTTTTCCCCCCCTCAAGATCAACTTAGGTATAAGTTGATTTTGTCATTGTCTGTTGTTATGCTTAAGAGCTGTTTGGCGTGTGGAGCATAAAATCGTTTTTCCAATGCACACGTGGGTCGATTTTGGGTGTTAAACAATTAGTAAACGCTATGGTGTTGTAAAAAAAATAAACGTGCTAAAACTAAACTAATAAAATAACACTGCCGCTAAATATCGCAAATATATAAAACTAACAATTAGGGTGGGAATAATCTAGATCCCAATGCCGAATTGGGTGGTTGGGTGAGGGGTGGAGGTGGGACAGGGGCAAATGAGGGGGTCGAACTAGGATGGTAGGGGTGGGAGAAGTAGGCAAATGATTCTCATTCCCTGAGGCTTATTCCGCTGTTACTCACACTTTTTCTTTCCATGTTTTTTTTTTTTTTAAAAAAATAACTGTCAAGACGCCCTGCATGGAACAGTTCTAAATTATACGTAGATATTAGTCCAGACTGACAAATTATAAGAATTGTTAGATTGTTCTTTCTTTTGTTCCGTTTTTTATATTTTTACGGAGCAAATGGTCGTCACTTCATTTAGCACCATTCAATGAAGCTTACTCTAAAGAACTTCAAATGCCTTTTACAGTGGGGGCTTCAAATAATTTGTTTTCCATGACGAGATTGCTAGATCCGTGTTCAATCTTCCATAGTCGCAATTAGCCACAAGCTGGCTTATGTGAAGCAGTTCTATTATTTACTCCCCAAATTTTGGCAATGATTGTTGGCGCAGTTCTTTGCCTGATGACTGAAAACTACCAGTAAATATTAGGTTGACAGGGTGACAAAGCAGTCAGTTTTAATAAAAAATCAGCATGTTTGCGGGATTGTCAAGTAAAAAAAAAAAAAAATCATCACCGGGGTAAATAGAGAGCGTAGAGAAGGTGCTGAAACACGTAAGCGAACGCTATGTGAATATGTGGGCCACTCAATATATTAATACCGATTAACGTAGAATAAACAAAGGGGGTGACATACATCACCAATACAAATCCCTACCAGTAGTCAACATAATGAGGTCAAACTGATGGAATACGTCAAAGAATGGAGGGTCATAGAGAAAGACAACGTACTTCCTTAGTCGTTCCTCTTCTACTCTGGGGTGTAGAGATTTGCCAGAGAGAGCGCCATACTATTCTATCGGCTGTTTTCCTCTTGGCCTGGTTCTAATCTAGTCCTCGGTCCTTCAGAGATTGTCTAACGTTGTCCTCCAAGCGAACTCTGGGTCGTACTTGATGCCTGGGTCCCTGGCTTGTGGATTCTCATGTTTGCAGTGCTCGCCAATCTTGTCCAATTCTGCAGGCATGGCCAAACCATCTTAGTTGGGACTGTTCTACTTGGGTCTGCAGGGGGGTGGGTTTTGAGGTCTTGTCGTATCGTCTGGTTGCGGACAATGTCTCTTCTTGCTACTTCAACCACCTTCCTCAGATACCTTTTTTCTGAAGTTTGGAGCTGGCTTTTGTGGGTTGTAGTCATTGCCCACGACTCGCATCCATAAGTCAAGACTAGAACAAAGGCGAAGCGGTATACAGCCATCTTCGTCTTCTTGCTTACTTCTTTTTTGCTGAGAAATCCTCGATTTATGGCCTGAAAAAGTCTCACAGCTGCTGCATTTGGTTTGTTCCACTTGGGTCTGCAGGGGCTGCGTTTTAAGGCCGTAACAAGAAAGGCATAAACTTGAAAAATGCTACTTTTTCTATCGCGGATACCAAGCGATGTCTTAACTTAAACATTGTTTAGCTAAGAGGTGGTCATACTGTCCTCTTCACACTCTATTCCAAGAGACGGCATAAATCATGATCCTCCGGTAGGTCCTAGGAGATTATTTGGTAGACATCTATGTGATGGAGGAAAAGAAAAGATTTTTAAAGCTAGAGAAATTTCGGACTAACTCTCTCTACCGCCCGCACTTAAAAGCGCGGCATGCCCAGGATTAAAATTACTTATTCTGCGTTCCCAGTGAAAACTCGCAAGCTAGATTACTAAAACTCATATTAAACGCTAACTGCTGAGACAAGAAAGTGATCTTTTCTTTGCAGTGACGTTAACGTTCGGTAAAATATAATTTAGTTTGAATTTTTCACAGCTCTGTTGATGGAATTACAGGAAGTAGAGATAAAAGTGACATGCAGACTGTACTTATTTCAAATTCTGTTAAACCTGACAATGGACATGCCTTTATCAAAGTACATCTTTAGAGACGTCTTTTTTTCTAAAGTAGATCGCCATGGATCCTGGGTTGCCTGTCGCTACTTTCTCCCCTCACTGCCTCTTGTCCTCTTCACTACCTTTCTTTCTTACCTTCAATCTCCGTACTCTATCTGTCACCTTGTTTTTTTTTTTTTTATCTCACTTTTTAATCTGTTCTGCCTCTCTCTGGTCCACACAAGTCTACATTCTCTACCTTCCGCCTGGCTTTTTAATCTGGTTTTTTTTTTTTTGGGGGGGGGGGGGGGGGGGGGGGGGGGGGGGTGGGGGGGGGGGGAAGGGGGGTGGGGGGGGTGGGGGGAGTTTTGCCTCAGTTTTGCGACACCTGTTCTGTCGATTACATTAGGACGCATGTCCAAGATATAAAAGATCTTTTTCCTACTGATCTAGCATGTTAGCAGCATGTAAAATAAAACAACAGGACAATGGAATAAAATTCACTAAGATTACACTCGAGATGAACGAGAGCGGATGTCCTGAGAGGAATTGGGCCCAGGGGGCAAAAAGAGTAATTGGTCCCCGATAGTCGATTCATCATGAAGAGGGTAGTGTAACGTGAACCTCTCTACTGCTATGTACCCTCGGGCACTGCCCCAGATGCCAAACCCTCAGTCCGCCCCTGTTGTTAAACTGTACACTCGCTTCACCCGTTCTCTTAACACTCTCACTTAAATTCTGGCGTTAAGTTTGCGAAAATAGTCAGCCAATAAGATAAGGTCTATTGGTTTTCTGAAGTTCTTCCAAACAAATATTTACGTAGCGCTGCACTCGATTATGCGCGTTGTTATGATCTACCCTAGTCACGTGAACGCCCTGTCGCTGCATTCGGGTCCTGACAGAGGGGAAAGACTCTCGAATCAAGTATGGCAAAATTAAGGGCTTTTTAAAAATCTGCAGAAAATGCGATTCTTAAAATTCTGGTTAATTCATGACAACCAAAACAAAAAACAAAAAGAGATTCAGCAGTATTCTAGTTTATGTGCGTGTCGATGTAGAGAACAAGTCTATGCCGTAGTGTCTATAGCACGTCTGAGCGCTATGTGTGTTTCGGAGTGAGTAGACTATTTCGTGTAGTAAGGCTTGAGAAATCAGATAGCGCATTATAGATACAGTCTCTATCGCAATCAGCTCGTCGTAAGACTGATACGAGAAATTTTATTGTTAGATAGTTTGCTGGACGAAGTTGTAGTGCTCGTTTTCTAGGAGATAGTGATCTCTGATCTCTGTCAACGCTCATTTGTGGAGTGAGTCGAGTGGTGCAATGTAGCTAGTTGTTGCGCCATCTACCTCAGTCCGTGTGTGCCCTATCGATGGATTCGCTCGCAGCGTAAATTTTTTCTGTCTCTCGCGCACGTCCCGCACTCGCTAAGGGAGCATATACTGCACTCGCTAAGGGAGCACATGTTGCACTCGCTAAGGGAGCACATGTTGCACTCTCTAAAGGAGCATATGCTGCACTCGCTAAGGGAGCACATGTTGCACTCGCTAAAGGAGCATATACTGCACTCGCTAAGGGAGCACATGTTGCACTCGCTAAAGGAGCACATGTTGAGCTCGCTAAGGGAGCACATGTTGCACTCGCTAAAGGAGCACATACTGCACTCGCTAAAGGAGCATATACTGCACTCGCTAAAGGAGCACATACTGCACTCGCTAAAGAAGCATATACTGCACCCGCTAAAGGAGCATATACTGCACTCGCTAAAGGAGCATATACTGCACTCGCTAAAGAAGCATATACTGCACTCGCTAAAGAAGCATATACTGCACCCGCTAAAGGAGCATATACTGCACTCGCTAAAGGAGCATATACTGCACTCGCTAAAGAAGCATATACTGCACCCGCTAAAGGAGCATATACTGCACTCGCTAAAGGAGCACATACTGCACTCGCTAAAGAAGCATATACTGCACCCGCTAAAGGAGCATATACTGCACTCGCTAAAGGAGCATATACTGCACTCGCTAAAGAAGCATATACTGCACCCGCTAAAGGAGCATATACTGCACTCGCTAAAGGAGCATATACTGCACTCGCTAAAGGAGCATATACTGCACTCGCTAAAGAAGCATATACTGCACCCGCTAAAGGAGCATATACTGCACTCGCTAAAGGAGCATATACTGCACTCGCTAAAGGAGCATATACTGCACTCGCTAAAGGAGCATATACTGCACTCGCTAAAGGAGCATATACTGCACTCGCTAAAGGAGCATATACTGCACTCGCTAAAGGAGCATATACTGCACTCGCTAAAGGAGCATATACTGCACTCGCTAAGGGAGCACATGTTGCACTCGCTAAGGGAGCATATGTTGAGCTCGCTAAGGGAGCACATGTTGCACTCGCTAAAGGAGCATATACTGCACTCGCTAAAGGAGCATGGCAATATTAAAATTATTTTAGACCACAGCATATTTTGTATTGGGACATGCACTCTAATATAACCGATGGACTTTGTGTCTAGGCTAAAAAGGTCGCTGCACGCCAAAACGAGCCAAAACTAAGAAGATAAATCTTCAAATCCACTCCTGGTTATGACATCATTTGGGCAACAGACATAGGACAAAATACGTAGGAAAATTTAGCTTGGAGAAATCTTTCTAAAACCCTATACTCCCCTGGAATCTAAACAGGTGAAGGAGAAAAAGAATGTATGATAATATCAATCCATATAATTTCAATACATATGAATATAAATGCCAGAATAAAATTTCAAGTAGTTTTTTCCCATTGTGGACCGACCTGAATACCATATTACATTCTGTCAGCCACTCTATGAAAAAAATCAATAACTTGATATGGACCATAATACTTATTCACCATTCAGCGGTGTGCTGAGGTACCTAAAACGCAGTAAACATTCAGAAAAAGAAAATTTATACCCCCCCCCCCCTTTTTTTCCCCCCCGCCCCCGAGTGCTCTTTCAGTGGTTGTAAAAACGTCTTGGATTGTTAGAACAGACTAACACCGTAGATTGAAAAAATAAATTTAAATAAAATGTAAGATTCCGTGTGAGGTGAGGGGCAGCACATACATTAGCCGTATAGAAATTTGATAAGACCTGATTTACACCATCTGAGGTCTCATAAAATTATCGATTTTCATGTTCATTGCCAATCAAAAATAGGCGGTGTAGGTTGGTTAAATAAAACTTAGTTGTTGCATGTTGAAAACGTAAAACGTGTTGATAAAGTAAAACAGGTTAAAAACGTAAAACAGGTTGACAAAGGAAAACAGGTTGACGAAGTAAAACATAGACGGTTAGATTGGTAAAATTAAATATAAGCGGTGTAGGTTGATATTGTAAAATTTAGTTGCTGCAGGTTGATAAAGTTAAACACAGACAAAAGCAGTTGATTAAGTAAAATACAGTTACTGCAGTCTGACAAAGTAATACATAGACGCCGTAGGTTGTTAAATTAAAACAAAGGTACTGTAAGCTGACAACGTAAAACGTAGGTGCTGTAGGTACAATTTTGTCGTTGTAGGTTGGTTAACTAAAACATAGGGGCCGTAGGTTGATAACGTAAAACTAGTTGCTGCAGGTTGACAAAGTGAAAAAGAGGCGCTGTACGCTGGTTAAGCAAAACATAGGGGCTGTATGTTGATTAAATAAAACATAAGTTTGATTAAATAAAACTTAAGTTTACAACTAGTTGAGAAGAAATGTTCCTTCCAACGTATGAGGTGTGTTATTGCTATGCATAAACGCCTGCTTACTGACTTTGAACTTTCGAAATCCAGCTTTACTCACCAATGGACTTCTTCGTGCCTGGCAGCGTTCCCTCTTATTCGTACCATTATCCATGACACTAATAGGGAGCTTTATACTCGGTTGAGGACGCATAAAAAGGAGAAATTTCGTCGCCTCCGTCCTCATCTTCCTTCAGTATCCTCTATTCTGGCTTCTACCCAAACGAAAGTTATCTGCATTCCTCCAGATCTACAACTATCTTCTGATGAACTGTCTGTCCTGAGTAAAGGTCTCAAGTTTGTTCCTCTTCGTTCTAATTTTGACAAATACTCTCTGCTTCAAGATGTTCACCGCTGTCACGGATTGCCTCCCCTTAGCTCTGCAGTAGTGGTCCACCAGTGGCCAAAACGCCAGAGTTTCTATAATGGGTCGTCAATGGTGTCTACCTTCGCACAAGATTCCTCTTGGCAGAGTTGTAGATAGAATGGTAATGACGCTTCTATCCCCAGGGCGTTTCCACAAGCTATTTCCGAAGTCAAGAACAATGCTGCATTGGCAGGGCAATTGTTAACTTATATCGGTCCCCCACCTTTTGTGAAAAATTAAGCAATGGTTTTAGCCCGCTTAAGCCCCCAGCTGGTGTAAATCCAGCGAAATTCCTTGTAAAAACTGAGAAAATATGTGCTTGGACAACGTGAAAGCAATGATTTGCATGAACTACAATTAACAAGGTACATATATCTCACAAAATGATATGATACACTTGAGGCACATGTGATGTAATCATCACTCATCACTGAGTCTGGGGTTGTTGCTGCTTTCCCGTTTCTGAGCAAATTAGCATAAAACAAACATCAGCGTTTGCTGTAGTGGTTTATGAACATACTATTTTCATATGTTGAGGTTGCCAGCCTCATATATAACCACTCAGCAAGAAAACATGTCAAATTCACATTTGTTAAAAAAATGTTTATACTTACCCCAAAGTAACTTTTGGGAACACAATCTCCTCGCACAGTTTAGACTGGACACAGCACTTTATTAGATGCTTCGAATCACTTGGTCTGGAAATGTTTGTATTCCTCTCATGACGGGTGATCTGTGATTCATTAGGTCTCCAGTCTTTGTATTTGTAACTGCGGGTTAACTTTTTTAAGTTTTAAAGTTGCCCACATACTCGGTAATGGTCCTTTAAGTTTCCAGTATTTGTATTTAAAATGCGGGTTTACTTTTAAGTTTAAAAGTTGCCAAAATTCTTCGATCTGTCATTTATAATTTTGGAATCCTTAGTCCGATCCTTTTCTTTCTGGCTCTGGTGAATTACTAGCTTGACGTGGCGGTGCAGTCTGATTTGTGACTCCGATTTCGCTAGATTATATTTCCAATTTTCAGTTTAAATTCCCAGTTTGTGCTTCCGACGAATTTGCCAGTGAGAACCATTGTGTATTCCGGCTCTCACTTTACACCAATCCAATCTCTTTTTCACTATATGGGTAGGGCAGTTTAAATCATAATACCACCGCGTGTTTTAAAATATTACATTTAAAATTCCAACGCGTGACCTCTTTCTAATAAGGCTGTAATACTTCCGCTCAGATTGTCTCCTTTGCCAGGTCATCTGTAATAATTACATAGGGATGGTCCCGCGGAAGCAATAATCTACTTATCACCTGTGTCTTTGCCCATCACTCAGACGGCTTTCTTTTCATCGTTCGTACGAGACCATATTGTACAAACGCAGATCGCCTCTATCAAATGTGGCTAGGCGACTTACGGGATAAACGTATTACCCGCTGGCCGGTGTAATTAACCTGGTGTTATTACGGTTCACCTGGAGAAACGCAAACAAGTCTGGGAGTGGTCACAGCAAAATGATGAATGAAGGTGCATAAAATATGCCAAATAAAAGCGGATGAAGGAGTGAGAGAGGGGCTCAAAGGTACATGTACAAACGTTGTGTCACAACCGCTTCCATCGCCGCATGCGTCTCAAATATTACCATCGTAATGGTGATGATTCTACCAGGGTTTCCTATACTGATGATATGTTTAGTCGCTTCGACAAATCCAAACAAGACTGGATTCCAGCTCCAGGAGCTTCTCCTGCTCTGGATTTGTATATTGCCAATACTTTACTTGACATTAACCAGCTTGCTGTACCCCGTCTCCGTCGAACTAACAGCACGTGATGATATTGTCATCAAACCGGCAGACAAGGGAGGTGCAGTGATAGTTTGGAGTAAGGACTTATACATTCAAGGAGTTACACGGCTAGGCAACACCACCTACTATTCACCTTGTTCTGGGGATACCACAGTCCGGAATAATCTGACTGTTTATAAGACTATCCGTGGTCTTATCTAGGATGATCTTCTTCCTTCTAGTGCTTTATCTCTTCATATTTTTTAAAGTAGTCTAGGTAAGCCTTCCTTTCACATGCTCCCTAAGGTGCATAAAATTGATAATCCTGGTAGGCCTATTGTTTCAGCCTGCACTTGTCCCACTGAACGGATCTCTGAATTCCTTGATTGCATTTTCCAGCCCTTAGTCGCCAATCTACCTTCTTATTTTAAGGACACTACTCATGCTATTACCACCTTTGATTCGATTAGATTCACGCCTGACCATACTTACCGTCTTTTCCTTCTAGATGCGTATTCACTTTATACTTCTATCCCACATTGTGATGGGCTCAAGTCACTACACTTTTTTCTCGACCAGCGTACTGATCTTACTATTAGTACATGTCTTCTTCTTCGCCGTGCTGAGTTAGTTCTTAATCTTAACTCTTTTGAGTTTAATGGCCAATTCTTCAACCAAGTTAATGGCGTAGCTTTGGGTACTAAAATGGGCCCTAGTTACGCTTGCCTGTTTATATGCCACTTTGAGTATTTGGTCTTTCAAAGTTACGATGGACCGATACCCGAGTTTTACCGCCGCTATATTGATGATTGGATTGGCATTACAGTCATGTTTGAGGTTGACCTCCGTCGATTTATTGACTATGTTGGTAATTTCAAAGCGCATGTGCCCCAGACTCAGAATGTTTCATTTCCGAAGATTAATTTTATTACCAGAGAGTCATTTACATGTGAATCAAGGAATCTTATTTATGCCATTATCTGTAAAAGATGCAACATTACCTATATTGGTGAAACTGGCAGAAGTTTGGCAGATAGATTCCATGAGCACTTAAATGACATTTATCACTGGGCACCTAAACCTGTGGTCCTTCATTTCAATAGCCCAGACCATTTCTGTTGCCTTGATGCCCTGGTAACCGGTTTACATGCCTGCTTTTGTGATGACCGTACTCGCTTTTCTCTAGAGAATCGTCTGCTTTTCGAAATGGGTTGCCTTTCTCCTCATGGTCTAAATGTCCAACATCATTTTGCTGCTATTCAATGGCTTTCCACTATTTTAGACTTCTTGATTTCATCCATCGCTTTTTCACGATCTTTCTTTTATAAGTTTGTTTCGCATCGTGTCCTATGTGTGTATTTTTATGACGTCACGTTTATTTGTGATTCCTGACGCTATTGTATTCACCTCTTCACCGTATCTTTTGCCGAGATTGTCATAGCAGGGCTTCTTGTTTTGTTATTCTAGTTTGTGCTTTTTATTTTCGTTGATTGTTGAATTAATTGTCTTTATATTTTGTCGGTTTTTGTATTTTCCTTACTTTATTATTGCTCTTTACCTGTGTTGTTACATTTTATTGCATATACACTGTACGCGTTTGTAGTCTTGTATAGTATATTTCTTTAACCTGTCTATATTTCTTGTCCTTGTTGCCTATTTGTAACTGTGGCTGACGAAGGGTGAAACCCGAAACGTCCCTTGTTTCCTGTGTACCGTTAATCTGTAAAACTGATTCAATACTGTTTTATTTGTTAATATATATTTATAAGTGATACAGGCTGACTGAGAAAAACATATGTGATAAAGGTTGACTGAGTAAAACATAGGTGATAAAGGTTGATTAATTAAAACACAGGTTATAAAGGTTGATCAGATAAAACATAGGTGATAAATGTTGATTAGGTAAAACATAGCTGCTCTAGTAAAACGTAGGCACTGTAGGTTGACAAAATAAAAAATAGGTTGATTGAGTAAAAGATAAGGACTGTGTATTTTCATAATTTAATAATGACATATAACAAATCTCAGTAGATGCATCATAACTGCTATTATTCGACACTGAACCCTTCTCAGGGTGCTTCTCCTACCTCTCTTCCTCATATTACTACTTCCTTAATGTGCAAACTTCGTTTTCAGATCCTATTTGAGTTCGGAGGACAAACGAGTGCCATCCCCACAATGCGAATGAAATACTTCATGAAGTTCAAGTTCCCAAAATCTAACCCTCATAACGCTGGGAAATTATGCTTCAATGAACATGCGCATTCTATTCCACCAAGAACCTATTCACCAATCTCCAAGAAAACTATAGTCCTCTTTTCTTGATAATCAGTGTTAATAAGGGTGCGGCTGTCTTATGATATAAAAAAGGTAAAGGTAGTCCCATAACAGATACTGTCGCAGGGGAGTGAAGTGTTAGAGACTTCACCATACTAGGTCCAGCATCGAGAGGTGTGGTGACAAGGTACATTTACATCTGGGTAGACTGGAGCGTGTTGGTACCGTAATTCGAACCCGGCTCATACCACTGTCAATCGGACGCTCTTCTTGTAATATAGTTAAGGTTGATAAGATAGCTCAGTTATTAACCCTCATTTTTACAGTGGACAAAACAGATTTTTAAAACTGAAAAACAATGACTTTGATAAAACTAAAAAAGAAAAACATTTAGGACTACTTCAGCCTATTGACTTTGTTCTTGTCAACATTAAAAAGCGAATTTGACAAACCTAAAGGCAAATCGACATAGCAGCACGAGTGATTGCGACTAATTCTTAAGTTTTTATAAACTGTAATTTTTCAGTTAAGAATTATAACCGTTAAATATTTTCGTCGAGTGTGGCGAACTTCTAAATACAATATCTAAATTAGAATATAACAGTATAGTGCATAAAGTCAAAGATAGGATAGTACTACAAATTTTCGGCGAGAACCTTAGTCGTCGCCTACGCCTTCAGCTTATTATTTGATAACGCCGTAGCCGAACCAAAAAGGGTACCCAAATTTTCAAATTCGTCCTTGAGACAAACGTAACATTTTCCTAGGTCAACTAAGTATTTGCCTAAATACATTGTGGACGGGAGGGGCACGGATAGATACCCAACGCAAATCACGTCTCACAGTTGTTTCTAAAAATAAAACTAACTTGCTAGTATTGCCCTTAGGCGGTTTTTAAAATTACGATGTAAACGTGAGAAAAAAGTGGACACTACGGTCATGAAAACACGCTTAGCTCTTATTGCGAATGACGTAAATTCTCGTGTATTACGAGAAACTCTCGTAATTAACTTGAAAGTACATGGGAAAAGAATTGAACAGGAGGTAGTTTAAAAATCAACAACTAACATGGAAGAAAAAAAATATGGAATATTGAACCAAGCCACGTAGCCCCATAAAAATCATATATTCGTGTACCTGTGGCCTTGCTGACTAAGAATATGTTATCAATTACATAAATAGTCCATTAGATAATCAAATATTGGGGATAATACATAGAGAATCGGAGATACTGTCAGGTCAAGTCATGTCTGCTTAGATTGGATAGCATATTTTTTGGGGGAAAAATTAGGTGAGAGAAAGGCTAAGATAGTACAATGAAAGGGATTGGATGGAATTTGAAAGAAGCCGTAATATTATTGGCTGACCTAAATATACAAATCTAGTTGGTAATAGTAACGCATAGGGTTTGAGATAATTTTTTTTAAAAAGATTTCATTAAAAAAAAGAGATGCTTGGTCTCATTGGCCAAAGCTTTTTACATGTTAGGAATAGTAGGATGTTCGCTGCCATTTTTTAAAAATATTCAGAAGAGCAAGCAGCGATGAACAGACCTGTGTTTTTTTTATTAATAATACTACCATCTGAAAGCAGTCTGAACAGAGGCAGTGATGAAAGTGTGCTATATTCTATTGCCTAATTCATCGTTACTTGTTTATATTTCCTTGATATGTGGTAAGATTGATTTTATTGATTTTTTAATTAACAAAGGGTTGTGTGTAAGAAAAGGCCATGAAAAAAAGATTGTAATTAAATGGTTCCATAACAGACTTAGGCATGGCCTAGATGTTGATCCATCATATAAGGGACTATCTAGAAGTTTAAAACTACAGGACTATATATATATGATGGTCATACAGGAACATTACACCTATCTTATTGCATGGAAAAGATTACTGCAGGAATGACAGAGGCGTAGCATCCATTAGGGAAGAGAAAAGAAAACTGGTACCATTTGTTCCATCAAACTAAAGTGGAGAAGCAGGGTTGTCAGAGAGAGCTGACCATGTTCTTTTGTATTGAATGTATGTTTACATGTAAATTAGGAGGAATTAGTTTGATATTAAGACAGAACCATAACTTGCATTGACAGGGGTTCCTGCTGGCACTTGTCTGGTGCTAGTACTCGATCAGTGAAGAAGTCTGCAAGATTTTAAAGAGTCTCTTGCACCTACTTGTATTAAAGAAGTCAAGACCAGAAGAGACTGAAGTGTTTGGCCAAACCGACTACAACTGCGGCTTATTCCAGGAACCAGATAAGTGCTATATCTGGCCTGGGACAAATTATCACTAGTAACGAATAATCTCATGTGCTTACAAAAACATTCCTCCTAAAGAATATAAGGAACAATCATAGTGAAACAAAAGACAGTGGAATGATGACAATCCCCAACCTGCTTCCCATTCACAGTATTTAAATAGAGTAAACAACATCAAAGTGAACATTTGTAACAATGTACTATGGACATATTGTCTGTTGCATGTAAAAATCTTTATATATATTTGTAAATATATCTATCCATCTAAATTGATTCTCATTTGAACTGTAGTCCTGACCAAAACAACTTTAGGCTCAGGACCAATAAATTTTAACAAAAAATATTTTAAATATAAAATTTGACAGCTGGAGTTAGTAGAGTTTATCATAGTACTTATTAGATGTTTGTATATGTTTTTGTATTGAGATTCTTTTACAACACTCTTACAATACCCTAGACACTTTATGTAGCTTTCAGTCACGCTAGTCAAAGAGAATATAACTTCGAGTGAGATCGTAAGGTGGTAACAAGAAAGGTACTCTGTAATACAGTTGTTCATTGTTTACCTCAGAGACCTTCACAGTTGATCTCACTCAAGTACAACTATACGCACACCATTCTTCTTAACATCAAAACCCACCACATCGAGTTAGGCAACCTTGACAATTAGTAACCTTTACTGCTTTTGCTGTGGATGACATTGTCATCTTAAACCATTGCTATGTTATTCGCTGCCGCGCACATTAACTGCAATATTATTTATAGATATCCTTGCCTGCCAATAAGCAGTGGAACCGCCACTATATATATATATATATATATATATATATATATATATATATATATATATATATATATATATATATATATATATATATATATATATATATATATATATATATATATATATATATATATATATATACGGTATCAGAAAAGCTATGTACATACATATACAGACGCATTTATAACCCATATATAGTTTCTATAACCTAATACATCCACACTCGACGTGGGGGGGGGGGGGGGGGGGGGGGGGAGGGAGGGGATGCATAACTATTCTAATACCGTCTAAATTTGGTCACGAAGGTCGTCGTCTATCAAGTGACTCTATGCCAATCCTAGATTAGTCAAATACTGAATTGTCAACAAATAGTGTTTTACAGTAATCATTCCCCGCGAAGAAAGCTATCTCAAGAGTTGTGTAAACATTAGATAAACTGCGCCGCATACTTTACAAAGTTTTAATGAAGTCTCAGAGGCTAGGATTTTAATGACCTAAAAAACTGCTAGCAAATGACCTATAAAAACGCATTTATGACCCCCAAAACCCCCCAAACTGCCCTATAAAATTAAAAGAAAAAAAAATGATCTAAAAACAAAACTTCTTTTTTCGTTTCAGAGCTAAACTAAAATTATTTTGTATTTTAAAAGAAGTAATTGCAAGACATAAATGTGACGATGAAACTCAGCTGACCCTGAATTATTAAATGATATGGTAGAACCCTCGTAGCATCAGTACCCCCGAATATTGTTGTAATTTTATCGTCAACGGGAATTCTTCCACCTGGACTCATTAGCATGCATTATAAAAAACGTGGAACACCACCTGGGCTCATTACTATGCAGCATTTCCACGTGGGTTTTCAACATGTTTGCTAATTAATATGTAGACAGTTTATCTTCTGTGCATTCTGGACATTGCTTTGTCTAAAGAGGAGGTTAAACCACGCCTACCGCAATCTCTAGAGCGATTATAAGCAGTTATTTCCCTACCTTGCCTGTCCCCCATGCCTAGTAGGGCGTTGCTAGAATCCAACGAGTTAAGCGGGATACGATCAAAGGCAGTAGTGGTCCCCACAAAACGGACGGAGAAAGTTCACGTCGTCAGGTAACACGTCAGTGTGAACCAGTGAAGAGCGCTGAAATCACGGACGGAGCGAACGGAGGATTTTCAACACACTAGCTTATAGTTAAATCCTGCTAGAATTCCCTCTGTATTTTTGGCTATATTGGAGTATAGTTATTCTATGCTAAAACGGTATAATATATTTGTTTCAAGTGATCAGTGGTCTAGTTCATTCATTTTATTTCACTGGATTCTGTGTTAATTTAAATCTATTAATTTTAAACCTATCTCAAAAGTTTCCAGTGGTAAATTTAATGATATATCTATTACATTATTTCCAAAGATAATAGATGCTTAAATGCTTAAATTAACTTTTAAAGTCGCGAAGGAATCTATAACTAAATAATTGAGTTAAGTTCTATATATATGTGTGTTTTAACCATTAAACTCGCGAAGTGTTTTCTTAAATATATAACTGAATACACGAGTGTATATAATAGTCTTAACGGGAAATTTATCGCGCTTTAGAATGTTATTTGATTTTTCGGCATGAATTACATGTTTTCTTTCTTTCATATAGGGTGATCATAACCTTTGCGTCCCAGCAAAAAACATTTTATAGAAACCTCCAGACTCGGTTCTTAAAACCCTCCAGAATTTGATGAGACTGTTTAAATTTTAATCCTGTGGCGATCCTGTTGGGATTCCGCTATCTAAAATTACCAGAAATAAAGCCACCCCAAGAACAATTTACCACGTCATCAATTATTTTAAGATTAACTGGAGAAGAACTTTGCCAGAGCCATATTTGTATATTTTACTGCTCTACTGCGAAAGAAAATAGAAATCTTCTGAACACTGACTGTGCCTATTTTCTTCACTGGATTTTAAAACCCTCGAAGTAAAACCTACTTTACTGGTCAGTCGTGTCATCACGCTTAAGAAGTTTTTTCCACCATCAGCGGCTAAATCCAAGAGACCACCCCACTCTCACCCCTGTATCAGTGACCGTGCCATCCAATAGAACTTTTTTAATATAACGAAACAAAGAACACTTAAGCTTCACCCTCCAGCGATTTCGGGACTTTACTAACGCATAAACCTGATAATCTGGGGCTGGACACAGAAGAAAAAGACACTACCTATGTCGAGTGTTTAATTGCTGTTTTGGTAATTTTTCTATGGAGTGCCAGATTCCACGATCGGTAAGAGTTTGTAAGAGAATGAGTGTTGGCCATCATGAGCGTGCATGAATGAAATGAGATTTATTTTGCAACCATTTTTAATTTGCCTACCTGGTAAATACTTCTACTGTATTCCTTGTATTGTTCCTTTAAGTGGGATTTTCTAATCTTGTTTATTTCCCCTCCCTTACATTTGCTCAGTAAAGGAAAAAACAATTGAGAATAACAGGATTTTTTCTACCACCCATACCTAGTATTGTAACACCTCTTTTCAGAGTAATTTAATTTACTGTTGGGTTACATTATCTATTTTTTCTGATAACTACCTGTCGTTGGACTGGGTTTATCTTTGTCTATTACAAGCGGGAAGGGCATATTGGATACCACTCTACATTACCCCCCCCCCCCCCACCTTGTTATTTGTATTTTCTGTACCTATGATTTTTGCCTGTAACAAATGATAAATGTTGTGACTGATTTTAATGATAAATAAACATCATAAAACTTTTTAGTACTGTGTTGGAAGACCCAAGCCCAAATTACCCATATTTGTTTACCATAGTTTGTATTCACGTAGCGTCCGTGTGTTTGAAGCACCAAATTGGTGTGAGTGCATGTGTGTTTGGAAACTGGCAAATAATTGCTTAGCCAGGAGAAGTTTAAGGAGTAGATTGAGAGAAAAGATTGTCGAAAAAGAGTCTGTCCTTGCTCTCCCCAGCACTCTGTGAATCAACTATTTACTTCCAAAACCCTTATTATCACAGAGCCTTCATCATCATTCTTCACTCTAAACGGGACCACTATTTCTAAGACTTTTCTCAAAATAAATTTACGACAATAAAACAAAACAGAAAGAACCCCAAAAATATAATTTAGTTTCTTGCTGCAACTGAGCAAAACTGAAATTGGTACTAAGCAACAACAAAAATGCCCACCAAAATAAAGGGAGAAGACATAAAAATACTACTTCACTTTTTTACATTTTCTGTGTCAAGCTGAAAATGTATTTTATTAACCTAAAACACGCAGTCTAAGACACACACACATTCACATACAACCCCCCCCCACACACACACACACACACGCACGCGTGCACACACACACCTTAAAAATGCAATGTATATTTTTCGCAGATTCTGTGGCAAACTTAAAATTTTATTTTTAATTAATAAAATAATTCCTTTAAAAAAAACACACACAAAAAGACATGAAATAACAACTGAATATTTTTACATTGCTGTTGCTGACATGTATGTTGCTGATATGTATGGTGCTGACATGTATGCTGCTGACATGTATGTTGCTGACATGTATGTTGTTGACATGTATGTTGCTGACATGAATGCTGCTGACATGTATGTTGTTGATATGTATGTTGCTGACATGTATGTTGCTGATATGTATGCTACTGACATGTATGTTGTTGACATGTATGCTGCTGACATGTATGTTGTTGACATGTATGCTGCTGACATGTATGTTGCTGATATGTATGCTGCTGACATGCATGTTGTTCATATGTATGTTGCTGACATGTATGTTGCTGATATGTATGCTGCTGACATGTATGATGTTGACATGTATGCTGCTGACATGTATGTTGTTGACATGAATAATGCTGATATGTGTCGTAATTTTTTAAGAGATAGGTCTGAGAAATCTATGGTCCCGTATGAGCAGAGGTGATAGTGATATCTATGTGAGAATATGAGGTAAGAAATAGATTGCTGGTTCACTAGGGTGATAGGGCAAGAGGAAGGACAGTCTCTAGATAGAGGAATTGCTCTAATCTAGCCTATCTTACGACTTAAGTTTAACTTCAGACGACCTTACTCTCCTGGCTAAACAATTATTACCAGTTACCCTACACTCAGGTATACACACCAATTTGGTGACACATATGCACAAACGTGAATACAAACTACGTATAACATATATTGGGAAAAGGGTTTGACCAACACGGTAATTAAAGGTTTATTATATTATTTATTATCACTAAACAAATAAAAGCACAACATAAATCATGTTACATTTATAAAGCATAGTTACAGACAAGGTGGGGAAATTTTTTTATCTCAATAGGCCCTCCCCTCTTGTAAAGGAACCAAACCAAAGAAAATCCTATCTGAGGTAATTAACCCAAAGAGAGATCAATTTTTAACAAATGGGATATGCAAAAATCAGTAAGGGGGGAATACAACAGGTTATTCGTGTTTATTCTCTCCCGTGGCTAGGCAGATTAGGGAGAGAAAGAAAAAAAAACACAGAAAGAAATTAAGTATACTGATGTTATCAAGAAAAGAGATTAAGGTTATCTAATTTCGTTCATTCAAATGCACGCATACAGTGGCCAATTTTTCATCTGCCCTTACCAATCGTTAAATCAAGCATTCCATGGAATAAGAAACTCTAGCAGTGTGGTGAAGTGGGATGTTATAAATACTTATAGGGAACTTAGTGTACTGACTGAGATCAGCTGTGAAGGTATCTATATCTATTAAGAGTAGTGTATTATAGATAACCTTACTTGCTACCACATATCTATATATCTCAGTCAGAATTATTCTGGAATAGTGTGATGCTACGTTATGTGTCTAGGGTATGAGTATGGTGAAGTGTAAGTCACAACAACAGACAGATAAACAATTTAATTTAATCCACTACTCTTGACAACACGGTGACACTCACATACATATAACACTCTACAAAGATATCTTAAAAGAGTCACTAATAAACTTTCAAATAACAATATGTATTCATTACTGGCATGAATGAATATGTGTCCTGATTCAACTACAAGGGAACCAGGAATCACAATCAATTTAAATTACAAGTTATGTACAGAATGTATTTAATATGAATATTGTAGTGACATATATTATTACAAATGTTCTATGTGTGTCAGTTGTGTAGTAGTAAAATGAGGTAATACTGGTTTTGTTTTGTTCAAGCTCTGTTGGTATTTGTCATCATGACTTCAATAGTTTGTCTTTAGGGACCAGTATTGGAGATGTTCACAGTTCCTGATTTTAAGACAAGTAAATTCCCCTCTGAATAGTATTTTTATAAAGTTATTTCAAGATGAGGGGACATAATGTTGAGCTCAGCTGGCCAACTCTGCTTATCTTGAGTGATGGCGGCAGGAAAGGACTCCTCTGCTCGAATTCTCCTCTGGGCTCAGGAGACACCTCACTGATAGCTAAAAAGACCAAGGAGTATGCTGTCCGACTCTGGATTCAGCAAATCTCTGACCAGATGCTGCTCAGTACCATCAAGACCACTGTCCCTGAAATCAAGAAGGATGTACCTTCTACTTCATAACTAATTTATATTCTCTTTTACACTGATCACAATACAGCACAAACATTGCGTTCAGAGCGTTAGGCCAACAGTCAGCTTCATCTGAAATACTTTATACCAGCATTACCCTTCTTAATGGTTACTACGCCTCTGCACTTCCAGCATTATTTCTTTCTAGTCAATCATCCAGGTGTCAGTGTACTGTTTGGCCATTCCAATCCGTTTTACTTCTCTCCGACACCCTCCGTTCAGGCTGGAGCATTTTAGGCTTTACCTCACGTTTGCCACTGAACTACACATATATATACAGGCATAAATCAACAATTCACATTCAATTTTCATTAAAAGATATTAAATGGTTCAAGCTTACCACAATTCATACGAATAACACAGATACGTTGATTAGCAATGAATTCTGGCACAAACTGGCACAAACTTCCATCTGCCTATGTTCCAGGCTTTTATTGAGCCAAATATATGCTGGCTTCAACGCACTGATGCTTTATCAAGCTATTTTAAACAAGTGGTCTCGAACTAACGCTCCCAAGTGTGTATATCAGCGAGACTGGCCAATGAGCCACGTTTCGACAAGTGTTTGAAAAAATGTTATCTTTTCCCGTCTCCCCTAACAACCAAGATAGTATTTATAGCCCGACCAATCGTGGTTAGGCTTTCATTTGTTGCGCTCCAATCAATTTGGAGTTTACATGGTAGGCTATTTATGTAACGTAAGGTTTTTTTCAAACACGTTATAAAAAAATTTTATGAGCAGAAATGATTTCATGCTGTCAGGCAGCCTCACTATTTTATTTTGGGTATAATTTATTAATTCCTGGACTATTGGCGTAACGTTTTACATATTATTTGTCAGCAAGCCCTAAGGAACCCAATTTTCCCACTTTAAAAGAGCTACGTGGCTGCGTTCAAAATATGTATTTTCTACTACCTCCTGTTTGGAAGATGTGCTGTCTGGGTACTGTTATGTTTTCAACCGTAAACCCATCTAATGTTATCTTTTCTAATAAGAGTCTGTTATGATTTATAAACCTAACTCTGGGAAAGGGTAGTGTATTTTATCACTGTCCGTCTGAAAAAGTTAGTGCTTGTAGACTTACACGCGTGATGCCAGCATTTGTATATCGCGCGTCGCGTGTTGCATGCGTTCCTGATTTTCAGCCCTCCCCTCTCGCTCCTTTTGTCCATCTGTTCGTTCGTTTTGGTAACGTAATATAATTAATGTTAGGATTAATTTAGGTCATTACGCAGTCTCTCAATGTTTTTTCCAAGAAATACAGCACACGTTTCATTGAAGAAAGCGGGTATAATACAGTAAGCTTTTACTATCAACGTGAAAGCGTTACAATTTGCAGACGAAGCAGAAAACAAGGGGGATTTCGAGTACATTCCTTGTGACAGCAATGTCATTTTACCATTGCTCTTCTCTTTATTAATTTTATTTGTTAGGCTTCATATTTACCTAATAATTTATATATGTGGATTAGAATATTTCATGACACCTCCCCTCTTAAAACAGACATTATATGTCAGTCCTTTATTCTATATACACATAGAGAAATTTATTATTATTTCTGGGGTTTACGGTGATTCTCATCACACGGATGGCGGCTTAAAAAATCCGCTCCCAGATTGGTTTTTCCAGATATATATTCAATGCTAAAATTATATGGAGCCAGAAGCAAAGACCATCGGAGTAACCTAGAGTTCTCATGCTTAGCCTGTGCTAAAAACGATAAAGGTTTGTGGTCAGTTTGCAACTTAAATGCCTTCCCATATAGATAAATATTGAATTTCTTTATTGCCCATATTACTGCAAGACATTCTTTTTCGCTAGTTGAGTAGTTGATTTCAGCTTTATTCAACTTTCTGCTAGCATATGCCACTGGGCTTAATTCCCCATCCAATGCATCTGATTTCTGTAGTAGAGTTGCACCTAACCCAATATTACTTGCATCCGTCCTTACTATGAATTCTTGACTTAAGTCAGGTAATTTCAAAATGGGTTTACTTGTGAGCTTTTCCTTCAATTCTTGGTAAGTCATTTCACATTGTGGTGTCCATGTAATGCGATCTGGAAGTCCTTTACGTGTCAATTCCGTTAAAGGTGCACATATGGAATTAAAGTTTTTGATATACTTCTGGTAGAAACCACATAATGAGACAAAGGATCTCACGTCCTTCTTGGTTTGTGGTCTCGGGGCTTTCTGTAGTTTCTCTAAATTCTTTGGGTCAGGGGTCATGTTTCCCTGATAAACTGTGTGTCCCAAAAATTCCAATTCTTTACATCCAACGCAACATTTGGTTGGTCGGGCTGTTAAATTTGCCTCCCTAAGTCGATTAAACAGCATGTTCAGAGAGTCAATGTGTTCCTCAAATGTTTCTGTTGCTATAAGGATATCATCCATAAAATTTGTTATACAGGGATTATTCAGAGGATCCAATAATTTTCTCATCATTCTAGAGAAGACACTAGGCGCATTCTTCAATCCAAATGGCAATCTATTAAACTCATAGTGTCCTTCTGAGGTACTAAAAGCTAGGTATGGTCTAACCTCAGGTTTTACTGGAATCTGATAGTATCCTTTACTCAGATCCACTTTTGAGAAATATTTAGCTTTATTTAACCTGGCAAACAGCTGATTTGTATCCGGCAATGGATCCACCTGTCCTTCTGTAATAGCATTCAGTCTCCTGTAATCTATACAGAGTCTATGTTCTCCAGAGGGCTTCCTTAAGAGTACAACACCGGAACTATACGAAGACTCACTGTGCGAAATAATTCCTTCCTTCAATAGATAGTCTATCTCTTCCTTCAAAGCTTTTTCCTTAGCAAACGGAATCGAATATGGTTTCATACAGACAGGTGTGGAGTCTATGAGTTTCATATCATATTCCAATAGGTTTGTATGCCCTGGTCGGTCTGTTAACACCTCTGCATGATTATTTAGAACCTGTTGCACTCTCTCTTTCTGAGTTTTCGTTAAATGTGTACTGATTTTCACCTGTGCTGCTGTCTCACAGGGGTGTAATGGATATTCAAATGATGAAAGTGGTTCCTTTTTCATTTCCATGGCGATGGACAAGGTCAACAAGTGTGTCTCTTCCTGATGTTCTCTTTCCAAATATTTCTTCAGGAGATTCACATGATAGATTTTTTCTTTCCCCTTCTTATCTATCTTATAATTTGTTCTAGACACCTTCTCTAGAACTGTATATGGACCCTGCCATCCAATTTGTAACTTATTCTGACTCCCAGGCAAAAGAAGCAGTACTTTCTCTCCCACAGCCAAATTTCTGTCTTTCGCCTTCCTGTTATAATAGGCAGCATGTTTCTTCCTGGCTTGTTTCAAATTTTCATTGGCAAGTTTCCAGCCAGTTTTTAACCGAGTGGTCAGCTCATTCACATATTGGTATGAAGATGTAATGTTTTCCTCTGCCTTTTCATCAGTCCACGTTCTTAACAAAGCTACATATGGACCTTTAATTGTGTGGACCTATTTGTCCATGCACCGGTATGGTCTCTTCCACTTGAAGCTTTATAGTGATGATTTTTCCTCCCAGAATTATCATTCACAAAACGACCGCTACCAATTTTTCTTTTGGGGCTTTCTCCCCACTTAAAATTCTTGATGAGAGATTTCCTCTCTACATCCTCTTCCTCCAGTTTGTTTAAGTCCGATTGAGGGATTTTCGGCTTATCCTGGGGTAAGACATCTTTTTGCACTCTCCGCATAGTGGCCATTGTAAAACAGTTAAGTGAAGCTTGTCCGTGAAAAGGGGCTTCCCATTCCATTTGGTCCACTTTATCAAATCTATATTTCTTTTTATTGTCAGGCCTAATTTTGCCCCGTGGCGTGTCCAGGTCCTGATCCATGTTCCCATTTGTGGGTGTTCCCTCATGTGCTATGCTACACCTTTCTACAAAATTCTCAATGTCCCATCTTGCTTTGGGCCAATAATAATTGTGAGCCACCTTTTGAATGATGGTGCCTATTTTCTCATGGTCCCCATCTGGTTTCACATGTAGGCTCCTTATTAATTCTGTCCTGTATCTTTTTGGAAGAACCAGCTGTCCGTGACCATTGGATCTAGTTCCAGTCTTCCTATACATCAACTTGTTTTTCATGTAAAAATCTCCCTTGCCTGGAGTTGTATGACAAGTTGACAATTTTCTGAAACAAGGCTTGAGTGTTTTATCCCCAGCCTGTGCCTTCCTCATCTCTTCTGGAGTGGTATCTAACATAATATCCTCCTCCTGTCTTGAGGTCGACCTGACCTGAAGGGTTGCCATATACACAGGTTTCCTTCTGCAACGGTCAGTGTCATGATTGTCCATCTGACAATTTTTACACCACCTTTTTCCTTGGTTGAAAGATTTTCTTTCATCATATTTCCTTTCATCGAATTGTGGGACTTTATTTTTATTTTCATACCGTGGCCTATCAAATTGGTGCTTACCTTTATTTTGATCCCTAGGATCAAATTTATTAAAGTTCTGTGGTGCCCTAAAGTTATCCACCTGTTTCTTTTTATTACCTGTTACCTCTGCTTGAGCTGCTTGATACCTTTCAGCAACATTTAGCAACTCACCCAGCCTCTCTGCACCTTGTTCCATGAGAAACTTTCTCAGGTCTGGAGCCATGGACTCTCTTAGTTGCTCTATAAGGACCATTTCCTTAAGATCTTGGGTTTTCCCCAGAGAAGTCCATTTCTCCAAGTATGTCTCGATTCGTGCAGAGAACTGGTGATAGGTTTCACCTGACAGTAGTTTAGCATTCCTAAATTTTTTCCTGTAAAACTCTGCATTCTTTTCATACCTTAACAAAAGAGCCTGCTTTAGCATGTCATAATTTTCCTGATCACCTCTGCTCATTTTTGCAAAAACTTCATAAGCTGCCCCACGAAGTCCCTGAGATAACTTTAAGCTCCACCTTTCTCTCTCTAACCCATACGTGGTAGCTAATAGTTCGTACCTATTTATATAGCTCTCAATATCATCGTCTTTCTCAACAAAATGATCTAAATGAAAATTCATAGCTGAGGTTGAGGCTCCTTGAGTAACCGTAGCATCAGAGGCAAAGGGACTGGCACCATTTTCAGGAGCATGGCCTTGAAACTCAAACTCCCTTAGTCGTAACTCATGTTCCCTTTGTAATCTCTTCTCCTCCTTTTCTGCTTCCCTCTCTGCAGCTAATCTCTTCTCTTCCCTTTCTGCAGTCTGTCTTCTTTCCTCGGCTTCCCTTTCTGCAGCTAATTTCTTCTCTTCTGCTTCCAATTTCTTAGCCTCTTTGTCAGCCTCAATCTGCAACCTCTTAGTCTCAGCCTCAGCTTGCAACCTCTTAGTCTCAGCCTCCAACTTTCTTTCGGCCTCTTTTTCTAATCTTCTTTCTTCGCGTTCAATAAATTTGTCACATTCCGTTGTGACATAGGCAACCATAACTTGCCCATCTAATCCTAACTCTTTGCAGTCTGAACCGCAGCAGATCGAAATTTGGCCAGGTCCGCCATTGTCTATTATGTAAATTTATACAATGTCTAACCAACAATTCAATCTCTAATGGACAACACAGGCACCGTGAGCTCAACCTTATTTAATTCCACCCAAGGATACCTTTTAATTCTTATATTCCCTGAAGTGAATTACCCCCAATATTTTTAATAGTTAAAGATTCAAAATCCCAAGAGCGAGACCCCAATATATGTGGTGAAGTGGGATGTTATAAATACTTATAGGGAACTTAGTGTACTGACTGAGATCAGCTGTGAAGGTATCTATATCTATTAAGAGTAGTGTATTATAGATAACCTTACTTGCTACCACATATCTATATATCTCAGTCAGAATTATTCTGGAATAGTGTGATGCTACGTTATGTGTCTAGGGTATGAGTATGGTGAAGTGTAAGTCACAACAACAGACAGATAAACAATTTAATTTAATCCACTACTCTTGACAACACGGTGACACTCACATACATATAACACTCTACAAAGATATCTTAAAAGAGTCACTAATAAACTTTCAAATAACAATATGTATTCATTACTGGCATGAATGAATATGTGTCCTGATTCAACTACAAGGGAACCAGGAATCACAATCAATTTAAATTACAAGTTATGTACAGAATGTATTTAATATGAATATTGTAGTGACATATATTATTACAAATGTTCTATGTGTGTCAGTTGTGTAGTAGTAAAATGAGGTAATACTGGTTTTGTTTTGTTCAAGCTCTGTTGGTATTTGTCATCATGACTTCAATAGTTTGTCTTTAGGGACCAGTATTGGAGATGTTCACAGTTCCTGATTTTAAGACAAGTAAATTCCCCTCTGAATAGTATTTTTATAAAGTTATTTCAAGATGAGGGGACATAATGTTGAGCTCAGCTGGCCAACTCTGCTTATCTTGAGTGATGGCGGCAGGAAAGGACTCCTCTGCTCGAATTCTCCTCTGGGCTCAGGAGACACCTCACTGATAGCTAAAAAGACCAAGGAGTATGCTGTCCGACTCTGGATTCAGCAAATCTCTGACCAGATGCTGCTCAGTACCATCAAGACCACTGTCCCTGAAATCAAGAAGGATGTACCTTCTACTTCATAACTAATTTATATTCTCTTTTACACTGATCACAATACAGCACAAACATTGCGTTCAGAGCGTTAGGCCAACAGTCAGCTTCATCTGAAATACTTTATACCAGCATTACCCTTCTTAATGGTTACTACGCCTCTGCACTTCCAGCATTATTTCTTTCTAGTCAATCATCCAGGTGTCAGTGTACTGTTTGGCCATTCCAATCCGTTTTACTTCTCTCCGACACCCTCCGTTCAGGCTGGAGCATTTTAGGCTTTACCTCACGTTTGCCACTGAACTACACATATATATACAGGCATAAATCAACAATTCACATTCAATTTTCATTAAAAGATATTAAATGGTTCAAGCTTACCACAATTCATACGAATAACACAGATACGTTGATTAGCAATGAATTCTGGCACAAACTGGCACAAACTTCCATCTGCCTATGTTCCAGGCTTTTATTGAGCCAAATATATGCTGGCTTCAACGCACTGATGCTTTATCAAGCTATTTTAAACAAGTGGTCTCGAACTAACGCTCCCAAGTGTGTATATCAGCGAGACTGGCCAATGAGCCACGTTTCGACAAGTGTTTGAAAAAATGTTATCTTTTCCCGTCTCCCCTAACAACCAAGATAGTATTTATAGCCCGACCAATCGTGGTTAGGCTTTCATTTGTTGCGCTCCAATCAATTTGGAGTTTACATGGTAGGCTATTTATGTAACGTAAGGTTTTTTTCAAACACGTTATAAAAAAAATTTTATGAGCAGAAATGATTTCATGCTGTCAGGCAGCCTCACTATTTTATTTTGGGTATAATTTATTAATTCCTGGACTATTGGCGTAACGTTTTACATATTATTTGTCAGCAAGCCCTAAGGAACCCAATTTTCCCACTTTAAAAGAGCTACGTGGCTGCGTTCAAAATATGTATTTTCTACTACCTCCTGTTTGGAAGATGTGCTGTCTGGGTACTGTTATGTTTTCAACCGTAAACCCATCTAATGTTATCTTTTCTAATAAGAGTCTGTTATGATTTATAAACCTAACTCTGGGAAAGGGTAGTGTATTTTATCACTGTCCGTCTGAAAAAGTTAGTGCTTGTAGACTTACACGCGTGATGCCAGCATTTGTATATCGCGCGTCGCGTGTTGCATGCGTTCCTGATTTTCAGCCCTCCCCTCTCGCTCCTTTTGTCCATCTGTTCGTTCGTTTTGGTAACGTAATATAATTAATGTTAGGATTAATTTAGGTCATTACGCAGTCTCTCAATGTTTTTTCCAAGAAATACAGCACACGTTTCATTGAAGAAAGCGGGTATAATACAGTAAGCTTTTACTATCAACGTGAAAGCGTTACAATTTGCAGACGAAGCAGAAAACAAGGGGGATTTCGAGTACATTCCTTGTGACAGCAATGTCATTTTACCATTGCTCTTCTCTTTATTAATTTTATTTGTTAGGCTTCATATTTACCTAATAATTTATATATGTGGATTAGAATATTTCATGACAAGCAGGTACAAAAACTTAATCAGCCCTGTGATTGACAATTTTTAACCCCAGACTAACGGTATTTTGCTGACAGCTAATTTTTCCGTAGTCGCTGAAAATCGAGGGCGTTCTTTGTTCCAGGATATTCCTCATTTCACTGCAGTTAGTTTTTTTTAGGATAAGGGTTCTATGGGGTGGTACTGTTCTCAGAATTAAATATAAATATATTATTGTTCCGGGGTGATCTCGCCGCAGGTGACTAAGACACTCTATGACGTGATGAAAAGAACTTTAGGAAATGATATTCCTCGGCTGTTTCAATGAAGTGATGCGATTTTTGACCAGTGTTTTCCTAGTGGGTAAATCCAGTAGGAAACTTGTACTGTCATATGTAAAATTTAGTGTTATAACTTCTGCCACAGCAGGTCAGTAATATTTATGTGAAAAAAATGGCTTCTGTCAATTGTTCTTCTCCAGTTATGCTTAAAAATTGTGCTCAATGTTAAGTACTTGGTTTTATCGCTCTCATGGATGGAGAGATGGACCGCCAAGGGGTCTCAACCCGAAGATTTAGTTAACAGCAATAATGGCTGGATTGTGTAAGAGCCAAAGTCAGTAAGACCATAACGAAACGCTAGGACGCAGGTATGACCAGCCTATTGTAGAGAATAGATATACATGAAATCATATTATAAAACATATCCCGACACGCGTTTTATTTAGATAAGACTATTTTAACCACTCCGGTATTTAATTATATATTTAAAAACCGCGAGAGTCTAGTTTATCTTAAAGGTTAAACACAAGATATGAATGCTAGTCGTTTAGAAAATTACACACATATGAAAAGAATTAAATGGTATTACATCAATTATCAATCGCTTCGCGCCTTATTAATTATTTAAAGCATCTCTCACTGGGGAAATCTCGGGTAATCAATTTTACGTTTACAACGGGAGAACTGAGCTATATATTTATTTAAAACGTTACTTAGTTAACACAAAAATCCCAGTGAAATATAATCGAAACACTTTAACAATTAAATCACTCAACATTCTTATATATATATATATATATATATATATATATATATATATATATATATATATATATATATATATATATATATATATATATATATATATATATATATATATATATATAACCGCAGCACAGAGAAAAGAATTAAATCTCCACGTATCTAAGTAAGTCCAAAATAGTAGTATTGGTCTCATATGCGAGCTAGGTACATTCTTTAACTCTCTGGCGCTACTGATGACTTGAATTTTCAGAAATTTCTATATATATTAAATGAATGAAAATTGTTAGCTACCTGTGAGATTTTTCACCTCTCGTCCAGTTTGGGCAATGTTGCTGGTCGATTTTTGTATGAAAGTCCAAAATCACACCATTCCCCCCCCCCCCCCCCCCCCCCCCCCCCCCCCCCCCCCCCCCCCCCCCCCCCCTCCCCCCCCCCCCCCCCCCCCCCCCCGCCCCCCCCGCCCCCCTCCCCCCCCCCCCCCCCCCCCCCCCCCCCCCCACCCCCCCCCCCCCCCCCCCCCCCCCCCCCCCCCCCCCCCTCCCCCCTCCCCCCCCCTGCCCCCCCCCCCCCCCCCCCCCACCCCCCCCCCCCCCCCCCCCCCGGACCGTTTCACTCGCCAGCGGCTGCCTTTAGATCTTTCTCTTCGTGAGCAAATTGCGTCCCCTGAGAGTACGATCAAAGGAAATGCAGTCGCTACAAGCGGTTAACGCCCCTTGATAATGTCATTACTGCTCATTCTCTCTTAAGAAACTACAAACCCCGTTACCCCGCCCTCTTGTAACGAAAAGACAGTTATGTATCATAATACTGCTTAGATAGCTTAAAATAAAGGCAGGAGGCGTAGCTAAACTAGAATCAGACAGATGAGCGATAGAGAAACCTTGCTACCACGTGTTTAACTGTGCATGCCTAATTAGCAAAGGAGGGAATTCCCCGTTGTTGTTTCTCTTGACCACAAATAATGAGGGGCGGCTGCGGAATTAAAGTGACCTATCGAGAGCGCACGATTTTCATACGTGACAATATGTATGTTGATGACATGTATGTTGCTGACATGTATGTTGTTGACATGTATGTTGCTGACATGTATGTTGCTGACATGTATGTTGCTGATATGTATGTTGCTGATATGTATTGTCGTGAGATGACGTCTGTTTCACATCACGTATTCGAATAACCACGGTCATATTTACCGCTCAAAATAATAGGATAATACGGAGCGATATAACAGCCAATGAGAACGCTCCTTTTTCTGGTGTGAATAAGGAAACCTTTTATGCTTAACACAGAGGCCTATTTTGTGTAACTGAAAATACGAAGATATTTAATTTCTCAAAGACTAAAGATATTTAAAACGAAAGTTATAGCTAGTTTAAACAACGGGGATATTAATTAAGAGGTATGTGTAAAGACTTCCTCAAATAATATGTTATTTTAAGACAAAAATCGTTTTAATTGACATTTATACATCAGGGTAGTCCCCAATATAGTTAGTTAAAGACTGCATAGAATTAAATGCATTTTGCTAACTAAACAAATTTTAGCTAGACTGATAGAGATAAATTACCGGTATAATACCAATTTTAAATGAGTAAAATCGATCCACAATTAAGAAAGATAATAGATTTTAAAATTTCTGCACATTGAACGAGAAGGCTAAAAGACGCATTGTTTTGGGATTCCTAAACACCGCTTTTGCCCCAACTATCCGCGAGGTACGCTGAGTCCCCATATAAGACCTTGAACTTGGGCTGAATTGAGGCCACAACATTTTCAAAATACAATACGGAACAGAAGAAAGCGGCAAACGCTTGCTGTCAAATATTTTGCAGCTGTATCTACGTAGCAGACCTAGATACCCATTTGCAGCATGTTATAGCTATTGTATTCTACCTGAGGGTAAGAGAAATGTATATATATGTGTATAATTATGTACTTTTCCTGTGTATAATCCACTTGTGTGTTCGCTAGTGTGTTATATGTGTTAAGAAAAAAATTAAAGGACGAGTGTGCTGCCGGCTTGAAAGCAAGCATGTGTTAACTATTAGGGACGAAAGCCAGCATTGCGAATGTGTAGGATAATTGAGAATTATGGTAGAATCTACGACTGTAAGTTTGATAATGTATTTGATGGAATATTTCGTAAAGGAACGTCACACTGTACTGGAACATAAGAAAGGATGTCAGGAATTGTTTACACGTATTAATCAAGGTGTTACTTCATAATTTGTACTTAACCAAATCATTGTAAGGAAGCATATGATGGACAATAGGATCAACTTATGATTTATAAGGAAAATGTAATCACATCGAACTGGCTGTAGGTGGTATTGAAGTAAAGTGTTATGTGCAACTGTTAGCACACTGTCTGAGTTTGTTTGTAATGTTCATTGTGTGTGTGTGTGTGTGGATAAAATAGTGCTGGACCATATAAGGATTGCGATTATTTGTATTTTCCAGGTTTTATCCTGAAATGACTATCAGTCTTTGAGGCATTCAATACTGAGGAACTTTGTTGGTGCGAGACGTTCTCAATATACTTAGAGCGAGTCACCGGATTGTTTCCCAGCCTGGAGATCCAGACACTGTGTACTTCAAACTATATAAGATAGGTGGACATATAACTCCACTAGTCGGCACATCCAGACTTATTTTGTTAAGAACTAAATCACACATCAAACAAACAATTGAATGATGACTAATGAGAGATTTATTGAACTTCTACCAACTTTACAGTCCAGTGAAACTAACAACTGTATATAAATATGTATATAATAACATAAGTGACATTTTAAATATAACTTTTATATTTAACTATTGTGGAAATGAAAATTCCTTACTTATTTATTTCTATTATGTAAAAAGCATTTGAATTTTATTTCATTTTTCCTAACCGAAAAGAGAAACGGTACAGGATCAATAAATTGTAAATATTTACACTCAGACTTACTTAATTATTCAAGTTGATTTAGATTCTGTTTGTATGTATATTACATATCTATTACTTAATTAATCCCCTAGACAATTAGCCATAATACAATAATAATTAATAACCATTAATCAGGGTGGGATCTGGAGACGTAGCACTTAGACCTTAAGTAACATTCACTATCATCATACTTGAAGGTTTATACAGCTTAACCCTACCTTGATAGTCGATACAACCTTACTCTTTTCAGAGAAGGGGGTATTTCTTATAAGACCAGTCTCTTATCTGGCGCTATACTGGTATCCTTTGATACATCTTTTTGTCTGGGATATCATATATTTTAATAACATCTGAACCTCTCGCGACATGTATGTTGCTGACATGTATGTTGCTGACATGTATGTTGCTGATATGTATGTTGTTGACATGTATGTTGCTGACATGTATGTTGCTGATATGTATGTTGCTGACATGTATGTTGTTGACATGTATGTTGCTGACATGTATGTTGTTGACATGTATGCTGCTGATATGTATGTTGTTGACATGTATGTTGCTGATATGTATGTTGTTGACATGCATGTTGCTGACATGTATGTTGCTGACATGTATGTTGTTGACATGTATGTTGTTGACATGTATGATGTTGACATGTATGCTGCTGATATGTATGTTGTTGACATGTATGTTGCTGATATGTATGTTGCTGACATGTATGTTGCTGACATGTATGTTGTTGACATGTATGTTGCTGATATGTATGCTGCTGACATGTCTAATGTTGTTGACATATATGTTAGGTTTCTTGACATATTCTCTTTTAATCTGCTATAGACTACGAATGTGTTCGAAACACGGAGGTGTCACGTTCAAGTCTACCAGCTGTAAAGAAGTACATGTCTCCAGGGGTCGGAGTGGCTAAGAGGTATGGCGTCCGCCTCGAGATCTAGAGGTACCGGTTTCGATTCCTAGTTGAGGGGAATATAATTTATGGACATTTTTTTTTCAGAACCAGTGGTGCTAATGATGTGATATTCCCCCCTGGTCTCATGGGTAGTGAGATCGGATGCCTTGCCTTCTCGGATAAGGGCGAAATACTATGAGGTCCGTGTGCGAGTTGCGCACGTTAAAAATCCCATGGCAGGTGGAAATCGTAAAGAGTAAGCCTTAAAGCCGCTGCCCCGGCAAAATTTTAAAAATTAGAAACCTACCCACCAAATATATTTATAGAATGTGTGGATTCCTTTTTACACATATTGGGATTCTCGCCGGTGCTACGGAGTTCGTGCACTGTGCTGTGATCCTCCTTGTGTGATCTGATTGAGGAGATCGGGGCACTGATGTTGTCCGTGTGCAATGAAGATAGCCCTTAAACCAAACCAAACCAAACCGAACCAAACCAAACCAAACTTGGCTCTGCTCTAGAGTTAGGAAGACAAAGGCAGTGAGGAAGGAACCGGTCACCCCCCCTCCCCCCCCACCTCTAGAAGCTGGACCTAATATAGTCAAGTCTCTAACACTTCACTACCATACGGCAGTATCTGCTATGGGGCTGTCTTTACGATTACCCTTAGATAACGAATGCGTTATTTCTCATTATCAGCTTTAGAAAGATTCATTTATACAAACAAACTTGGTACAGAAGTGGCGGCTTTGATGTTGCCAAAATACAACCACTGATATTCGACGGATAAGGTATATATTACAGATAAGATTTTGCGTCTAAAGTGAACCAGTCGTGCTTGAAAACATAATAATACGTCAAGTCGATAGACAAAGAGCAAGATTTGAACGCCAGAGATTGAGAAGACAATTAACAGCTTGTTTTTAAACCACTGGAGAAAGTCGATAATCGTGTGATGGATTACATAAAATAACGACATCTTAGATGACGCACAGATCGGCTATCCCAAGTGGTTGATATAAGGCAGTTCGGGATCTACCGATAGATCACTGGGGGACGATTTGGTAGATCTCTAGATCAGTTCTCCGCAACCGGTGTGCCACGGTACACTAGTGTGCCGCCGATGTTTGTCTGGTGCTGCCGTGACAACAGCAGAATACACCAAATAATGCTTTATAAAATTATATGTTATGGTAAAATATTACGAAAGAATCTCATACGTAAATGTTTACAAATAAAAAGCTGAATTATCATCATTCACAAATCCATCACTAGAAAATTAGACTACGTTGTCTCATGATTGCATCGAATTTCAAAATATTTGCCTTACTCGCCTATTTAAATATTGTAGTGTGCCGTGGAATTGCGAAAGACACTTTATGTGTGCCGCGAAGTAAAAACAAAGGTTGCAGAGCAATGCTCTAGATGACAGAGGGGTGAAAACATAACGAATTTTACAACTAGATACATTTCTGACTCTCCCTCTCCCGCCGAGATTTAAAAGTGCAGTATCCCCAGGATAAATACCCCATTCCCTTTGAAAACTCACGAGCTAAGGTACACAAAATCGCTTGATAACATACCTTTGTGTGTTGTTTGTTTATTTGTTTACTGTTTACAGGCCTCGGTTTTCCCCTTCTTATATGTTTATGTGTTTATAAAATAAATAAGAGTGGGGTCAATTAGAGAGTCTTTAAAATTTCATCACGGGAGATGATCGGTATATTTTAGGGAATATCGTTATTAGAGTTCACTTGGCAGCTTTAAGTGGGTACTTAGCTGCTAGTAAGATGTCGGTTGGTTTCTGCTCCAGCCGATGCTTGTTCTTTGCTGATTATGGACTGGTTCACTCTCGCCACTGGTCAAGTCTAGTGGCCGCAACACGCCCCTCGTAGGATCGTCGGGTAATTGCGAAGATGGTCCAGCGTCTGTTAAGACCCGTCTGATGTTGATGTCTAGCTTTGACTGAAGGCCACTTATACCAAACACTTGTTCCACAGATAGCACCACCAATTGGTACCACAAACTAGTATCATGAAATAAGAGAGAAACAAATGCCCTCCTGAGTATTGGGTTTCCTGGCACAAAATCAGGTGCCCCCGCGCCCCCCCCCCCCCTTCTTTCATTCCATCGTCCCATCTGCCTCAGAACTTTACCCTCTCTGAGCAGTAATGTTAATTCCAGTGAGAGGAACACATCCATTGCATTAGTATTGAACATGGTATGACTTGGACATCCACTAGCAATTTTCACATGTTAATAAATGCAAAATATAGAATTATAAAATGTACAACTCCCTACAAAAATCTTTGGGAATGCCGACTTCTGGCTAAGAGAAATAGTTTCGGCAACTTGATTTAGATGCCTCTTACATGTGGTCTGGGGTGTTACTTTACAATAGACTCCCACATTGACTTAGGGGTCAGGTTCCTATGATTCTGGGCTTTCCGTATTAATAAATGTAGAATTGTCTTTGTGTAAATCCACAAGATACTCAAACACGTTGTCCGGTCCTTTAAAATAGAATCCTGATCTTATTTCTTATTCTGATGTGCTTGGCTCTCTTCTTGACGAGTTGAATTTCACAGTGCCGTAAACTCAAAAGGCGGTAGATTATATGGCAGCATTCGGCACGCATCCATAGTGCTACTATATGACAAGGCTTCAATTAGAAATGTTGTATTTTTATATCTCAAATGCCAAGCCAATAGCATGCAATTTGCGTATATTTTGGTTGGGTATATTCCCTCTACCTCTTACAGAAAATTCCCGCGGGACATCCGCAGAGAAAAATGTTTTTTACAAGTTACCTCTCCAAATAAGGTATGTCAGCTTCCGTCTTTTATCAATCATGTTTACACAACGGCTTCATAATCTATCACAGGTAATCCCGTGGTCATCCCAAGGTTGTTTACTTCTTAATCGGGCGTGTCCATGCACTGTCTGGTAGGAAATGTGTTACACGTTAGTAAACCACAGTTCTCTCTACAGATCCCAGGTGTCAATATGGGTTCAAATAAAAGCACAGCAAAAGATGGTCACTGAAGTCCCGACATGCCAAGAATTGAAAGAACGGAGTGTAAACAATAATAAAGTACAGAAAATGAGACGTGGAGCAATATTTCGGCGAAAAGCATGAATTCTAGGAAAAGAGGACGGTCAATTCTGTCTCACCAATATAACTCATCGACATTGTGTCTGGGATGAACAAAACATTTAAAAATAACCATGCTCGCAAAACCTTGCAGTCCGTCTCGCTTCCTTTTCCAGTGGTTATACTGCAGCAACCTGCCCAGAAAGACATTGCTTGACATAAACAATAGAAGTCCAGCTGCCCCACCAGATAAAAGTAGTGGTGGAAACATCCAAGACAACAAAGAAGCTGGTCATAAGAGGGGTTGATACCAGATGACCCGCAAGCAAGGTTCACAGCTACCTACAAACCAAAAACGCAGATGTCAAAATCACGCAGGTCGAAAGGCTAAAAACCAGGGACAAGAAAGATACAAATCTGGTTGTAATATCCATTGAAGGATCGACAAGACCTGAGAGACTGACGCTCCACACTGCATAAAAAAGGACAGAAGCATATATCCCTCCGGTAATGCTGTGAGAGTTGGAAAATAACAAAATCATTGGAGAACACGCTGAATACATTCGAGAACAAATGTCTTAGAAAACTCATGAACATCAGTTGGAAAGAATTCAAGACTAATCGACAAATAAGAGAAGACTCTAGGCAGAAATATGTCTCCGACTATATAAGTAAAAGACGATGGTCATATATCGGTCATGTCCTACGAATGCAAAACAACAGAATACCACTACAGGCGCTCACTTGGGTTCCTGAGGGTAAGAGGAAAAAAAAGGAAGACCAAAAGAAACACTCAGAAGAACAATAATAAGAGAAGGAAGAACGTTGGGCCTAAATAATGTGCAAGAGCTAAGAGGAGTGGCGTCACAACGAACAACCTGGAGAGCACTGGTTTCTGCCTTATGCGCCGTGTTTGGTGCTTAAAGAATTTATTATTATTATTATTAATGCAGTGCTCTAACTGCCAGCAGTTTTCCCACACAAAGAAAACGTGCAGAAGAAATACAGTTTGCCGGTATTGTGCGGGGAGCCACCCATATCGCGACTGTCCCAAGGCGACGGAGGATCTCAATTACAAGGCCATGAATGCAAACCGTACCTGTGCAAACTGCCACGGAAACCACGGGGCAAGGTACAGAGGCTGCCCTGTGTTTCAGGAAACTAAGAGCATCCTGAAGGAAGCTGTGTCCAAAAACATCCCTTTCAAAGAGGCAAAGCAGAGAGTGGCTGCGGATGTCGCAGACAAACAGCGCACGATAGATAGAAGACAGCTACATCAGCTGACAGCGGAAGTTAAAGAAATGAAACTGAAACTCCAGGTCTAGAACAGAAGCAGGCAGACTCCCGAAGATCAAACTGACAGTGGAGAAGATGTGATAGATCTGCAGAGCATTACACATATGTTGGAAGACATGAAAAGAATCCAGCAACAAATAGAAACAGATGTCAAGAAGCTGACAGAGCTGAAAGAAGAAAACGCAGAAATACTCAAAAGAATAGAAGCAAAAAGAATGGCCATTGAAGAAATTACATCTAACACACGAGAAACTAAAACGAACGACCAATCAGACGAAGAAGTCATCGAGGAAACGCTAGAAAAGCTACTCCAAACAATAATAGAAAAAGCGCTATCCCAGATACAGGAGAAAAGGAAGACACAAGAAACTGAAACGAGGAGGGCAAAAACACACAAAACCACACAAGCGAGATAGTGAGGCAGGATATGAAATACACTGTGGAACACGCCACGGCAACACGAACAGACAAACAACGAAGAGAATCAAGACAGTCAGCTAGTGGTCCTTTTTAGGACCAGTCCTTTTCAGGACTAAGAACCGGCCAGCATCGAAGAACCTAACTCACAATATATCCCAATTATAACCTCTTTGGTTGAACAGGGTATAACAGCAATATAGTCGACGAAAGAACGAACGAACGAACTGTGAAAACTCAAGAGCTATGGTACACAAATCACTTGAATCGTGAGCTGAATGATAGGAGCGCAGTTGGTTTGGTCTTAATGACCATCCTCATTGCACACGAATAACTCCATCAGTTTTCCTATCTCCTCCCTTGGATCACACAAGGAGGACCTCAGCACAGTGCACGAACTCCGAAGTTATAAATATTTTTTGTGGTGGTTAAGTTTTCCTATTTTTGTAAATTTTCCCAGGACAGCGGCCTAATGGCCTACTCTTTACCATTTGCAACTGCCGAGGGATTTTTAACGTGCGGTGCGCATCGTGCACACGGATCCTCATATTTTTTCGCCCTTATCCGAGAAGGCTAGGCATCCGATCTCACTAACCATGAGATTGGGGGGGGGGGGGGGGGAGAGAAATAAGGTATCATTAGGACCCACTGGTTGTGAACAAAATTTACGCCATTTATATTTCATGTACTGGGAACCGAATCCGGTATTTATAGAATTAGAGCCGGATACCATGCCTCCTAGCCACTCAGATCCCATATATACGGGACTGTTTAAGATTGTTATGGCTGTCCCTGAATGTTTGTGGCAGGCGCCGAGATACCAGATGATTATATATTCCCAGTGTTGTTAACAACATACCAGGTGATTATTTATTCCCAGTGTTGTTAACAACATACCAGGTGATTATTTATTCCCAGTGTTGTTAACAACATACCAGGTGATTATTTATTCCCAGTGTTGTTAACAACATACCAGGTGATTATTTATTCCCAGTGTTGTTAACAACATACCAGGTGATTATTTATTCCCAGTGTTGTTAACAACATACCAGGTGATTATTTATTCCCAGTGTTGTTAACAACATACCAGGTGATTATTTATTCCCAGTGTTGTTAACAACATACCAGGTGATTATTTATTCCCAGTGTTGTTAACAACATACCAGGTGATTATTTATTCCCAGTGTTGTTAACAACATACCAGGTGATTATTTATTCCCAGTGTTGTTAACAACATACCAGGTGATTATTTATTCCCAGTGTTGTTAACAACATACCAGGTGATTATTTATTCCCAGTGTTGTTAACAACATACCAGGTGATTATTTATTCCCAGTGTTGTTAACAACATACCAGGTGATTATTTATTCCCAGTGTTGTTAACAACATACCAGGTGATTATTTATTCCCAGTGTTGTTAACAACATACCAGGTGATTATTTATTCCCAGTGTTGTTAACAACATACCAGGTGATTATTTATTCCCAGTGTTGTTAACAACATACCAGGTGATTATTTATTCCCAGTGTTGTTAACAACATACCAGGTGATTATTTATTCCCAGTGTTGTTAACAACATACCAGGTGATTATTTATTCCCAGTGTTGTTAACAACATACCAGGTGATTATTTATTCCCAGTGTTGTTAACAACATACCAGGTGATTATTTATTCCCAGTGTTGTTAACAACATACCAGGTGATTATTTATTCCCAGTGTTGTTAACAACATACCAGGTGATTATTTATTCCCAGTGTTGTTAACAACATACCAGGTGATTATTTATTCCCAGTGTTGTTAACAACATACCAGGTGATTATTTATTCCCAGTGTTGTTAACAACATACCAGGTGATTATTTATTCCCAGTGTTGTTAACAACATACCAGGTGATTATTTATTCCCAGTGTTGTTAACAACATACCAGGTGATTATTTATTCCCAGTGTTGTTAACAACATACCAGGTGATTATTTATTCCCAGTGTTGTTAACAACACTCTTTGTATTAAAAAGAACAGGTAAAGGTAAGCCCATGACAGATATAGTCGTAAGGAAGTGAAATTTTAGAGACGCCAGGTATACCTGGTCTACGTTTGATGTGTTGGGATGACCAGTTTGCTTCCTCGCTACCATAGCCTTTCCTAACCAAAGAGTAAAGTCAAGTAGCTACTTTTACACTTGGGTAGGCTGGAATGTGAAGCCAACTTGATTTCGGAACAAGAGTTTTAACCACTGTGCCACCCAGATTCCTGACAATAATCACATCATCATTCATTATAATTTTATTTGCGCTCCGTACGGAGCAAGGGGCCAGCACTGCGGCTAGTCCCCCCTGGCAGGAAGCGTATACAAAGCAGTTACACGCTCTTGCTGTGGTGGGTTTCAGTGGTCGTTTGTTGTTACATCATGAGGTTGCCAGCCTCCTGCACAACCTTATACTAGTGGCACTGTACGACATGCCTCAGGGTGTCTTTAGTCCTATTTTTTTCTATGTCTCTTCTGAGACCCCCGGGATCTACATCAGTCTAATAAGACTGTCAGAGCATTTTTTTCCTAGTAAACGACCCACTTTTATCTTCTTTCTACTATTTATTCTGTTCTATTTCTCTTTAACTTCCCCTTCCTTCTCTCACTTCTTCGTGGTCGGCTCTTTCTTACGCACCTCCTTGCTATTTTTCTTCATCTTAATATTTTCACATTCTTTCTTCCTTCGTCGGCGTCTATGGCCTAATGGATATGAACGCAGTTTCATAATCCAGATATACCAGGTTCGAAACCTGCTGCAGGCGGTTTGGTAGCAGATCGCTTTGTGTGTATTTTTAACAATGGTATAAGCGCGGTACCGTTCAGAAAGCAATGGCAAACTACTGAATGAACAAAATTGCCTAGAAAAATCACAAACAGCCAATAAAAGCTGGGGTTGATTGCCACGTCCTGTAAAGGATAAGCAACTAACTTTCTTCCTTCAATTCTTTCCTTCTTCCTCTTTGTTACTTCTATTTTATCAACTAAAGATTTGTCCTTTCTCCACCATCATCAATTTTTTAAAATCCACTTCTTATTCTCAATCTTTTCTTTCTTGTTCCCTAAAATAATATTATTTTTCTCATTGTTTTTTCCATTTTCTTCGGGTTCCTGTTTTTCCCTCTTCGTATTCCTACTTCCTCTTCCCTCTTCCAATTATTATTCTTCGTCCGTCTATTCTTCTTTTCCCACCTCTTCTTTATCATCTTTCTTTTCTCCTTTTATTCATCTTTTTCCCCTTCCTTCTTCCCGTTTCTTTTCTTCACCACTCTTCTTCTTTGTCCTTCCTATTCTTCTTCTTCCATCTACTTCTTTTCTCACCTTCTTCTTCTTCTCTCAATTTTTTTTAATCCTCTTTTTCATCTTCTGCTTCCTTCTTCTTTTTCTTTCACCTTCTGCTTCACTTTTCCTTTTCTGTCTATCTTTTCGTGTTCCTCTTCCCTCTGCTTCGCGCTTTTCCCTCTTAGCTTCCTTTAGCTCATTCTCCTCTGACCTACTTCTTCTTTCTGCTTTTAGCTCATTCTCCTCTGACCTACTTCTTCTTTCTGCTTTTAGCTCATTCTCCTCTGACCTACTTCTTCTTTCTGCTTTTAGCTCATTCTCCTCTGACCTACTTCTTCTTTCTGCTTTTAGCTCATTCTCCTCTGACCTACTTCTTCTTTCTGCTTTTAGCTCATTCTCCTCTGACCTACTTCTTCTTTCTGCTTTTAGCTCATTCTCCTCTGACCTACTTCTTCTTTCTGCTTCAGATTTTTTCCTTCTTCGTCCTTCTTTTTACCCCTTCTTCTTTTTCATCTTTTTTTCCCCTTTTTATTCCCTGTTCTTGTTCTTTTTTACCCTTGTCTTGTTCCTTCATCTTCCTCTTTTTCTTTCATCCTCTTTCCTCTTCTGCTTATTATTTTATCATCATTTTCTTCCCTCATTGTCTTTCGTAACCTTCTTTCCTCTTCTGCTTCTTTCCTCTTACTCTTCTTTAGTTTCCTCTTCTTCTTTCCGATTTCTTCCTGCTCCCCCTTCTTCTGTCTTTTTACGTAGACAAGTAAAAGTTAGAGGAAGACCTTTGTCAAACTATCAAGAAACGTTAAAAACTCATGTTACACTCAGATAAGAATTGAATGAATCGCAAGATGAGTTCATGAATGTATTAAACATATTTCATGTCGGAATGTATTATTTTGTTTTTAAAATACAATTTTGCCTCGTACTGGCGAGGCTCGTCCCGTTCAACCTAGTCGGTTATATTAGGGCGCATGTCCAAATATAAAAGACTTCACATCTTGAAACAATATATAAATCTTATATTAATGTATTACTTTACCAACCAGTGAACTTTTCTCTGGAGAAATACCAAAAACTTAGAACCATTTCTGGAAGATTTGTCTCTTGTCCTAATGTGCAAATAGCAAATACATTTCTTCTTTCCCTCCGTCCTATTGTTCTTCTTCCTCTCCTCCTTCACTCTTCTTTCTATATTTCTCTCCTCTTCTTGTTCTTATTCTTCTTACTCATCTACCTTCTCTTCTTCTGCGTCATATTTCTCCCCATTTGTCACTATTCTCCCCTTTATATATCTTCTTCTTTCTTCTCTCCCCTTTTTTTTCGCCACTTAATATTTCTCCCCCTTCTTCTTTCATCTCTCCCTTTTCTTCTAATTATTCTATCTCCTGTTTCCTTCTTCTCTCCAAAAATTATCTTCTTCTTCCTTCTTCTTCTTTATATTCATATTGTTTAATGTTTTCAACCTCTTCTTCGCTGTCATCTTCTTCGCCCCCATCCTTCTTCCATTTCTCCTCCTTAAATTATCGCTCTCTCTTTTTCGTCTTCGTTTATTTCTTCTTCTTTGTCACTTTTCTTCTAGTATTTAATGAAAACTTGTAGACTGTAAAAGTAGTTAAGAAACATACATACAGATAGACAGGCAGAGAGAGAGAGAGAGAGAGAAGAGAGAAAGGAGGTGCTACACTCACACCGAAACATATAGACACGTGACATAGAAAAATAAACATACGTGGAAAGCACATACAGGGACAGGGCTTATATGCACGTAGATGGCAGATATAGAAAGGAGACACGTGATCAATGGACAGATAACGAAGGCACATACAAACATAACAATGTGGGAAATTGTGAGACGCTCGCACACGCACACGAAGAGTGAGAGAGGGGGCAGATACAAGCAGATAGAGATAAAGAAGAGGAGGTATTAAAGAGATGGATAAGAGTAGGCATACAAAGAGACACAGGAGTGAAGACACGTACACACGAATAAAGTCAAACAAGAGCAGACATACAAAGAGACAAGGAAGAAAGGACATACACAAAGAGATATAGGTAAAGACACAAACAAAGAAGCAGTGAAGAGAAGGCAGACACCGGGACAGACAAGTGAAGACCCCATAAATGGAGAAGGAAAAACATTCTTAAAATGAACGAACTAACGAAATAGACATTAAACGAGAAAATATAACGAGACTTCGAAGAAACTGATAGAGACAGAGAAGAAAAGACATGGACGAAAAGACGGAACACAAGAAGACACCATACAGAAGGAAAGGTAAGACAAATGAGATGAGGAACACAAGAAGACACCACACAGAAGGAAAGGTAAGACAAATGAGATGAGGAACACAAGAAGACACCATACAGAAAGAAAGGTAAGACAAATGAGATGACGAACACAAGAAGACACCATACAGAAAGAAAGGTAAGACAAATGAGATGACGAACACAAGAAGACACCATACAGAAAGAAAGGTAAGACAAATGAGATGAGGAACACAAGAAGACACCATACAGAAAGAAAGGTAAGACAAATGAGATGACGAACACAAGAAGACACCATACAGAAGGAAAGGTAAGACAAATGAGATGAGGAACACAAGAAGACACCATACAGAAGGAAAGGTAAGACAAATGAGATGAGGAACACAAGAAGACACCATACAGAAAGAAAGGTAAGACAAATAAGATGACGAACACAAGAAGAAACCATACAGAAGGAAAGGTAAGACAAATGAGATGAGGAACACAAGAAGACACCATACAGAAGAAAAGGTAAGACAAATGAGATGAGGAACACAAGAAGACACCATACAGAAGGAAAGGTAACACAAATGAGATGAGGAACACAAGAAGACACCATACAGAAGGAAAGGTAAGACAAATGAGATGAGGAACACAAGAAGACACCATACAGAAGGAAAGGTAAGACAAATGAGATGAGGAATAGAAGACATGAATAGAGAAAAAAGAGACACACAAATGGTGACACATAATAACATAGAAGTTAAGTCGCATGTAAAGACAGAGAAATTAAAACATAGAAAACTGAAGACGCGTGGAAAAAAAGGCATACAGACCAACACTGAATATAAGACATACGAACGTACACAGACGCGAGCATATATGTGGAGAGAAATATGAGAAGACATATGTGGAAACTGAGAAATGAAGATATGTATAGAGGCAGAAAGGAGAAGACACATGTGGAGACACAGAAGAGATATGGAGGAACAGAAGAGAAAGTACATATTGGGATACAGAAGACAAAGCATATATGCAGACACAGAAGACAAAGCACATATGAAGACACAGAAGAGAAGAAAATATGCAGACACAGAAGGTACATACGGAGACACAGAAGTGACGGTACATATGGAGACACAGAAGAGAAGATACATATAGAGACACAGAAGAGAAAGCACATATGGAGACACATAAGAGAAGACACATATGGAGACACAGAGGAGAAGACACATATGGAGACAGAGATGACAGGACGCATATGGAGCAAAGAAAATAAGACACATTGGAAGACACAGAAGTAAAATCACACATGGAGTCAGAGAACAGAAGACGCACGCATTTAGAGTAGAGAAAACACATTTGTTGACAAACATAAAAAAAGAGGAGCGCATTTAGATACGCAAACGCGTGAGAGAAACACAGAGAGACAGGCAAAAATGGAATAAGCAAACATGTAAAGAAAGAGAACACTGAGATACCAAGAATGAACAGATAATACAAGATAGACAGACAAAGGCAGAGAGAAGAAATACAGATATAGAGACCAGAATAGTTCTCAACCCATAATAATAATGTAAATAGTAGACTTAGACCACTTTACATGACAACAAGGAAGCTTATATTCTGGAATTCTCATTACTAGTCAACTGTTTGGATATAAATATCCCTCTCGTTTGTCTGATTCTCAAGAGTCTCGGAGTTAAAGACAAAGAATAGGACTAATGGTCCATCAGACATGGAAGAGGGGACTAACATCAGGTTGTCATGGGGCTGGTAACTTAACCCTTTCAAACAAAATACTACAGAAACCACAGCACGAGGACTTTGGCGCAGGCTTCCTGTAAGATGGCCAGATGTAGTAGGGGGTTCTATGCTCTGTAAGGAGCTACAAGAAAAAACATGATGATGAAAGTATATCTCTCATGTTATTATTGAATGTAGCTTTGACCATACATGTTCTCTTCTTTATTTCACATCTCTCATTCTCTGTTAGCGCAAGAAAGAGACCCACTGAAATTAAAGTACAAAGTAGTCAACAGTCACTCATCATTTGTAACCATAGAAACAAACAAACCAAAAAAAAAAAAAAAAAACCAATCCGAGAGGCGTAGAAACTAACCTGTTGCACCATTTTCATTCGCAGCCTTGTCATATTTTCTTGCATACTTTCTGTATCAGTCGCCATCGTGATGCTTCGCGGATTCTGTTGCCCTGGCAACGGGCTTCTGTCCCTTTAAAACAACTGTTCACAGCACTGTTCTCGCTGCACTGCACACATTTAATTATCGTGATCTATTGTATTAAATACTGTAAAAATTTCTGCTACTTCGACAGTCATTTTCGCTAATATAGTAACTAAAACACAGAGTAAAGATTAAAACTATAAATTCTAACTGCGAAGAAAACAGGTAACTATAAAAACAAAGATGGCGGCTTCACTATGGCACTTGGTCCAAACGATCGCCCGCATAACAACGTAACGGCGTATTCTCTTTTTACAAATGTCATTTTTTTAATGTATTCTTTAAGAGCTGTCCTTCACATTATAATGCCCCCCTTTCAAGCGACACCTTCGCGCCTAAATCTGCACTCTAGTTCTCAGAGTTGGCGCTACGAAACACGGATTAGTCCACTTTTTACAGGAGCAAAAAGGAGCGATATGGGCGAGTGAATTATGACTAAGCCCCGCGTGTCGCGGCATACGGAAGGGGGTGAAAGGGTATTGTTTATTGAACTATAAGCATGAGGATATCAACTCGTCGACTTCAACAACCACTGGAGAAGTTTTGGAGCGAAGACACATTTCTTTCTGTTATCAGTGAATTGGACCATTGCACACTGCTCGATAGATTGTATTTGCTTTAACTGATCGGGCAGGGAATGAGTGTGTGGGGTCAGGTTTTGGATCTGGCATTTAGGTGCTATTTGAAAGTCTGATGAAACTAATGGGTCTTGTTTAAGCGAACAAAATCGTCAGATACAGTACTTTTGAATGGTCTTCGTCGATTATTTGTCATATTCCCATTGCATAGAGCAGTGGTTTTCAACCTGTGCGCCGCGGCGCCCTGGGGCGCCATGACTGACGGTCAGGGGCGCCGTGGGTGGGCGTGGATTTTTTTCGTATTTAGCTGTAAAGAAAACAGCTGTGGGAAATTTCATTTTTGGTGTTTGTAAACCTGCGTGACCCTGGAGAAATTTCACTTTTGATGTTGGCCAGCCTTTGAAGTCCCGCTCCCCCGACCCGCGTATCAACTTTCTGCGCATTCTCCACGCGCGACCATAGTAGGTAACACGGTGAGTTCATTTTGAAAAATACTTTCCTGAAAACTGTGACAGGTTTCAGTGTGTTCAAAATCCCAAAATCAAGACTTGATGTGGAGAAGGAAATGAGAGTAGCTGTATCTCAATTGGTGCCAAGATTTGACAAGCTGTGTAACAACAAGCAAGCTCAAGTTTCACACTGAGGTGACTGGTACTTTATTCATCATTTTTTTTTTTTTTTTAGTTTTACTGTTCACGTTTTTTGTTATGGAGATTGAATCATGAGTGCAGTATATCAGTGAATGATGTTCAGACAAAAATAATATTAAAAAAATGTTAGAAAGAAACTACTTTATCTGTGCTGTTTTCTTTTTTATAGTAAGGGTTTTCAAAGTGCACTTTGTGTATATCTTTTCTTGTACGTGTAATATTTTCACAGATTGTCCAATTGCATTAAAAAAAAAAAATTTACATTAACAAATTACATTGTTTAAAAGCCTTTCCAAAGCTCTCCTGCTCAAAAAAAAAGTTAGGCTAAATGTCGAAACATCGCTAGAGTTTTTACCAGTTATCCCACAGGGGAGCCGCAGAAAGAATGTAGTTGGTCAGGGGAGCCATGGACTCAAAAAGGTTGAAAACCACTGGCATAGAGCATTGAGTAACATTTTGAAAGTGTTTTTCGTAAATGATATATGTACACACACACAAACACACACACACTCACACACACACACACACACACACACACACGCACATATATATGATAGCCCCTTCAGTTATAACTGACTATGGGAATGCGCCCCTGGGGTGCCATTTTACCTGCTCAGCTGCTTTTTCCCCCTGGTTTCTTTTTTGACGTTTTCTCCTCTCTTCTACTTGCCGTGAGAGCTTCTTTTCGCCCAATCTGTGTTGGCGCCATAGAGAACATCGCCACTTGGTGCGATCGACAGCTTCATCCTCCCAGGTTGCTGGATTCAAGAGCAGTGCTCTCATGTCTCTCTTGCACATGTCTTTGAACTCCAGCTGCGGTCGCTCAACTGTTCTTTTGCCATCTGCCAGTTGTCTATAGAAAATACCTATATATATATATATATATATATATATATATATATATATATATATATATATATATATATATATATATATATATATATATATATATATATATATATATATATATATACACTGAAGCACATTAAAAACGCACCACTATTATATATAATGTACTGATGCCGAGAAGCTGGAAAAAAAAGTGTGGGAATGGATTTTCCCCGTGTTTGTCATGAGGTAGAGAGCTAATGGCTGCTGGAATGGAAAGTGCATGATTCAACCCACGGGTTTCTGTACAGACTACATGAAAACAATGAAAGTTACACGTGCAACACGATTCCCAACAGCTCTGACCCTGAAAATGTGTACGCGTTGTGGCAGCATACTCGGTATAAAAAGGCCGTTGAGACAAAACACCCATTACATGTGCTTGAAATGCCACGACTATCTGAAAACGACCGCCAACGAGCCATTGGTATGTTGGAGACCGGAATGAGCTCGCGGGCCATTGCCAGAAGGATGAATTGCCACCACAGCACTATTGTACGTCTCAATGAACGTTACGGAACCACTGGCAGTGCCCGGGATAGACTTCGGAGTGGCCAACCACAAGTTACTACCCCTGCGCAAGATCGTCATATTGTGCTGAGTCACCTAAGGAATCGTTCTCTCCCGGCAAGTCAAACAGCAAGAGCAATAGTGGGTAGACGTGGGCAAGTCTCTCGAATGACAGTCATACGACGACTCAGAGATACAGACTTTACTGCAAAACGACCTTATGTTGGGCCAAACTTGACTCACAGACATCGTCAGCAGCGCCTGCAATGGGCAGAGCAGCATGTCAGATGGACTAGACTGCAGTGGAATGCTGTCCTATTCACAGACGAGTGCAGATTCAACATATCCTTTGCTGATGGACGTATGCGGATTTAGCGACGGTGTTGAGAGCGCTTTGCAGATTGCTGTGTTCGTCAGCACAACCGATTTGGAGGTGGCAGTATTCACATTTGGGGGGGATTCAGTTTTCACCATCGCTTGCCTCTTCACGTCTTCCGTGGAAATGTTAATGCTGTGACATATCGAGATGAGGTTCTGGATGCATTGGTTGCTCCTGCGTTCACAAATTATCCAGACTTGCAGCTTCTCTAGCAGGATAACGCACGTGCGCACACCACATGCATTACGCAGCAATATCTACAGCAGCAGAACATTGTGACGATTGATTGGCCTGCCCTATCACCAGACATGACCCCTATAGAACATCTGTGGGACGAGCTTGGATGCAGAGTCTACAGGCAAGGTTCTCCAGCTAATCTGCAACAGCTCGAAGCTGCTCTTACACGTGAATGGGACTTGATTCCCCGGAATTTCCTTCAGAGATTTTTGCGTTTCATGCGGAGCCGCTGCCAAGCTTGTTTGCAAGCACAAGGTGGATGTGGTGAAAAATACAGCGATACACCGTTAAAATATCTCCATTTATAAAGATAACGGGTAAGATAACATGTAGGGATAAAATTATACGTAAAATATGCCGAGGCTTCTTCACCTACGCCAGCGCTTTCTACCGCCATTGAAACTAACTAGTTGGAACATGCAGACAAACGGTTTACCCTTTTAGACGGGAGGGAAACGGAGATAAAAGAAAAATTATGACGGTCGGAACACGTGTTTGAACCTAAAAAGGCAAAAAGACGCAATTTGTAGTTTAAAGGAAAAAATCACGCCACTAGTTGACACAATGTAAGGAATTGATAGAAAAACGACCTTAGCTCTTGTTAGAAACAGACGTATCTTAGACGTTTTACCGTAATTGGTTGTTTTGTTTGAATACAGCGGCAAACGCCGTGGACGAAGGTTCAAAAACAAATTTCAAAAACTAACCTTGAGAAAAGTAGGTTTTTCTTTAATAATAAAGTTATGAAAATAAAACCTAGCTAGTTTGATAGCCCATCTTAAGCTGACAAATAATATACTTTTAATTACACAGACGGACAGATAACACGGAAGATATTGACGAAAGACCGTATTGTTCCAATCAGACTAGCGAACAGTTTTTTGTGCATACTTTCACTAAAGTTACATTTTGGCGTCCTTGAGACTAAAAATGCAAAAATCAAACTGCAGATGAACGAGGGGCAAAGTCGGAGGATAATAGCTAAAAATAACTTAGTGGGGCAGGTTTGTGTAGTTTTTTCATGTAGTTAGTCCAAAAAACAAGTGTAATTTTGGAAAAAATACTACATACTAGACTGAGACTGGACTGAAATTTGACTTTTAGTTTGAATATTTGAAAAAGTTAGAGGGGAAGTCCGCTGATTGGACAAAAGCATTCATATTATTGAGAAAGAGACGCACACTTGTGTCATTTTATAGAAGACTGTCCATTAACACAGTTCTTGACTGCTAGAGGTGATTTCCAGGAAATATTAAATAAAAATCAGTGGGACGCCCTAATCTAGCCAGCAGCTCAGCTGAGGTTTGCTAGTACTAAGTAACTGTGTTCTCAATTCTGAATTGTGGTAAGGGAAAAAGCATTTATCTTGTTTATTTTAATATTTTGAGTGATTGATACTGCCATATCATGAAAAATGATTATGACAAGTGAGTGCTTGCTCTAGGTCCCCAGCAGGAGTCCAGGGCCTAGAGACAAACTAATAATATATGAAAACCTATCTAAGACTATGGAAGGCGGATCTATAATTGAGATCAGTGGGAACATATCACCCACCTTATTGAATGGAAGAGGAAACTATTGAACATATTTCGGATGCAATGCAGTCTTGGGAAACTGGTACTATTTGATAACAACTGGGTGAGATGTGCTAAGTTGGTCAGAGAGGTCTGACCCAATCTGTGTGATGTTGTTGTGCTGTGTTGTGTGAAGAGTGGCGCAGTAAATAGAGTGTTGACACATGGCACAAATTTTGTTTCAGAGTTTCTGATCTGGCACTACGATTGTGCCAGATGCTTTTGTAGAAGTACAAAAGCGGGTGTCTGTGCAGCCTAACATTTTACTCCAGCTACTGAGAGGAGTGGGCCACAAGAATTCTGTACTACATCGTCACAGGCCAGTTAAGTGCAAACCTGGCCTGCTGGAGATTCATAAACTATTTCCACCATCAATAAAGAAATAAATTTTGTTATATAAACACTAACATCAGTCCATATGTCAAGGACAAGGAACTTTGTAGCCATAGATTGGGCATGATGACGCCACCCCAACTAAACATCCAGTGCTAGTTTTTCCCAAGACATTGTAGATATTATTAATATTAACCATTGTAATAATATACCTATGTACAAAAATTACATTTGATTATGCAATATATATATGCATTTCATTGAAAAATACATATCATTTCATATGTTCTGACCAAAAGAAACAATTGGTTCAGGACTAATAAATTAAAAAAATTTTCAAACTTAAACTATAACAGCCAGAGTTAGTTCAGTGTATTATAGAGTTTATTATTATTATTAGACTTATTATTTACATGTGTGTGTCTGTGTATTTTATTACCTACACATTACATTTCAGTACCCTAGACTTTTAACGTAGCTAACATTCATAATAGTAAAATAGGTCTGTTTGAGGTCGTAAGTGGTAGCAGAAAGGCCTTCTGTAACTCACATAAACTTTTATCTCAGGAGCCTTCACAGCTGACCTCATCCAGTACACTAGGTAACATAACAACCATACAATAACATCAAAAACCACTACAAATATTGGGTTCTTGTCCGGGGATTAAGTTTATCAAAGATATTAGGGTCTCCTGGTTTGGGAATTAAACTAGTGGGGACAGAGTTGTATAAATTTAAAAGTGTCCCTTAAAATAAAAAGTGGAAAATAAAAGTTGATGAATCTTCACAGCCAGTGGTAATTAATTAATTAATTAATATATTACTTTAGTAATTATATACTTGGAATTACCTTAGTCATTGTTAATTTGTGTGTTAGAGTATGGCAGATCTAGCAAAATTTAGATCGGCTGCTGTGCTGACGGCGAAGGAGATGAACATGGAGGGTCAAGTTTTAATTCAGTATGTAACTTCAGAATGTGACAAGTATATTGAAAGGGAAGATAGGAGGTTAGCTGAAGAGAAGAGGTTACAAATTGAGGCTGATAAAGAACTTAAGAGGCTGCAGATTGAGGCTGACAAAGAGGCTAAGGCATTGGAGGCAGATAGGGAGAATAAAAGGCTCCAATTGGAGGCAGAAGATAAGAGATTGACTGCCGAAAGGGAAGCAGAAGATAGGAGATTGCAAAGGGAGCACGAATTACGACTAAGGTAGCTGGAATTACAAGGCCATGCTCCTGAAAATGGTGCCAGCCCCTTTCCCTCAGATGCCACGCCTAGTCAGGGAGCCTCAACCTCAGCTATGGGGTTTCATTTAGACCATTTTGTTGAGAAAGACGATGACATCGAGGGGTACCTCAGTAGATTCGAACTATTAGCTACTACGTATGGGTTAGAGAGAAAGAGGTGGAGTCTTAGAGGTACTTCTTATGAAGTTTTTGCTAAGATGCATAGAGACGACCAAGACAATTATGACATGCTAAAGCAGGCTTTGTTATTGAGGTATGAAAAGAATGGTGAATTTTATCGTAAGAAGTTTAGAAATGCCAAACTGTTGTCTGGGGAGACATACCACCAATTCTCTGCCAGACTGGAAACCTATTTGGAGAAATGGACTGCTCTGGGGAAGACCCAAGATCTCAAAGAGATGATCATGATTGAGCAATTAAGAGAGTCCATGGCTCCAGACCTGAGAAAATTTCTCATGGAACAAGGTGCAGAGAGGTTGGGGGAGGTTTTAAATGTCGCTGAGAGGTATCAGGCAGCCCAGGCAGAGGTAAGTGGCAGTAAAAAGAAGCATGTAGAAAATTTTAAAGCTCTACAGCAATTTAGTAAATTTGATACCAGAGAACAAGGTAATAAAGGCAGGACAAACTTTGATAGGCCACGAAATGATTATCGTGATAGAAACTCACAGTTCAATGACCAAAAATATAATGAAAGAAAACCGTTTAACCAAGGAAAGAGATGGTGCAAATGGTGTAAGAAAGACAACCATAACACCGAATTTTGTAAAAGGAAACCTTCAAACATTGCTGCAATGAAATCGGGGAAACAAAGATTAAAGGTTAATCCTAATGGACAGCAGGAACCTTATCACCCCCCAGTTTGTGAGGATGTTATTTGTAATGGGGTCACCATCAGGTGCCTATATGATACAGGTTTGGATTATGATTCAGTTGTGAAGTCTAGCCTAGTGGACCCAAGTCAGTATACCACAGAAACAGTGGAAATACAAGGGGCGACTAAGGACATACCACTCATGACACTTCCCATCGCAAGGATAACGGTGAAAACTCGCTATGTGGAAGGAGAAATCAGAGCAGCAGTGATAGATGAACCAATCTACCCTCTGATATTGGGGTGTAGATACGTCTTCTTGGGGAATCCTGAGAGACCTGTGATCATGGCGACAGTGCAGACCAGGTCACAGAAAAAGGAGGAAGAAGGTGAACCTATAAATGCTCATCCAGAAGAGATGAGGAAGGCGCAGGGTGAGGATAGGACACTCAAGCCATGTTTTAAGAAATTGCCCAAATGCCACACACCTCCAAGCAAGGGAGAGTATTTTATGAGGAACAAAGTATTATACAGGAAGACAGGAACTAGATCCACTGGTCACGGACAGTTGGTTCTTCCCAAGGTATATAGGGCAAATTTAATAAGGAGCTTACATGTTGGAAAAGATGGTGACCATGAGAAAGTAGGTACCATCTGCCAAAAGGTTGCTCGAAAATACTATTGGCCCGACGTAAATGTCGATATTGAGAACTTTGTAGAAGCATGTGGCGTATTTCATGAGGGAACACCCACAAAGGAAAAAAATGAGCAGGACCTAGAAACGCCACGGGGCAAACTTAGGCCTGGAAGGACAAATAATTATAATAAAGTAGACAAAGTGGAATGGGAGCCCCCTTTTCACACCCAGTCTTCACTTGATTGTATTAACATGGCCACTTTGCGACGAGTACAAAGAGTAATTTTACCCCAGAATAAGCTGACAATCCCTCGGTCAGAATTATATAAACTGGAGGAAACTAAAAGAGAGCGAAGATTTCTCATAAGTAATCTAAAGTGGGGAGACAAACCCAAGAAAAAAAATGGCAGTGGTCGATTTGTGAGTGATGATTCTAGGAAGAAAAGTCCTCACTATAAAGCTTCTAATGGAAAGGACCCGACGGGTGCCATGAAAAATAAGTATGAAAAATTAAAAGTCCAGATGTAGCTTTATTAAGGACTCGGACAGATGAGAAAGCAGAAGAGACTGTTACCTCATTATATCAATATGTGAGCGAGCTGACCACTCGTCTGAAAGCTGGATGGAAACTGGCAAATGATAATTTGAGACAAGCCAGGAAGAAACATGCAGCGTATTTTAATAGGAAGGCAAAGGACAGAGAATTAGCTGTGGGAGAGAAGGTGCTTCTTCTACTACTCGGCAGCCAGAATAAGTTACAAATTGGATGGCAAGGTCCATATACGGTTCTAGAGAAGGTGTCTAGAACAAATTATAAAATTGACAAAAAGGGGAAGGAGAAGGTATATCATGTAAACCTTTTAAAGAAGTATCTGGACAGACCACTCCAGGAAAGCACCCCCTTACTGACCTTGGCTATCGCAACTAAAATGAAAAAAGAACCACTCACCTCACATGAATACCCATTACATCCCTGTGAGACAGCCGCACAAGTAAAAGTCAGTAAGCACCTGACTAAAAATCAGAGGGAGAGAGTTCAACAGGTTCTGGAGGAACATACAGATGTATTAACAGATAAACCAGGACATACAAATTTGCTACAGTATGACATGAAGCTGGTAGACTCAAACCCAATCTGTATGAGAGCCTATTCTGTTCCGTTCGCGAAGGAGAAGGCATTGAAAGAAGAAATAGATTATTTGTTGAAAGAAGGGATTATTTCACACAGTGAATCTTCTTTTAGCTCCAGTGTAGTTTTGTTGAGGAAACCGTCTGGGGAACATAGACTGTGCATAGATTACAGGAAACTGAATGCTGTCACAGAAGGACAAGTGGATCCATTACCAGACACAAAACAGTTATTTGCCAGATTGAACAAGGCAAAATACTTTTCGAAGGTGGATCTTAGCAAAGGCTATTACCAGATTCCAGTGAAGCCTGAAGTTAGACCTTATTTAGCTTTTAGCACCTCGGAAGGACATTATGAATTCAACATGCTACCATTCGGATTGAAAAATGCTCCGAGTGTATTTTCTAGGATGATGCGCAAATTGTTGGATCCCCTGAATAATCCATGTATCACGAATTTCATGGATGATATTCTTGTCGCCACAGAAACATTTGAAGAACACATTAACTCTCTGAATATGTTATTTGATAGGCTCAGAGAAGCGAACTTAACTGCTAGACCAACAAAATGTTGTATTGGATGCAAAGAGTTGGAATTCTTGGGACATACTGTATATCAGGGTAACATGACCCCTGACCCCAAGAACTTGGAAAAACTGCAGAGAGCACCTAGACCACAATTAAAAAAAGACGTGCGATCATTCGTGTCGTTATGTGGGTTTTACCAAAAATATATAAAAAATTTTAACTCTATATGAGCTCCTCTGACTGATCTGACTCGCAAGGGAAATCCAGATAAAATTGTTTGGTCTGCGCAATGTGAATTGGCATTTCAAGAGTTAAAAGAAAAACTCACTAGCAAGCCTATTCTCAAATTGCCTGATTTGACTCAGGACTTTGTGGTGAGAACAGATGCAAGTAATGTAGGCCTGGGGGCGGCTCTGTTGCAGAGGTCCTCGTCACCCAATGGGGAACTGAACCCAGTCGCTTATGCAAGCCGCAAGTTAAACAAAGCGGAGCAAGGATATTCCACAAGCGAAAAAGAATGTTTAGCGTTAATCTGGGCAATAAAAAAGTTCCAAATCTATCTGTATGGTAGGACTTTTGTGATCCAGACGGATCACCAGCCACTTGTGTTCTTATCTCAGGCCAAGCATGAAAATGCAAGATTGTTAAGATGGTCTTTATTGTTGCAACCTTATCAGTTTATTATTGAATATATCCCGGGGTCATTGAATGTCGGTGCAGATTTCCTCAGTAGGCACCCCTGTGATCAAAATTAGAGTAGTTGGCAGGCGTGAGGAGTCATTTTATCTATGTGTATCACTGGTTTTGGAACTTGCATTAGTGCATGTTCTCAGGTAGGGAGATGTGTGGTGAAAAATACAGTGATACAACGTTAAAATATCTCCAATTATAAAGATAACAGGTAAGATAACATGTAGGGATAAAATTATACGTAAGATATGCCGAGGCTTCTTCACCTACGCCAGCGCTTTCTACCGCCATTGAAACTAACTAGTTGGAACATGCAGACAAACGGTTTACCCTTTTAGACGGGAGGGAAACGGAGATAAAAGAAAAATTATGACGGTCGGAACACGTGTTTGAACCTAAAAAGGCAAAAAGACGCAATTTGTAGTTTAAAGGAAAAAATCACGCCACTAGTTGACACAATGTAAGGAATTGATAGAAAAACGACCTTAGCTCTTGTTAGAAACAGACGTATCTTAGACGTTTTACCGTAATTGGTTGTTTTGTTTGAATACAGCGGCAAACGCCGTGGACGAAGGTTCAAAAACAAATTTCAAAAACTAACCTTGAGAAAAGTAGGTTTTTCTTTAATAATAAAGTTATGAAAATAAAACCTAGCTAGTTTGATAGCCCATCTTAAGCTGACAAATAATATACTTTTAATTACACAGACGGACAGATAACACGGAAGATATTGACGAAAGACCGTATTGTTCCAATCAGACTAGCGAACAGTTTTTTGTGCATACTTTCACTAAAGTTACATTTTGGCGTCCTTGAGACTAAAAATGCAAAAATCAAACTGCAATGAACGAGGGGCAAAGTCGGAGGATAGTAGCTAAAAATAACTTAGTGGGGCAGGTTTGTGTAGTTTTTTCATGTAGTTAGTCCAAAAAACAAGTGTAATTTTGGAAAAAAATACTACATACTAGACTGAGACTGGACTGAAATTTGACTTTTAGTTTGAATATTTGAAAAAGTTAGAGGGGAAGTCCGCTGATTGGACAAAAGCATTCATATTATTGAGAAAGAGACGCACACTTGTGTCATTTTATAGAAGACTGTCCATTAACACAGTTCTTGACTGCTAGAGGTGATTTCCAGGAAATATTAAATAAAAATCAGTGGGACGCCCTAATCTAGCCAGCAGCTCAGCTGAGGTTTGCTAGAACTAAGTAACTGTGTTCTCAATTCTGAATTGTGGTAAGGGAAAAAGCATTTATCTTGTTTATTTTAATATTTTGAGTGATTGATACTGCCATATCATGAAAAATGATTACGACAAGTGAGTGCTTGCTCTAGGTCCCCAGCAGGAGTCCAGGGCCTAGAGACAAACTAATAATATATGAAAACCTATCTAAGACTATGGAAGGCGGATCTATAATTGAGATCAGTGGGAACATATCACCCACCTTATTGAATGGAAGAGGAAACTATTGAACATATTTCGGATGCAATGCAGTCTTGGGAAACTGGTACTATTTGATAACAACTGGGTGAGATGTGCTAAGTTGGTCAGAGAGATCTGACCCAATCTGTGTGATGTTGTTGTGCTGTGTTGTGTGTAAGAGTGGCGCAGTAAATAGAGTGTTGACACATGGCACAAATTTTGTTTCAGAGTTTCTGATCTGGCACTACGATTGTGCCAGATGCTTTTGTAGAAGTACAAAAGCGGGTGTCTGTGCAGCCTAACATTTTACTCCAGCTACTGAGAGGAGGGCCCATTCTGTGTGGGCCACAAGAAGTCTGTACTACATCGTCACAGGCCAGTTAAGTGCAAACCTGGCCTGCTGGAGATTCATAAACTATTTCCACCATCAATAAAGAAATAAATTTTGTTATATAAACATTAATATCAGTCCATATGTCAAGGACAAGGAACTTTGTAGCCATAGATTGGGCATGATGACGCCACCCCAACTAAACATCCAGTGCTAGTTTTTCCCAAGACATTGTAGATATTATTAATATTAACCATTGTAATAATATACCTATGTACAAAAATTTCATTTGATTATGCAATATATATATGCATTTCATTGATAAATACATATCATTTCATATGTTCTGACCAAAAGAAACAATTGGATCAGGACTAATAAATTTAAAAAATTTTTTAAACTTAAACTATAACAGCCAGAGTTAGTTCAGTGTATCATAGAGTTTATTATTATTATTAGACTTATTATTTACATGTGTGTGTCTGTGTATTTTATTACCTACACATTACATTTCAGTACCCTAGACTTTTAACGTAGCTAACATTCATAATAGTAAAATAGGTCTGTTTGAGGTCGTAAGTGGTAGCAGAAAGGCCTTCTGTAACTCACATAAACTTTTATCTCAGGAGCCTTCACAGCTGACCTCATCCAGTACACTAGGTAACATAACAACCATACAATAACATCAAAAACCACTACAAATATTGGGTTCTTGTCCGGGGATTAAGTTTATCAAAGATATTAGGGTCTCCTGGTTTGGGAATTAAACTAGTGGGGACAGAGTTGTATAAATTTAAAAGTGTCCCTTAAAATAAAAAGTGGAAAATAAAAGTTGATGAATCTTCACAGCCAGTGGTAATTAATTAATTAATTAATATATTACCTTAGTAATTATATACTTGGAATTACCTTAGTCATTGTTAATTTGTGTGTTAGAGTATGGCAGATCTAGCAAAATTTAGATCGGCTGCTGTGCTGACGGCGAAGGAGATGAACATGGAGGGTCAAGTTTTAATTCAGTATGTAACTTCAGAATGTGACAAGTATATTGAAAGGGAAGATAGGAGGTTAGCTGAAGAGAAGAGGTTACAAATTGAGGCTGATAAAGAACTTAAGAGGCTGCAGATTGAGGCTGACAAAGAGGCTAAGGCATTGGAGGCAGATAGGGAGATTAAAAGGCTAGGGAGACAGCAAAGGGAGGCAGAAGAAAAGAGATTGACTGCCGAAAGGGAGGCAGAAGATAAGAGATTGACTGCCGAAAGGGAAGCAGAAGATAGGAGATTGCAAAGGGAGCACGAATTACGACTAAGGGAGCTGGAATTACAAGGCCATGCTCCTGAAAATGGTGCCAGCCCCTTTCCCTCAGATGCCACGCCTAGTCAGGGAGCCTCAACCTCAGCTATGGGGTTTCATTTAGACCATTTTGTTGAGAAAGACGATGACATCGAGGGGTACCTCAGTAGATTCGAACTATTAGCTACTACGTATGGGTTAGAGAGAGAGAGGTGGAGTCTTAAGTTATCCCAAGGGCTTAGAGGTACTTCTTATGAAGTTTTTGCTAAGATGCATAGAGACGACCAAGACAATTATGACATGCTAAAGCAGGCTTTGTTATTGAGATATGAAAAGAATGGTGAATTTTATCGTAAGAAGTTTAGAAATGCCAAACTGTTGTCTGGGGAGACATACCACCAATTCTCTGCCAGACTGGAAACCTATTTGGAGAAATGGACTGCTCTGGGGAAGACCCAAGATCTCAAAGAGATGATCATGATAGAGCAATTAAGAGAGTCCATGGCTCCAGACCTGAGAAAATTTCTCATGGAACAAGGTGCAGAGAGGTTGGGGGAGGTTTTAAATGTCGCTGAGAGGTATCAGGCAGCCCAGGCAGAGGTAAGTGGCACTAAAAAGAAGCATGTAGAAAATTTTAAAGCTCTACAGCAATTTAGTAAATTTGATACCAGAGAACAAGGTAATAAAGGCAGGACAAACTTTGATAGGCCACGAAATGATTATCGTGATAGAAACTCACAGTTCAATGACCAAAAATATAATGAAAGAAAACCGTTAACCAAGGAAAGAGATGGTGCAAATGGTGTAAGAAAGACAACCATAACACCGAATTTTGTAAAAGGAAACCTTCAAACATTGCTGCAATGAAATCGGGGAAACAAAGATTAAAGGTTAATCCTAATGGACAGCAGGAACCTTATCACCCCCCAGTTTGTGAGGATGTTATTTGTAATGGGGTCACCATAAGGTGCCTATATGATACAGGTTTGGATTATGATTCAGTTGTGAAGTCTAGCCTAGTGGACCCAAGTCAGTATACCACAGAAACAGTGGAAATACAAGGGGCGACTAAGGACATACCACTCATGACACTTCCCATCGCAAGGATAACGGTGAAAACTCGCTATGTGGAAGGAGAAATCAGAGCAGCAGTGATAGATGAACCAATCTACCCTCTGATATTGGGGTGTAGATACGTCTTCTTGGGGAATCCCGAGAGACCTGTGATCATGGCGACAGTGCAGACCAGGTCACAGAAAAAGGAGGAAGAAGGTGAACCTATAAATGCTCATCCAGAAGAGATGAGGAAGGCGCAGGCTGAGGATAGGACACTCAAGCCATGTTTTAAGAAATTGCCCAAATGCCACACACCTCCAAGCAAGGGAGAGTATTTTATGAGGAACAAAGTATTATACAGGAAGACAGGAACTAGATCCACTGGTCACGGACAGTTGGTTCTTCCCAAGGTATATAGGGCAAATTTAATAAGGAGCTTACATGTTGGAAAAGATGGTGACCATGAGAAAGTAGGTACCATCTGCCAAAAGGTTGCTCGAAAATACTATTGGCCCGACGTAAATGTCGACATTGAGAACTTTGTAGAAGCATGTGGCGTATTTCATGAGGGAACACCCACAAAGGGAAAAAATGAGCAGGACCTAGAAACGCCACGGGGCAAACTTAGGCCTGGAAGGAAAAATAATTATAATAAAGTAGACAAAGTGGAATTGGAGCCCCCTTTTCACATAATTTTACCCCAGAATAAGCTGACAATCCCTCGGTCAGAATTATATAAACTGGAGGAAACTAAAAGAGAGCGAAGATCTCTCATAAGTAATCTAAAGTGGGGAGACAAACCCAAGAAAAAAATTGGTAGTGGTCGATTTGTGAGTGATGATTCTAGGAAGAAAAGTCCTCACTATAAAGCTTCTAATGGAAAGGACCCGACGGGTGCCATGAAAAATAAGTATGAAAAATTAAAAGTCCAGATGTAGCTTTATTAAGGACCTGGACAGATGAGAAAGCAGAAGAGACTGTTACCTCATCATATCAATATGTGAACGAGCTGACCACTCGTCTGAAAGCTGGATGGAAACTGGCAAATGATAATTTGAGACAAGCCAGGAAGAAACATGCAGCGTATTTTAATAGGAAAGCAAAGGACAGAGAATTAGCTGTGGGAGAGAAGGTGCTTCTTCTACTACCCGGCAGCCAGAATAAGTTACAAATTGGATGGCAAGGTCCATATACGGTTCTAGAGAAGGTGTCTAGAACAAATTATAAAATTGACAAAAAGGGGAAGGAGAAGGTATATCATGTAAACCTTTTAAAGAAGTATCTGGACAGACCACTCCAGGAAAGCACCCCCTTACTGACCTTGGCTATCGCAACTAAAATGAAAAAGGAACCACTCACCTCACATGAATACCCATTACATCCCTGTGAGACAGCCGCACAAGTAAAAGTCAGTAAGCACCTGACTAAAAATCAGAGGGAGAGAGTTCAACAGGTTCTGGAGGAACATACAGATGTATTAACAGATAAACCAGGACATACAAATTTGCTACAGTATGACATGAAGCTGGTAGACTCAAACCCAATCTGTATGAGAGCCTATTCTGTTCCGTTCGCGAAGGAGAAGGCATTGAAAGAGGAAATAGATTATTTGTTGAAAGAAGGGATTATTTCACACAGTGAATCTTCTTTTAGCTCCAGTGTAGTTTTGTTGAGGAAACCGTCTGGGGAACATAGACTGTGCATAGATTACAGGAAACTGAATGCTGTCACAGAAGGACAAGTGGATCCATTACCAGACACAAAACAGTTATTTGCCAGATTGAACAAGGCAAAATACTTTTCGAAGGTGGATCTTAGCAAAGGCTATTACCAGATTCCAGTGAAGCCTGAAGTTAGACCTTATTTAGCTTTTAGCACCTCGGAAGGACATTATGAATTCAACATGCTACCATTCGGATTGAAAAATGCTCCGAGTGTATTTTCTAGGATGATGCGCAAATTGTTGGATCCCCTGAATAATCCATGTATCACGAATTTCATGGATGATATTCTTGTCGCCACAGAAACATTTGAAGAACACATTAACTCTCTGAATATGTTATTTGATAGGCTCAGAGAAGCGAACTTAACTGCTAGACCAACAAAATGTTGTATTGGATGCAAAGAGTTGGAATTCTTGGGACATACTGTATATCAGGGTAACATGACCCCTGACCCCAAGAACTTGGAAAAACTGCAGAGAGCACCTAGACCACAAACAAAAAAAGACGTGCGATCATTCGTGTCGTTATGTGGGTTTTACCAAAAATATATCAACAATTTTAACTCTATATGTGCTCCTCTGAATGATCTGACTCGCAAGGGAAATCCAGATAAAATTGTTTGGTCCGCGCAATGTGAATTGGCATTTCAAGAGTTAAAGGAAAAACTCACTAGCAAGCCTATTCTCAAATTGCCTGATTTGACTCAGGACTTTGTGGTGAGAACAGATGCAAGAAATGTAGGCCTGGGGGGCGGCTCTGTTGCAGAGATCCTCGTCACCCAATGGGGAACTGAACCCAGTCGCTTATGCAAGCCGCAAGTTGAACAAAGCGGAGCAAGGATATTCCACAAGCGAAAAAGAATGTTTAGCGTTAATCTGGGCAATAAAAAAGTTCCAAATCTATCTGTATGGTAGGACTTTTGTGGTCCAGATGGATCACCAGCCACTTGTGTTCTTATCTCAGGCCAAGCATGAAAATGCAAGATTGTTAAGATGGTCTTTATTGTTGCAACCTTATCAGTTTAATATTGAATATATCCCGGGGTCACAGAATGTCGGTGCAGATTTCCTCAGTAGGCACCCCTGTGATCAAAATTAGAGTAGTTGGCAGGCGTGAGGAGTAATTTTATCTATGTGTATCACTGGTTTTGGAACTTGCATTAGTGCATGTTCTCAGGTGGGGAGATGTGTGGTGAAATTACCGTGATACAACGTTAAAATATCTCCAATTATAAAGATAACGGGTAAAATAACATGTAGGGATAAAAATATAGGCAAGATATGCCGAGGCTTCTTCACCTACGCCAGCGCTTTCTACCGCCATTGAAACTAACTAGTTGGAACATGCAAACTAAACGGTTTACCCTTTTAGACGGGAGGGAAACGGAGATAAAAGAAAAAAAATTATGACGGTCTGAACACGTGTTTGAATCTAAAAGGCAAAAAGACGCAATTTGTAGTTTAAAGGAAAAATCACGCCACTAGTTGACACAATGTAAGGAATTGGTAGAAAAACGACCTTAGCTCTTATTAGAAACAGTCGTATCTTAGACGTTTTACCGTAATTGGTCGTTTTAATTTGAATACAGCGGCAACCGCTGTGGACGAAGGTTCAAAAACAAATTTCAAAAACTAACCTTGAGAAAAGTAGGTTTTTCTTTAATAATAAAGTTATGAAAATAAAACCTAGCTAGTTTGATAGCCCATCTTGAGCAGAGAAATAATATACTTTTAATTATACAGACGGACAGATAACACGGAAGATATTGACGAAAGACTAGCGAACAGTTTTTTGTGCATATTTTCACTAAAGTTACATTTTGGCGTCCTTGAGCCTAAAAATGCAAAAATCAAACTGCAATTAACTAGGGGCAAAGTCGGAGGATAGTAGCTAAAAATAACTTAGTGGGGCAGGTTTGTGTAGTTTTTTCATGTAGTTAGTCCAAAAAACAAGTGTAATTTTGGGAAAAAATACTACATACTAGACTGAGACTGGACTGAAATTTGACTTTTAGTTTGAATATTTGAAAAAGTTAGAGGGGAAGTCCGCTGATTGGACAAAAGCATTTATATTATTGGAAAAGAGACGCACGCTTGTGCCATTTGATAGAAGACTGTCCATTGACACAGTTCGTTACTGCTAGAGGTGATTTCCAGGAATTATTAAATAAAAATCAGTGGGACGCCCTAATCTAGCCAGCAGCTCAGCTGAGTTTTGCTAGTACTAAGTAACTGTGTTCTCAATTCTGAATTGTGGTAAGGGAAAAAGCATTTATCTTGTTTATTTTAATATTTTGAGTGATTGATACTGCCATATCATGAAAAATGATTACGACAAGTGAGTGCTTGCTCTAGGTCCCCAGCAGCAGTCCAGGGCCTAGAGACAAACAAATAATATATGAAACCCTATCTAAGACTATGGAAGGCGGATCTATAATTGAGATCAGTGGGAACATATCACCCACCTTATTGAATGGAAGAGGAAACTATTGAACATATTTCGGATGCAATGCAGTCTTGGGAAACTGGTACTATTTGATAACAACTGGGTGAGATGTGCTAAGTTGGTCAGAGAGATCTGACCCAATCTGTGTAATGTTGTTTTGCTGTGTTGTGTGTAAGAGTGGCGCAGTAAACAGAGTGTTGACACATGGCACAAATTTTGTTTCAGAGTTTCTGATCTGGCACTACGATTGTGCCAGATGCTTTTGTAGAAGTACAAGAGCGGGTGTCTGTGCAGCCTAACATTTTACTCCAGCTACTGAGAGGAGTGGGCCACAAGAATTCTGTACTACATCGTCACAGGCCAGTTAAGTGCAAACCTGGCCTGCTGGAGATTCATAAACTGTGTCCACCATCAATAAACAAATAAAATCTTGTTATATAAACACGAACATCAGTCCATATGTCAAGGACAAGGAACTTTATAACCATAGATTGGGCATGATGACGCCACCCCAACTAAACATCCAGTGCTAGTTTTTCCCAAGACATTGTAGATATTATTAATATTAACCATTGTAATAATATACCTATGTACAAAAATTTCATTTGATTATGCAATATATATATGCATTTCATTGATAAATACATATTATTTCATATGTTCTGACCAAAAGAAACAATTGGTTCAGGACTAATAAATTTTAAAAAAATTTTCAAACTTAAACTTTAACAGCCAGTGTTAGTTCAGTGTATCATAGAGTTTATTATTATTATTAGACTTATTATTTACATGTGTGTGTCTGTGTATTTTATTACCTACACATTACATTTCAGTACCCTAGACTTTTAACGTAGCTAACATTCATTATAGTAGAATAGGTCTGTTTGAGGTCGTAAGTGGTAGCAGAAAGGCCTTCTGTAACTCACATAAACTTTTATCTCAGGAGCCTTCACAGCTGACCTCATCCAGTACACTAGGTAACATAACAACCATACAATAACATCAAAAACCACTACAAATATTGGGGTCTTGTCCGGGGATTAAGTTTATCAAAGATATTAGGGTCTCCTGGTCCGGGAATTAAACTATTGGGGGCATAAGGGAATAAATTTAAAAGTGTCCCTTAAAATAAAAAGTGGAAAATAAAAGTTGATGAATCTTCACAGCCAGTGGTAATTAATTAATTAATTAATATATTACCTTAGTAATTATATACTTGGAATTACCTTAGTCATTGTTAATTTGTGTGTTAGAGTATGGCAGATCTAGCAAAATTTAGATCGGCTGCTGTGCTGACGGCGAAGGAGATGAACATGGAGGGTCAAGTTTTAATTCAGTATGTAACTTCAGAATGTGACAAGTATATTGAAAGGGAAGATAGGAGGTTAGCTGAAGAGAAGAGGTTACAAATTGAGGCTGATAAAGAACTTAAGAGGCTGCAGATTGAGGCTGACAAAGAGGCTAAGGCATTGGAGGCAGATAGGGAGATTAAAAGGCTCCAATTAGAGGCAGAAGAAAAACGACAGCAAAGGGAGGCAGAAGAAAAGATATTGACTGTCGAAAGGGAGGCAGAAGAAAAGAGATTGACTGCCGAAAGGAAAGCAGAAGATAGGAGATTGAGATTGCAAAGGGAGCAGAGATAGGAAGATTACGAGTTACGACTAAGGGAGCTGGAATTACAAGGCCATGCTCCTGAAAATGGTGCCAGCCCCTTTCCCTCAGATGCCACGCCTAGTCAGGGAGCCTCAACCTCAGCTATGGGGTTTCATTTAGACCATTTTGTTGAGAAAGACGATGACATCGAGGGGTACCTCAGTAGATTCGAACTATTAGCTACTACGTATGGGTTAGAGAGAGAGAGAGGTGGAGTCTTAAGTTATCCCAAGGGCTTAGAGGTACTTCTTATGAAGTTTTTGCTAAGATGCATAGAGACGACCAAGACAATTATGACATGCTAAAGCAGGCTTTGTTATTGAGATATGAAAAGAATGGTGAATTTTATCGTAAGAAGTTTAGAAATGCCAAACTGTTGTCTGGGGAGACATACCACCAATTCTCTGCCAGACTGGAAACCTATTTGGAGAAATGGACTGCTCTGGGGAAGACCCAAGATCTTAAAGAGATGATCATGATAGAGCAATTAAGAGAGTCCATGGCTCCAGACCTGAGAAAATTTCTCATGGAACAAGGTGCAGAGAGGTTGGGGGAGGTTTTAAATGTCGCTGAGAGGTATCAGGCAGCCCAGGCAGAGGTAAGTGGCACTAAAAAGAAGCACATAGAAAATTTTAAAGCTCCACAGCAATTTAGTAAATTTGATACCAGAGAACAAGGTAATAAAGGCAGGACAAACTTTGATAGGCCACGAAATGATTATCGTGATAGAAACTCACAGTTCAATGACCAAAAATATAATGAAAGAAAACCGTTTAACCAAGGAAAGAGATGGTGCAAATGGTGTAAGAAAGACAACCATAACACCGAATTTTGTAAAAGGAAACCTTCAAACATTGCTGCAATGAAATAGGGGAAACAAAGATTAAAGGTTAATCCTAATGGACAGCAGGAACCTTATCACCCCCAGTTTGTGAGGATGTTATTTGTAATGGGGTCACCATAAGGTGCCTATATGATACAGGTTTGGATTATGATTCAGTTGTGAAGTCTAGCCTAGTGGACCCAAGTCAGTATACCACAGAAACAGTGGAAATACAAGGGGCGACTAAGGACATACCACTCATGACACTTCCCATCGCAAGGAGAACGGTGAAAACTCGCTATGTGGAAGGAGAAATCAGAGCAGCAGTGATAGATGAACCAATCTACCCTCTGATATTGGGGTGTAGATACGTCTTCTTGGGGAATCCCGAGAGACCTGTGATCATGGCGACAGTGCAGACCAGGTCACAGAAAAAGGAGGAAGAAGGTGAACCTATAAATGCTCATCCAGAAGAGATGAGGAAGGCGCAGGCTGAGGATAGGACACTCAAGCCATGTTTTAAGAAATTGCCCAAATGCCACACACCTCCACAAGGGAGAGTATTTTATGAGGAACAAAGTATGCTATACAGGAAGACAGGAACTAGATCCACTGGTCACGGACAGTTGGTTCTTCCCAAGGTATATAGGGCAAATTTAATAAGGAGCTTACATGTTGGAAAAGATGGTGACCATGAGAAAGTAGGTACCATCTGCCAAAAGGTTGCTCGAAAATACTATTGGCCCGACGTAAATGTCGACATTGAGAACTTTGTAGAAGCATGTGGCGTATTTCATGAGGGAACACCCACAAAGGGAAAAAATGAGCAGGACCTAGAAACGCCACGGGGCAAACTTAGGCCTGGAAGGAAAAATAATTATAATAAAGTAGACAAAGTGGAATGGGAGCCCCCTTTTCACACCCAGTCTTCACTTGATTGTATTAACATGGCCACTTTGCGACGAGTACAAAGAGTAATTTTACCCCAGAATAAGCTGACAATCCCTCGGTCAGAATTATATAAACTGGAGGAAACTAAAAGAGAGCGAAGATCTCTCATAAGTAATCTAAAGTGGGGAGACAAACCCAAGAAAAAAATTGGTAGTGGTCGATTTGTGAGTGATGATTCTAGGAAGAAAAGTCCTCACTATAAAGCTTCTAATGGAAAGGACCCGACGGGTGCCATGAAAAATAAATATGAAAGTTTAAAAGTCCATATGTAATTTATTAAGGACCTGGACAGATGAGAAAGCAGAAGAGACTGTTACCTCATCATATCAATATGTGAACGAGCTGACCACTCGTCTGAAAGCTGGATGGAAACTGGCAAATGATAATTTGAGACAAGCCAGGAAGAAACATGCAGCGTATTTTAATAGGAAAGCAAAGGACAGAGAATTAGCTGTGGGAGAGAAGGTGCTTCTTCTACTACCCGGCAGCCAGAATAAGTTACAAATTGGATGGCAAGGTCCATATACGGTTCTAGAGAAGGTGTCTAGAACAAATTATAAAATTGACAAAAAGGGGAAGGAGAAGGTATATCATGTAAACCTTTTAAAGAAGTATCTGGACAGACCACTCCAGGAAAGCACCCCCTTACTGACCTTGGCTATCGCAACTAAAATGAAAAAGGAACCACTCACCTCACATGAATACCCATTACATCCCTGTGAGACAGCCGCACAAGTAAAAGTCAGTAAGCACCTGACTAAAAATCAGAGGGAGAGAGTTCAACAGGTTCTGGAGGAACATACAGATGTATTAACAGATAAACCAGGACATACAAATTTGCTACAGTATGACATGAAGCTGGTAGACTCAAAACCAATCTGTATGAGAGCCTATTCTGTTCCGTTCGCTAAGGAGAAGGCATTGAAAGAGGAAATAGATTATTTGTTGAAAGAAGGGATTATTTCACACAGTGAATCTTCTTTTAGCTCCAGTGTAGTTTTGTTGAGGAAACCGTCTGGGGAACATAGACTGTGCATAGATTACAGGAAACTGAATGCTGTCACAGAAGGACAAGTGGATCCATTACCAGACACAAAACAGTTATTTGCCAGATTGAACAAGGCAAAATACTTTTCGAAGGTGGATCTTAGCAAAGGCTATTACCAGATTCCAGTGAAGCCTGAAGTTAGACCTTATTTAGCTTTTAGCACCTCGGAAGGACATTATGAATTCAACATGCTACCATTCGGATTGAAAAATGCTCCGAGTGTATTTTCTAGGATGATGCGCAAATTGTTGGATCCCCTGAATAATCCATGTATCACGAATTTCATGGATGATATTCTTGTCGCCACAGAAACATTTGAAGAACACATTAACTCTCTGAATATGTTATTTGATAGGCTTAGAGAAGCGAACTTAACTGCTAGACCAACAAAATGTTGTATTGGATGCAAAGAGTTGGAATTCTTGGGACATACTGTATATCAGGGTAACATGACCCCTGACCCCAAGAACTTGGAAAAACTGCAGAGAGCACCTAGACCACAAACAAAAAAAGACGTGCGATCATTCGTGTCGTTATGTGGGTTTTACCAAAAAATATATCAAAAATTTTAACTCTATATGTGCTCCTCTGACTGATCTGACTCGCAAGGGAAATCCAGATAAAATTGTTTGGTCCGCGCAATGTGAATTGGCATTTCAAGAGTTAAAGGAAAAACTCACTAGCAAGCCTATTCTCAAATTGCCTGATTTGACTCAGGACTTTGTGGTGAGAACAGATGCAAGTAATGTAGGCCTGGGGGCGGCTCTGTTGCAAAGGTCCTCTTCACCCAATGGGGAACTGAACCCAGTCGCTTATGCAAGCCGCAAGTTGAACAAAGCGGAGCAAGGATATTCCACAAGCGAAAAAGAATGTTTAGCGTTAATCTGGGCAATAAAAAAGTTCCAAATCTATCTGTATGGTAGGACTTTTGTGGTCCAGACGGATCACCAGCCACTTGTGTTCTTATCTCAGGCCAAGCATGAAAATGCAAGATTGTTAAGATGGTCTTTATTGTTGCAACCTTATCAGTTTAATATTGAATATATCCCGGGGTCACAGAATGTCGGTGCAGATTTCCTCAGTAGGCACCCCTGTGATCAAAATTAGAGTAGTTGGCAGGCGTGAGGAGTAATTTTATCTATGTGTATCACTGGTTTTGGAACTTGCATTAGTGCATGTTCTCAGGTGGGGAGATGTGTGGTGAAATTACCGTGATACAACGTTAAAATATCTCCAATTATAAAGATAACGGGTAAAATAACACGTAGGGATAAAAATATAGGCAAGATATGCCGAGGCTTCTTCACCTACGCCAGCGCTTTCTACAGCCATTGAAATTAACTAGTTGGAACATGCAGACTAAACGGTTTACCCTTTTAGACGGGAGGGAAACGGAGATAAAAGAAAAAAAATATGACGGTCGGAACACGTGTTTGAATCTAAAAAGGCAAAAAGACGCAATTTGTAGTTTAAAGGAAAAATTACGCCACTAGTTGACACAATGTAAGGAATTGGTAGAAAAACGACCTTAGCTCTTATTAGAAACAGACGTATCTTAGACGTTTTACCGTAATTGGTCGTTTTAATTTGAATACAGCGGCAACCGCTGTGGACGAAGGTTCAAAAACAAATTTCAAAAACTAACCTTGAGAAAAGTAGGTTTTTCTTTAATAATAAAGTTATGAAAATAAAACCTAGCTAGTTTGATAGCCCATCTTGAGCAGAGAAATAATATACTTTTAATTATACAGACGGACAGATAACACGGAAGATATTGACGAAAGACTGTATTGTTCAAATCAGACTAGCGAACAGTTTTTTGTGCATATTTTCACTAAAGTTACATTTTGGCGTCCTTCAGCCTAAAAATGCAAAAATCAAACTGCAATGAACTAGGGGCAAAGTCGGAGGATAGTAGCTAAAAATAACTTAGTGGGGCAGGTTTGTGTAGTTTTTTCATGTAGTTAGTCCAAAAAACAAGTGTAATTTTGGGAAAAATACTACATACTAGACTGAGACTGGACTGAAATTTGACTTTTAGTTTGAATATTTGAAAAAGTTAGAGGGGAAGTCCGCTGATTGGACAAAAGCATTTATATTATTGAATGAGAGACGCACGCTTGTGCCATTTTAAAGAAGACTGTCCATTGACACAGTACGTTAATGCTAGAGGTGATTTCCAGGAATTATTAAATAAAAATCAGTGGGACGCCCTAATCTAGCCAGCAGCTCAGCTGAGTTTTGCTAGTACTAAGTAACTGTGTTCTCAATTCTGAATTGTGGTAAGGGAAAAAGCATTTATCTTGTTTATTTTAATATTTTGAGTGATTGATACTGCCATATCATGAAAAATGATTACGACAAGTGAGTGCTTGCTCTAGGTCCCCAGCAGCAGTCCAGGGCCTAGAGACAACCAAATAATATATGAAAACCTATCTAAGACTATGGAAGGCGGATCTATAATTGAGATCAGTGGGAACATATCACCCACCTTATTGAATGGAAGAGGAAACTATTGAACATATTTCGGATGCAATGCAGTCTTGGGAAACTGGTACTATTTGATAACAACTGGGTGAGATGTGCTAAGTTGGTCAGAGAGATCTGACCCAATCTGTGTAATGTTGTTTTGTGGTGTTGTGTGTAAGAGTGGCGCAGTAAACAGAGTGTTGACACATGGCACAAATTTTGGTTTCAGAGTTTCTGATCTGGCACTACGATTGTGCCAGATGCTTTTGTAGAAGTACAAGAGCGGATGTCTGTGCAGCCTAACATTTTACTCCAGCTACTGAGAGGAGTGGGCCACAAGAATTCTGTACTACATCGTCACAGGCCAGTTAAGTGCAAACCTGGCCTGCTGTAGATTCATCAACTGTGTCCACCATCAATAAAGAAATAAAATCTTGTTATATATACATTAATATCAGTCCATATGTCAAGGACAAGGAACTTTATAACCATAGATTGGGCATGATGACGCCACCCCAACTAAACATCCAGTGCTAGTTTTTCCCAAGACATTGTAGATATTATTAATATTAACCATTGTAATAATATACCTATGTACAAAAATTTCATTTGATTATGCAATATATATATGCATTTTATTGATAAATACATATTATTTCATATGTTCTGACCAAAAGAAACAATTGGTTCAGGACTAATAAATTAAAAAAATTTTCAAACTTAAACTATAACAGCCAGTGTTAGTTCAGTTTATCATAGAGTTTATTATTATTATTAGACTTATTATTTACATGTGTGTGTCTGTGTATTTTATTACCTACACATTACATTTCAGTACCCTAGACTTTTAACGTAGCTAACATTCATTATAGTAGAATAGGTCTGTTTGAGGTCGTAAGTGGTAGCAGAAAGGCCTTCTGTAACTCACATAAACTTTTATCTCAGGAGCCTTCACAGCTGACCTCATCCAGTACACTAGGTAACATAACAACCATACAATAACATCAAAAACCACTACAAATATTGGGGTCTTGTCCGGGGATTAAGTTTATCAAAGATATTAGGGTCTCCTGGTCCGGGAATTAAACTAGTGGGGGCATAAGGGAATAAATTTAAAAGTGTCCCTTAAAATAAAAAGTGGAAAGTAAAAGTTGATGAATCTTCACAGCCAGTGGTAATTAATTAATTAATTAATATATTACCTTAGTAATTATATACTTGGATTTACCTTAGTCATTGTTAATTTGTGTGTTAGAGTATGGCAGATCTAGCAAAATTTAGATCGGCTGCTGTGCTGACGGCGAAGAAAATGAACATGGAGGGTCAAGTTTTAATTCAGTATGTAACTTCAGAATGTGACAAGTATATTGAAAGGGAAGATAGGAGGTTAGCTGAAGAGAAGAGGTTACAAATTGAGGCTGATAAAGAACTTAAGAGGCTGCAGATTGAGGCTGACAAAGAGGCTAAGGCATTGGAGGCAGATAGGGAGATTAAAAGGCTCCAATTAGAGGCAGAAGAAAAACGACAGCAAAGGGAGGCAGAAGAAAAGAGATTGACTGCCGAAAGGGAAGCAGAAGATAAGAGATTGACTGCCAAAAGGGAAGCAGAAGATAGGAGATTGCAAAGGGAGTACGAGTTACGACTAAGGGAGCTGGAATTACAAGGCCATGCTCCTGAAAATGGTGCCAGCCCCTTTCCCTCAGATGCCACGCCTAGTCAGGGAGCCTCAACCTCAGCTATGGGGTTTCATTTAGACCATTTTGTTGAGAAAGACGATGACATCGAGGGGTACCTCAGTAGATTCGAACTATTAGCTACTACGTATGGGTTAGAGAGAGAGAGGTGGAGTCTTAAGTTATCCCAAGGGCTTAGAGGTACTTCTTATGAAGTTTTTGCTAAGATGCATAGAGACGACCAAGACAATTATGACATGCTAAAGCAGGCTTTGTTATTGAGATATGAAAAGAATGGTGAATTTTATCGTAAGAAGTTTAGAAATGCCAAACTGTTGTCTGGGGAGACATACCACCAATTCTCTGCCAGACTGGAAACCTATTTGGAGAAATGGACTGCTCTGGGGAAGACCCAAGATCTCAAAGAGATGATCATGATAGAGCAATTAAGAGAGTCCATGGCTCCAGACCTGAGAAAATTTCTCATGGAACAAGGTGCAGAGAGGTTGGGGGAGGTTTTAAATGTCGCTGAGAGGTATCAGGCAGCCCAGGCAGAGGTAAGTGGCACTAAAAAGAAGCACATAGAAAATTTTAAAGCTCCACAGCAATTTAGTAAATTTGATACCAGAGAACAAGGTAATAAAGGCAGGACAAACTTTGATAGGCCACGAAATGATTATCGTGATAGAAACTCACAGTTCAATGACCAAAAATATAATGAAAGAAAACCGTTTAACCAAGGAAAGAGATGGTGCAAATGGTGTAAGAAAGACAACCATAACACCGAATTTTGTAAAAGGAAACCTTCAAACATTGCTGCAATGAAATCGGGGAAACAAAGATTAAAGGTTAATCCTAATGGACAGCAGGAACCTTATCACCCCCCAGTTTGTGAGGATGTTATTTGTAATGGGGTCACCATAAGGTGCCTATATGATACAGGTTTGGATTATGATTCAGTTGTGAAGTCTAGCCTAGTGGACCCAAGTCAGTATACCACAGAAACAGTTGAAATACAAGGGGCGACTAAGGACATACCACTCATGACACTTCCCATCGCAAGGATAACGGTGAAAACTCGCTATGTGGAAGGAGAAATCAGAGCAGCAGTGATAGATGAACCAATCTACCCTCTGATATTGGGGTGTAGATACGTCTTCTTGGGGAATCCCGAGAGACCTGTGATCATGGCGACAGTGCAGACCAGGTCACAGAAAAAGGAGGAAGAAGGTGAACCTATAAATGCTCACCCAGAAGAGATGAGGAAGGCGCAGGCTGAGGATAGGACACTCAAGCCATGTTTTAAGAAATTGCCCAAATGCCACACACCTCCAAGCAAGGGAGAGTATTTTATGAGGAACAAAGTATTATACAGGAAGACAGGAACTAGATCCACTGGTCACGGACAGTTGGTTCTTCCCAAGGTATATAGGGCAAATTTAATAAGGAGCTTACATGTTGGAAAAGATGGTGACCATGAGAAAATAGGTACCATCTGCCAAAAGGTTGCTCGAAAATACTATTGGCCCGACGTAAATGTCGACATTGAGAACTTTGTAGAAGCATGTGGCGTATTTCATGAGGGAACACCCACAAAGGGAAAAAAATGAGCAGGACCTAGAAACGCCACGGGGCAAACTTAGGCCTGGAAGGAAAAATAATTATAATAAAGTAGACAAAGTGGAATGGGAGCCCCCTTTTCACACCCAGTCTTCACTTGATTGTATTAACATGGCCACTTTGCGACGAGTACAAAGAGTAATTTTACCCCAGAATAAGCTGACAATCCCTCGGTCAGAATTATATAAACTGGAGGAAACTAAAAGAGAGCGAAGATCTCTCATAAGTAATCTAAAGTGGGGAGACAAACCCAAGAAAAAAATTGGTAGTGGTCGATTTGTGAGTGATGATTCTAGGAAGAAAAGTCCTCACTATAAAGCTTCTAATGGAAAGGACCCGACGGGTGCCATGAAAAATAAGTATGAAAAATTAAAAGTCCAGATGTAGCTTTATTAAGGACCTGGACAGATGAGAAAGCAGAAGAGACTGTTACCTCATCATATCAATATGTGAACGAGCTGACCACTCGTCTGAAAGCTGGATGGAAACTGGCAAATGATAATTTGAGACAAGCCAGGAAGAAACATGCAGCGTATTTTAATAGGAAAGCAAAGGACAGAGAATTAGCTGTGGGAGAGAAGGTGCTTCTTCTACTACCCGGCAGCCAGAATAAGTTACAAATTGGATGGCAAGGTCCATATACGGTTCTAGAGAAGGTGTCTAGAACAAATTATAAAATTGACAAAAAGGGGAAGGAGAAGGTATATCATGTAAACCTTTTAAAGAAGTATCTGGACAGACCACTCCAGGAAAGCACCCCCTTACTGACCTTGGCTATCGCAACTAAAATGAAAAAGGAACCACTCACCTCACATGAATACCCATTACATCCCTGTGAGACAGCCGCACAAGTAAAAGTCAGTAAGCACCTGACTAAAAATCAGAGGGAGAGAGTTCAACAGGTTCTGGAGGAACATACAGATGTATTAACAGATAAACCAGGACATACAAATTTGCTACAGTATGACATGAAGCTGGTAGACTCAAACCCAATCTGTATGAGAGCCTATTCTGTTCCGTTCGCGAAGGAGAAGGCATTGAAAGAGGAAATAGATTATTTGTTGAAAGAAGGGATTATTTCACACAGTGAATCTTCTTTTAGCTCCAGTGTAGTTTTGTTGAGGAAACCGTCTGGGGAACATAGACTGTGCATAGATTACAGGAAACTGAATGCTGTCACAGAAGGACAAGTGGATCCATTACCAGACACAAAACAGTTATTTGCCAGATTGAACAAGGCAAAATACTTTTCGAAGGTGGATCTTAGCAAAGGCTATTACCAGATTCCAGTGAAGCCTGAAGTTAGACCTTATTTAGCTTTTAGCACCTCGGAAGGACATTATGAATTCAACATGCTACCATTCGGATTGAAAAATGCTCCGAGTGTATTTTCTAGGATGATGCGCAAATTGTTGGATCCCCTGAATAATCCATGTATCACGAATTTCATGGATGATATTCTTGTCGCCACAGAAACATTTGAAGAACACATTAACTCTCTGAATATGTTATTTGATAGGCTCAGAGAAGCGAACTTAACTGCTAGACCAACAAAATGTTGTATTGGATGCAAAGAGTTGGAATTCTTGGGACATACTGTATATCAGGGTAACATGACCCCTGACCCCAAGAACTTGGAAAAACTGCAGAGAGCACCTAGACCACAAACAAAAAAAAAAGACGTGCGATCATTCGTGTCGTTATGTGGGTTTTACCAAAAATATATCAAAAATTTTAACTCTATATGTGCTCCTCTGACTGATCTGACTCGCAAGGGAAATCCAGATAAAATTGTTTGGTCCGCGCAATGTGAATTGGCATTTCAAGAGTTAAAGGAAAAACTCACTAGCAAGCCTATTCTCAAATTGCCTGATTTGACTCAGGACTTTGTGGTGAGAACAGATGCAAGTAATGTAGGCCTGGGGGCGGCTCTGTTGCAAAGGTCCTCTTCACCCAATGGGGAACTGAACCCAGTCGCTTATGCAAGCCGCAAGTTGAACAAAGCGGAGCAAGGATATTCCACAAGCGAAAAAGAATGTTTAGCGTTAATCTGGGCAATAAAAAAGTTCCAAATCTATCTGTATGGTAGGACTTTTGTGGTCCAGACGGATCACCAGCCACTTGTGTTCTTATCTCAGGCCAAGCATGAAAATGCAAGATTGTTAAGATGGTCTTTATTGTTGCAACCTTATCAGTTTATTTTTGAATATATCCCGGGGTCACAGAATGTCGGTGCAGATTTCCTCAGTAGGCACCCCTGTGATCAAAATTAGAGTAGTTGGCAGGCGTGAGGAGTAATTTTATCTATGTGTATCACTGGTTTTGGAACTTGCATTAGTGCATGTTCTCAGGTGGGGAGATGTGTGGTGAAATTACAGTGATACAACGTTAAAATATCTCCAATTATAAAGATAACGGGTAAAATAACATGTAGGGATAAAAATATAGGCAAGATATGCCGAGGCTTCTTCACCTACGCCAGCGCTTTCTACCGCCATTGAAACTAACTAGTTTGAACATGCAGACTAAACGGTTTACCCTTTTAGACGGGAGGGAAACGGAGATAAAAAAAAAAAAATTATGACGGTCGGAACACGTGTTTGAACCTAAAAAGGCAAAAAAACGCAATTTGTAGTTTAAAGGAAAAAATCACGCCACTAGTTGACACAATGTAAGGAATTGATAGAAAAACGACCTTAGCTCTTGTTAGAAACAGACGTATCTTAGACGTTTTTACCGTAATTGGTTGTTTTGTTTGAATACAGCGGCAAACGCCGTGGACGAAGGTTCAAAAACAAATTTCAAAAACTAACCTTGAGAAAAGTAGGTTTTTCTTTAATAATAAAGTTATGAAAATAAAACCTAGCTAGTTTGATAGCCCATCTTAAGCTGACAAATAATATACTTTTAATTACACAGACGGACAGATAACACGGAAGATATTGACGAAAGACCGTATTGTTCCAATCAGACTAGCGAACAGTTTTTTGTGCATACTTTCACTAAAGTTACATTTTGGCGTCCTTGAGACTAAAAATGCAAAAATCAAACTGCAGATGAACGAGGGGCAAAGTCGGAGGATAATAGCTAAAAATAACTTAGCGGGGCAGGTTTGTGTAGTTTTTTCATGTAGTTAGTCCAAAAAAACAAGTGTAATTTGGGAAAAAATACTACATACTAGACTGAGACTGGACTGAAATTTGACTTTTAGTTTGAATATTTGAAAAAGTTAGAGGGGAAGTCCGCTGATTGGACAAAAGCATTCATATTATTGAGAAAGAGACGCACACTTGTGCCATTTTATAGAAGACTGTCCATTAACACAGTTCTTGACTGCTAGAGGTGATTTCCAGGAAATATTAAATAAAAATCAGTGGGACGCCCTAATCTAGCCAGCAGCTCAGCTGAGTTTTGCTAGTACTAAGTAACTGTGTTCTCAATTCTGAATTGTGGTAAGGGAAAAAGCATTTATCTTGTTTATTTTAATATTTTGAGTGATTGATACTGCCATATCATGAAAAATGATTACGACAAGTGAGTGCTTGCTCTAGGTCCCCAGCAGCAGTCCAGGGCCTAGAGACAAACAAATAATATATGAAAACCTATCTAAGACTATGGAAGGCGGATCTATAATTGAGATCAGTGGGAACATATCACCCACCTTATTGAATGGAAGAGGAAACTATTGAACATATTTCGGATGCAATGCAGTCTTGGGAAACTGGTACTATTTGATAACAACTGGGTGAGATGTGCTAAGTTGGTCAGAGAGATCTGACCCAATCTGTGTGATGTTGTTGTGCTGTGTTGTGTGTAAGAGTGGCGCAGTAAATAGAGTGTTGACACATGGCACAAATTTTGTTTCAGAGTTTCTGATCTGGCACTACGATTGTGCCAGATGCTTTTGTAGAAGTACAAAAGCGGGTGTCTGTGCAGCCTAACATTTTACTCCAGCTACTGAGAGGAGTGGGCCACAAGAATTCTGTACTACATCGTCACAGGCCAGTTAAGTGCAAACCTGGCCTGCTGGAGATTCATAAACTATTTCCACCATCAATAAAGAAATAAATCTTGTTATATAAACACTAACATCAGTCCATATGTCAAGGACAAGGAACTTTGTAGCCATAGATTGGGCATGATGACGCCACCCCAACTAAACATCCAGTGCTAGTTTTTCCCAAGACATTGTAGATATTATTAATATTAACCATTGTAATAATATACCTATGTACAAAAATTACATTTGATTATGCAATATATATATGCATTTCATTGAAAAATACATATCATTTCATATGTTCTGACCAAAAGAAACAATTGGTTCAGGACTAATAAATTAAAAAAAATTTTCAAACTTAAACTATAACAGCCAGAGTTAGTTCAGTGTATTATAGAGTTTATTATTATTATTAGACTTATTATTTACATGTGTGTGTCTGTGTATTTTATTACCTACACATTACATTTCAGTACCCTAGACTTTTAACGTAGCTAACATTAATAATAGTAAAATAGGTCTGTTTGAGGTCGTAAGTGGTAGCAGAAAGGCCTTCTGTAACTCACATAAACTTTTATCTCAGGAGCCTTCACAGCTGACCTCATCCAGTACACTAGGTAACATAACAACCATACAATAACATCTTATATTTACATTTCACACTCTGTTCCTGGATTATACAGGTAGTGCGTTTTTAATGTGCTTCAGTATATATATATATATATATATATATATATATATATATATATATATATATATATATATATATATATATATATATATATATATATATATATATATATATATATATATATATATATATATATATTAGTATGGGACCCCAAGATGCAGCAATAGTGAATGCAGTCAGCGACCCATAGCTGTACTGCTTGCATCAGGACCAGCGAACCATAGCTGGTCAAGACCGCACTCCACCTCCACATGGTGGTCCTGGAAACAGTCTGCAGCAGTGCAGTCTGGCTGAGTGAGTGTGGATCGCAATGGGAAGGCAAACCCGGTCCCTAAAAAATGGCGTGCTGAAGTCGGATGTGTCGACCGAAAAGTGCAGATATCACAGCTTAGGCGTAAACAGACACAACGCAACCACCGTCCTTTTCAGGGCGAACGAAGAAGAAGAAGAATATATTAGTGTAACTACTTAACCACTTTTTGAACAACAATTTGAGAAACAAAACAAAAAAAAAACAAAACAAAAAAAAACCATTCACCCGTCAAAGGCAAATAGGTTCAAAGGATTACCCAATGTGATGGCAAACTCATCATTTAAAACAAACGGCTCCAAATACACCAGTGCAATAACATACGAAGAACTGTGGTGGAGACTTTCTACTATTTACATGCTGTTTAAGAGAATTAAAAAAAAAAAAAAGGTTCAGGAATAAGGAAAGTAAGGTTGCTTCACAGTAAATACCACCACAGAGGTGTGAAGTGTTAGATACTTCACTTGTTCTAGGTCTCAGCTTTATGAGGTGGGGTGACCAATTCCCTTCCTCGCTGCCTTTTCCTTTCCTAAATCAGATCAGAATCATGTTCTCATTTTTACAGTTAGGTATACTGTTGTCACGGGTTGCCTTCCCTTGCACTGCAATAGTGGTCCAACAGTGGCCAAAACCTAGAGTATCTAATGTGGGTCTTCAAATGTGTCTATCTTCGCACAAGATTGCTCTTGTCAGAGTTGCAGATAGAAGGATAATGATGCTTCTACCTCGAAGTAGTGCCCATAAGATATTTCAGAAGTCAAGAACAGTGCTGAATGAGTCTGGGGACATTAACTTTGTATCTAACCCACCGCCTTTTGTGGAGATGAATTATCTTCTAGTTAGCTGGTTCAAGCCCCCAGCTGATTTAATTCAGCGAAATACCTCTTATTATTATTATTATTTGGAACCGCGCTGGTGTAATGGTTACCACATTGCGCTGGTGATCAGGTGTTCAAGGTTCAAGCCCGGACATGGGCATTTGAAGGAGTGTCATCTACCGGGATTTTGTTTTGACTGAATAACCTGAACGGCTCCTGAGATAAACCCTCTGTGGATGGGAAGGAGCGAAGCTCCTGACCAGGTTGGAAGGAAAGTCCACAGGCTCCCCAGCCTCGCAATGACATGTCATTAGGCAGAAAGGCTGAAAGCCTAAGTGCCGCTGGTTAAGAAAAAAAAATTATTATTATTGGCGTTTCATATGTAGATATAACTACATATATTAAAATCAGGATTCACACTTGTACCTTTCGCTCTGTAATAATTAATTCAACTATGAATTTATTAAAACAACATATAACACATTTAATGATCAATTATTTTGGAACAAATGTAAAAAAAATGAAATGGTAATTATGCGAAATTCATCATAGATCTCGGTTTGGGTGATGAATATATAGTCTTTTGAGGTGACCTGCTAAACTTATAACTTAGCTTCCAAATTGCTGAAATGTTGGTGCTGCTGGCTCTGTCACTTCGTCTCTGTGGCAAGGGCACGTCTCCAAAGGATTCTGGAGGTAACTGCTTCTGGTCAAGGCAGGGATCTTCACCACCCGTAGGATGTAGGTTTCACGTGTCGATCTCAAGCTTCGAACCACAGACAAGTACAGCTTGTAACGTTAGTAGAACCCCAAATGGTCTGTCCAATCCGCAGCACCAACTTTATAGGGAATAAAAGAACACTTTCCGCCGCTAAGTATTTGTGTTCCTGATTTAGATCAGGCGCCTTTCCCCGCTGTCCATCACCGATTTTTTAATCAGAATTTGTACTCTCCCTGAGTGTATTTCATATAACTCAGGGGATGTGATAACAAATTCACCATTCTTTTAGTTAATGTAATGAAAAAATTTCAGCTGAGTAGCGGCAAGTGGCTTGTGCCTGAAGGTACACATAAAATTAACATACATTCGCCACATGATAATATACAACTATTCATCACTCACTCCCTGCTCCATTCAGAGTCTGCTTTTGGTTCTTCCGTGAGAACTAGCATGAAGCAATCACCAGCGCTTGCTGTGGTGGTTCATGAATGTATCCTTTTCACGTGCTGATGTTGTCAGCCTAGTATGAATCTTTAACCCCACTAGCAAGTATGAAAATGTCAAATTCACAGTACAAAAAATATGCTACACTCACCTCAGTAATTGAGAAATCTTAGACTTCTTGCTCAGTAGAATAGTCTTGGCAACTTAACACAGATGCCACGAACACACGTTTGGGGTATTGTTTCTATTTCAGAATCTCTCTGTGACTTGTGAATGGTCCTGTAGAATTCCGGGTTCCGTTTTAATGTTGGCGAGTTTTCTACTGATGTACAGAGATGCTCTTAACACTTTCTGTCCGGTTCTATAAGTTCAGAATCCAACTCTGTTCTCTTCTGTGGCAAGGCCTGAGCTGTCTACGTTAACAATTTCAGAAATGCATTGCCGTATGTCAAACTTTTTCTACGTTATATCATAGGTTCCCGGCCCACGCTTCCACCTGGCGTTTAGTGACAAACTCCCAATCAGAGCGGTTGCTTATTGGCGCCTCAAATGCCAGCCAATACATTCAAAGCTCATATTATGAAAACTTCTTCTCATGCAGTAGTCTGTTTGATTCATGCGCTTGAATATTTCAAACAGTCATCCTCCGTATATGGAGTTGCTACATACGTCAATTCTTGGTAATGTTCACGTTACAACTTCTTACATTTTTCTTGGTCATAACCAGGTTGTCCGGAAGTTTCCTTACATTATTCGTCCTGCTCGCTCTTCCAGATGTTTTGCAAGATTGCGTTTATCTGTAATCACCTAACCATGCAGTCGGAAGTAATTATGCAATCTTAAGCAAACACTTCGTGCTCGCATTTACATAGAGTCAATGTGGTATTATTACGTTTTAGGGACTCGGTTAATCTCTCAGGGATAGGCGATACGCGTGTCTGGCCCTGTCATGCATTGAAGCGTGAAACGTGAACAATGACGGTAGGGAAAAACAGTGTGCTAACAATAGAATAATGCACATAATTCAGTACGCACAACAAATGTAGTTCAATACTGCAAGAAAGCGCACAAATTATGTCACAACTGTATGGTTTTGAACCCGGTGTCATTGCCTCGAGAAGCAACTGCTTTGCCCAATCTGCCACACTTTACACACAAGGAACACTTATTTTTAGAAAATTCTTTTTCATTCGGTAAGTAGCCCTACAGCAGATACTGCCGTAGGGGAGAGAAGTGTTAGAGACTTCACTATACTAGGTTCAGCTTTGAGAAGTGGTGTGATCAGTTCCCTTCCTCGCTGCATTTGCCTTCCCTAACTCAAGAGTAGAGTCAGGTAGCAATTTATAGCTTGGGTATACTGTAGCTAGACACTGCCTTGTTTTGAACCCAGCACCTTTGTTGCGAGAGGTCAGCGCTCTAACCACTCTATCAATCGGACGCTCCGAGCAGGACAAAGCTCTACTATTATTAAATATCTGTAATATTTTAGATGTTAGAAGCATTTTAATGAAACTATCGACTAACATTGTTTCTTCTAGCATAGGGGTTCTCAACCGTTTTTGTGTGCTAGTTACCCTTTTGATTGTTCCATGAAGGCAAAGGACCCCTTTGATTGTCCGATGAAGGCTACAAACCCATTTGGTTGTCTGATGAAGGCTATGGACACATTTGGTTGTCTGATGAAGGCTATGGACACATTTGGTTGTCTGATGAAGGCTATGGACACATTTGGTTGTCTGATGAAGGCTATGGACACATTTGGTTGTCTGATGAAGGCTTTGGGCCTCTTTGATTGTCTGATGAGGGCAACCGACCCCTTTAATTGTCCGATGAAGACTAAGGAGCTCTTTGAATATCCGATGAAGGCTATGGACCACTTTGATTGTCCGATGAAAACTATGGACCCCTTTGATTGTCCGATAACAGTTATAGATCCCTTTGATTGTCTGATGCAGGCTATGGACCCCTTCTTTGATAAACTTGTACATAAAAGCATAATAACATACTTTATATTTTAAATTTTAGGTTTATGTACACGGAGCCGCCTAGAATCCAATCACGGACCCCCCAAGGAGTACACGGGTCACAGGTTATGAACACTGTTCTAGAAGAATCTCCAGATATGGCTCATGCAATATTTGAAACTAAAAGGTTATAGACTTTCATAAACGGGTATTGCCATGAACAGTAGCAACTCTTAGAGGCCGAAACGACGCTACCAACGTACATCCGAAAACCCCTAGAAGCCAAAACGACGATGCCAACGTCGTTTTTGTGTTCCGTGAAATGTGTTCCGTATTTTAGTAATTTGGTATTTTAACATAACGGAAATTACTATTTTTTTTATTCAGAAGAGCGCTATCTTTGAGTTGTGATTCGGAAACACGCTTGTTCTAGCTAATTTCACTGTGAAAAAACTTTAAATCTGTCAGCTTTCGATCGGCGATTATTGTTTTTATACAGAAAATGTCTAGCGAACCAACCACATCATGTTTATCCGAACGTAGGTCTTTTTTATGTGTAGAAAAAGCTAGGGAACTGTGTATCTTTGAAGAGTTTATCGAGAATGATGATTTCTAAAGTGAAAATGATGATTTCGAATTTGAACTTAACGAAGAAGCTAATTCTAATGAGGAGGGGCGTGGTCACAGCCAGGCCCTAGTGCTACAAAACGACAAAACGTTTTGACCAAATCATCGACAAAAAGGGGGAAAAGCATTAGTACCAAGGAGCAACAAGGGGCAATTAGTAATGAATGGATTTCAGTACCAAACATCAGTATTACAGAGACCCAAAACGAATTCAGATTTCTTCCCAAATATGGTCGCAAACCAGGAGTACACGATGACTTAGGTCTTAGTGAGGCATCAACTCCTTTTGACTGCTATAGGACATTGTTTACTGATGACATTAACAAAACATCACAGAAAGCTGACACTTGTAATTAATATTCATATATGGATTAGTGTTATTTAAAAAAAACCATGGAGCACTTTGGATAATATTTCAGTCTTTATGCATGGGTTGGTGGGTACATTTTTCATTCACTAAAATGAATTAAAAATAAAAATTGTTTACATTATTACTGATAATTGAATATAATATGAAGAATAGCACTTAAAAGCCCCAATATTATAATTCTAAATATATTTATCTTTACTGTGAAACATAATTTGTGTGTCTTTTGTTGTGTAATATCAACACAATATATGATTTAATTTAAAAGTTCACGCAGCCTTGAATATCTTCTTTTTTATTTTAATGATGATGGTACGGTCTGCTGGATGGTCTGTAAAACATTAACAAAACATCACAGAAAGCTGAAACTTGTAATTAATATTCATATATGGATTAGTGTTATTTAAAAAAAAAACATGGAGCACTTTGGATAATATTTCAGTCTTTATGCATGGGTTGGTGGGTACATTTTTCATTCACTAAAATGAATTAAAAATAAAAATTGTTTACATTATTACTGATAATTGAATATAATATGAAGAATAGCACTTAAAAGCCCCAGTATTATAATTCTAAATATATTTATCTTTACTGTGAAACATAATTGGTGTGTCTTTTGTTGTGTAATATCAACACAATATATGATTTAATTTAAAAGTTCACGCGGCCTTGAATATCTTCTTTTTTATTTTAATGATGATGGTACGGTCTGCTGGATGGTCCGTAAACATTAACAAAATATCACAGAAAGCTGAAACTTGTAATTAATATTCATATATGGATGTTTACATTATTACTGATAATTGAATATAATATGAAGAATAGCACTTAAAAGCCCCAATATTATAATTCTAAATATATTTATCTTTACTGTGAAACATAATTTGTGTGCCTTTTGTTGTGTAATATCAACACAATATATGATTTAATTTAAAAGTTCACGCGGCCTTGAATATCTTCTTTTATATTTTAATGATGATGGTACGGTCTGCTGGATGGTCTGTAAAACATTAACAAAATATCACAGGAAGCTGACACTTGTAAATAATATTCATATATGGATTAGTGTTATTCTAAAAGATGCTGGAGCACTCTGGATAATGTTTCAGTTTTTATGCATGGGTTGGTAAGTACATTTTTCATTCACTAAAATGAGTTTTTATTAAAAAGTAGTCTATAAAATATGTAGAATATCACTAACATCCTTCATATTCTAATTCTACATTCATTTATCTTTACTGTGATGTATAATATGTGTGTCTTTGTTGTATAAAAACAATACAATATATGATTTAATTTAAAAGCTTCACGCGGCCTATAATGTCCTTTTTCTTTCCAAATGTCTATAATGTTTATATAGTTCGCTGGATGGTCTGTAAAACATTAACAAAATATCACAGGAAGCTGACACTTGTAAATAATATTCATATGTGGATTAGTGATATTTTAAAAGACCCTAGAGCACTCTGGATAATATTTTAGTCTATTGCATGGGTTGGTAAATACATTTTTAATAGACTAAAATTATTTTTTTCTTGAAAGTGATCTATATTATTACTCATCACTGATTACTATATGTATAATATCACTAAAAATCTTTCATATTCTATTTGTACATTCATTTATCTTTACTGTGATGTATAATATGTGTGTCTTTGTTGTATAATAACAATACAATGTATGATTTAATTTAAAAGCTTCACGCGGCCTCTAATGTCCTTTTTCTTTCCAAATGTCTATAATGTTTATATTGTTCGCTGGATGGTCTGTAAAACATTAACAAAATATCACAGAAAGCTGACACTTGTAAGTAATATTCATATATGGATTAGTGATATTTTAAAAGATGCTGGAGCTCTCTGGATAATATTTCAGTGTTTATGCATGGGTTGGTGAGTACATTTTTCATTCACTAAAATGAGTCTTTTCTTGAAAGTGGTCTATATTATGACCCATAACTGAATACTATATGTAGAATATCACTAAAAATCTTTCATATTCTATTTCTACATTCATTTATCTTTACTGTGATGTATAATATGTGTGTCTTTATTGTGTAATAACTCAGTAACTTTAGAATTTATAAAGGTACTGCTTTAAGGTACAAAAATAATTCTGGCAAAACTGATGAAAAAACTCCGGCCTGCAAGAGTTTTAAAATGGTAGGAAATTATTCAAAAGTCGGGAACTGAATGAATGAATCAGACAAACACAGTGGAACAAGAGACGAGGAAAAGGTGCTGGCACTGGACAGGAGACACATTGGGAAACCAACAATGCAGTCCTTGTTCTGGACTTCCAAGGGTAAAAGAAAAAGAGGGAGAATCAACAACACACGGAGAAGGGCAATGGAGAAAACCTGAAAGGGATAAAGATGACATGGAAAGATCTTGAAGGGACGGTACATGACAACAAGGCTATGTTTGAATAGGGATGACAATGCGCATGATGACAATGCGCATGATGACAATGCGCATGATGACAATGCGCATGATGACAATGCGCATGATGACAATGCGTAATGATGCAAGACCCACCTGCTACGAACACCTTTGATTGTTCGATGAAGGCTATGGACCTATGGATGCGAGACATACCAGATATTTTGGAAGGCGAATAATTATAAACACTATTATAACTGAAATGTATTTGTACAAACATGACTTGTGTACATTACTGAACATTAGCCACATTTGTAAATAAAGTTTTCTCATAACAAACTGTTATCTCTGTTTCTAATTTCTAGCATATTTTGCAAGTTAGAAAGGGATGCGATACTTCTTAAGATGTTGTAAAGGGGCGCGAAGCTTCACAAGGCGCTGTAAAGTGCTGCAGGTTCGCCCCCTTTACCCCCACCCCCGTAAAAAAAACTGCGAAGCATTATCTAAGAGAGATCACAATCACTTATGTATTTCAAGAGTTGTCTTTCTTTGACTATTATTAATGACTACTATCTTGTACCCACCCATACGTACCGATTGACTAAGTGGTTAGAGCTATTGCCTCTCGGCGGTAAAGTTACCAGGTTTCGAACTTGATAGCATTATGCTCCAGTCTACCAGCTGTAAATTGGTAACTGACTGCTCTTGAGTTAAGGAACGCAAAGGCAGCAAGGAAAAGAACCGGTCGCCCCCACATCATAAACGTAGACCTAGTGTGAAGTTTCTAACACGTCATTCCCTTACGGAAGTATCTCCTATGGGACTACTCATTTTTTTTAAAACTCTAGTATCATATAGTACACTTAGACAGCGAGAGAGAAACGATTTTAAATGCTTATCAAATTATGCAACGTAAGAATATAATACTTAATAAACTAAAACCTTTTTTTTTTAATTATAAAATTTTACCTCGTTTTGGCGAGGCGCGCCCCGTTCAATTTAGACACAGAATCAGCCGGTTATATTAAGGCGTATGTCCAAATTTGAAAAAAAAACTTGTGGTCAAGGACCCTGTAGTGGTGTTTGATGGTATTGTATGATGGTGATATTACTAAATGTAATTGTATGAGGCCAGCTGTGAAGGCTCCTGAGATAAAATGTAGTTGTGAATTGTCAGAAGGCCTTTCTTGCTACCACTACGACCTCACACTTAATTTTTTTTAAGGAATGTGGCTACGTAAAGTGTCTAGGGTAATGATGTGTAGTGTGGTGTGATAGTTTCTAAATACACCCACAAATAATTAAGAAGACTAATAATATTAACAAATGTTAAAATACACTGAACTAACTCAAGTGTGTAAAATTTTTTGATAAAATTATATTACATTTATTTTGTTCTGGATCAATTTTTTAGGTTGACCAGAACTTTAAAAGATTTAGAGATTATGAAAGAAATGCATGGAATATTATATCATAAATGCAATAGTGTACATATATATGTACTATACTAGTTAGTTTTATTAAAATGTTCTAGTAGTCATCTACTTGGGAGGATATGTACTGTTTGTGCTGTTGGGGTGGCCTCATCACACCTGTCTATATTGACTACCCAGTGTCCAGAAAATGGTGGGAATTTTTATGGGGTATTAGTAACTACACAACTTTGGTGAATGTCCAGCAGACCAGAGGCTCACTCATCTTATATTTGTAGCTCTGGTGCTGAAAACTGATGGTCCCACCTCTCCGTGCTGGCGGGCAATAATGGTGGTCTCTGTCACAAGTACTGCACAGATACACTCGAGTAAAGTCACCAACTGAATAGTCACTGCTTTGTTGACAACAGAAACTCGCAGCTCTGCAATCAAAGTATGGGCCATGTGTCAAAACCATGGTGGTTTTACATCAGCTAGATCCTCCCAGACTATAGGTTCTGAAAAATATTTATTAGTTGTCTACCCTAAAAGAGGATAGGTAATATGTTCCATTATTCTCAATGTACATTGTTGGTCCCTAGACCCTGACTTGGGCGGGGGGTCCAGAGCAAATCCCTACTAGTTTGTAAGGCTAGATTTTGATATGGCAGTATCAAATCACTCGAACATGAAACAATATTCAAAATATATATAAGGAAATAATTTCAATCTTACCAGATTATGAATAAATAACACAGAATTGCTAGCAAAACTCAGCTGAGCTGCTGGCTATAGTATGGCGTCCCTAACTTTCTTTCACTTTCTTTCATATGGAAATCACCACACTTTAAAATCTGTGTCTATCACTGAACAACTGTTGAAGAATGGCCCCAAATACGCTCTGAGCGCTAATAATATGATTGTCTGTGGCCAATCACTGCCTAGTTTTACTTTAAATTCAAATTCCTACACTAAAGTCATTTCAGTCATGCTTCAGTCAAGTATGGATGGTTATCTGTTAGTCTGTCCGTCTCTACTTGTGTTTCTACATAATTGTGCTTGATTTTTGAAGCAACCTTTCTTTCCCCTCCAAAATTTTGTCGATAAAAGTTATATTTAGACACAGCTACCGCTCAAAAACCCTCTCCCCCATACTAAGTAAATTTGAACACCTGCGTCCAAGGTCGTGGTTTTGTGTGCAAATTGCGACACTTTTAGATTCAATACAGTCTAGCGATGATGTGAACTACACTGTCTTTTGTCATTATCTTCAATATTATCTATCCGTCTGTAAAATTAAGACCATATTAGTTCACTGCTCAGAATAGGCCATCCGGCCAGCTAATTTTTATATTCCTAACATTAATATTAAAGAAAAGTTACTTTTTAATTTTTGTAATATTCCTAACATCTGCGTTTAGCCGCTGAATTCAAATCAAGGGCTTGTTATCGCAAAACGTCCAATTCCGTACCTCGTGTCAATTTGGGGGACGTGATTTTTTTTTCTTTCCTCCATCCCCCCCAATTGCGTCTCCTAGCCTTTCCAGTCATATTTTTTTCCTTTTTGATCCGCCGTTCCCCTCCTGTCTAGCGAGTCAATTATTATGGAGGATGATGACCCGCGGTCTAGGCGATCATGTACTATTCGCAGCCTACGCATTATGTTTTTATCCTTAAATGTTATCTTTGGAGATATTTTACCGTTGTATCTCTGTCAATTTCACTACACATCTCCCCACTTGAAAACATGCCTATGGCAAGTTCCAAAACCAGCGATACACATAGGTAAAATTACTCCTCACGTCTGCCACTACTCTAATTTTGATCACAGGGGTGCCGACTGAGGAAATCTGCACCGACATTCAATTTGCCTGGGATATATTGGATACTGAACTGATAAGGTTGAAGCAATAAAGACCACCTCAGCAATCTTGCGTTTTCATGCTTAGCCTGAGACAAGAACACGAGAGGCTGATGGTCCGTCTCCACCACAAATGTCCTACCATACAGATAGATTTGAAACTTCTTTATTGCCCAGATTAATGCTAAACATTCCTTTTCGCTTGTGGAGTATCCTTGTTCCGCCTTATTCAATTTGCGGCTTGCATAAGCGACTGGTTTAAGTTCCCCATCAGGTGAAGATGATCTTTGCAACAAAGCCCCTCCTAGTCCTACATTACTTGCATCGGTTCTTAAGACAAAGTCCTGTGTCAAATCAGGCAGTTTGAGAATAGGCTTGCTAGTGAGTTTTTCCTTTAACTCTTGGAACGCTAGTTCACATTGTGCAGTCCAAATAATTTTATCTGGAAGTCCCTTGCGAGTCAGATCAGTCAGAGGAGCACAAATAGCGTTAAAATTTTTGATGTATTTCTGATAAAATCCGCATAACGACACAAATGATCGCACGTCCTTTTTTGTTTGCGGCCTAGGTGCTCTCTGCAGTTTTTCCAAGTTCTTAGGATCAGGGGTCATATTACCCTGATATACAGTGTGTCCCAAGAATTCCAACTCTTTACATCCAATACAACATTTTGTTGGCCTAGCAGTCAAATTCGCCTCCCGAAGTCTATCCAACAACATCTCCAGAGCTTCAATGTGTTCTTCAAATGTCTCTGTGGCGACGAGAATATCATCCATGAAATTTGTGATACATGGGTTATTCAGGGGGTCCAACAATTTTCGCATCATCCTTGAAAACACACTCGGAGCATTTTTCAGTCCGAATGGTAGCATATTGAATTCATAATGTCCATCCGAAGTGCTAAAAGCCAAATAAGGTCTCACTTCAGGCTTCACTGGGATCTGGTAATAGCCTTTACTAAGATCCACCTTTGAAAAGTATTTTGCCTTGTTCAGTCTGGCAAATAGCTGTTTTGTGTCTGGTAATGGATCCACTTGTCCTTCTGTGACAGCATTCAGTTTCCTGTAATCTATGCACAGTCTGTGTTCCCCAGACGGTTTTCTCAACAAAACGACACTAGAACTAAAAGATGATTCACTGTGCGAAATAATCCCCTCCTTCAACAAATACTCTATTTCTTCCTTCAATGCCTTCTCCTTCGCGAACGGAATAGAATAGGCTCTCATACAGATTGGGTTTGAGTCTACCAGTTTCATGTCATACTGTAGCAAATTTGTATGGCCTGGTTTATCTGTTAATACATCTGTATGTTCCTCCAGAACCTTTTGAACTCTCTCCCTCTGGTTTTTAGTCAGGTGCTTACTGACTTTTACCTGTGCTGCTGTTTCACAAGGATGTAATGGGTATTCATGTGAGGTGAGTGGTTCTTTTTGCATCTGGGTTGCAATAGCCAAGGTCAATAAGGGGGTGCTTTCCTGGAGTGGTCTGTCCAGATACTTCTTTAACAGGTTTACATGATAAACTTTTTCCTTCCCCTTTTTGTCAATTTTATAGTTTGTTCTAGACACCTTCTCTAGAACCGTATATGGACCTTGCCAACCAATTTGTAATTTATTCTGGCTTCCGGGTAGTAGAAGCAGCACCTTCTCTCCGACTGCCAGTTCCCTGTCCTTTGCCTTCCTATTAAAATATGCTGCATGTTTCTTCCTGGCTTGTTTCAAATTATCATTTGCCAGTTTCCATCCAGCTTTCAAACGAGTGGTCAGTTCGTTCACATATTGATACGATGAGGTAACAGTCTCTTCCGCCTTCTCATCTGTCCAGGTCCTTAATAAAGCTTCTAAAGGACCTTTTATTGGTCTCCCAAATAGCAGAGTTGCGGGAGCCATCCCGGTTGAACTATGTGGTACCTCCCGGTACGCAAACAATGCGGCGGGCAGGAATTGATCCCACAGATCCGGTTTTTCGTGTGCCAGCTTTCTCAGGATAGAAATGAGAGTCCCATTGAACCTCTCTACCTGGCCGTTCCCTTGTGGATGGTACGGACTACAATGAAAGTGCCTGGCTTGAAATAGCTTTAAAACTTCTTCCGTTAGTTTCCCCTTGAACTGAGAACCATTATCCGTCAAGATTTGATGCGGGAATCCTAATCGGGTAAATATTGTAAGTAGTGCCTCTGCTACATGTTTTGAATCAATTGATGGCAGGGCTACCGCCTCTCCCCACATAGAACAAGTGTCCACCAGAGTAAGGATGTAACTGTTCCTCCTCTTGGTCCGAGTGAGAGGTCCCACAATATCCACTGCAACCCTCTCAAAAGGTGTTCCCACTATGGGCATTTCCCCTAGAGTTGCAGGAGCAGTCCAGTGCTTTGGAGCTACCCTTTGACATTCTGGGCAGGATTTGACATATCTTTTTATATCCTCCGTTATCCCTGGCCAGAAGTAATGACAAGCTATACGCTGTCCTGTGGCGCTGATCCCCATGTGACCACTGAAGGGAATCGCATGTCCGAGTTCCATCACTTTATCTCTATATGAAGTGGGAAGAACCAGCTGGTTGTGACCATTTGTTCCAGTTCCGGCCTTCCTGTATAAGAGTTTGTTCTTCATGAAATATTCCCCCTTGCTCGGAGGTGTGTGGCATTTGGGCAATTTTTTTTAAAACAGGGCTTGAGTGTCCTATCCTCAGCCTGCGCCTTCCTCATCTCCTCTGGATGAGCATTTATAGGTTCACCTTCTTCCTCCTTCTTCTGTGACCTGGTCTGCACTGTCGCCATGATCACAGGTTTCTCGGGGTTCCCCAAGAAGACGTATCTACACCCCAATATCAGAGGGTAGATTGGTTCATCTATCACTGCTGCTCTGATTTCTCCTTCCACATAGCGAGTTTTCACCGTTATCCTTGCGATGGGAAGTGTCATGAGTGGTATGTCCTTAGTCGCCCCTTGTATTTCCACTGTTTCTGTGGTATACTGACTTGGGTCCACTAGGCTAGACTTCACAACTGAATCATAATCCAAACCTGTATCATAAAGGCACCTTATGGTGACCCCATTACAAATAACATCCTCACAAACTGGGGGGTGATAAGGTTCCTGTTGTCCCTTAGGATTAACCTTTAATCTTTGCGTCCCCGACTTCATTGCAGCAATGTTTGAAGGTTTCCTTCTACAAAAATTCGGTGTTATGGTTATCCTTCTTGCACCATTTACACCATCTTTTTCCTTGGTTCAACGGGTTTCTTTCATTGAACTTTTGGTCATTGAACTGTGAGTTTCTGTCGCGATAGTCATTTCTTGGCCGCTCAAAGTTTGTCCTACCTTTATTTCCCTGCTCTCTATTATCAAATTTATTAAATTGCTGTGGAGCTTTAAAATTGTCTATGTGCTTCTTTTTAGCACCACTTACCTCTGCCTGGGCTGCCTGATACCTCTCAGCAACATTTAAAATTTCCCCCAACTTCTCTGCACCTTGTTCCATGAGAAATTTTCTCATGTCTGGAGCCATGGACTCTCTCAATTGCTCAATCATGATCATTTCCTTAAGATCTTGGGTCTTCCCCAGAGCCGTCCATTTCTCCAAATAGGTTTCTAGTCTAGCAGAGAATTGGTGGTATGTCTCCCCAGACAACAGTTTGGCATTTCTAAATTTCTTACGATAAAATTCACCATTCTTCTCGTACCTTAATAACAAAGCCTGCTTTAACATGTCATAATTGTCTTGGTCTTCCCTGTTCATTTTAGCAAATACTTCATAAGAAGTACCTCTCAATCCCTGTGATAGCTTTAAGCTCCACCTCTCTCTCTCTAACCCATATGTAGTAGCTAATAACTCAAAACGTCCTAGGTACCCCTCTATGTCATCGTCTTTCTCAACAAAATGGTCTAAATGAAACCCCATAGCTGAGTTTGAGGCTCCCAGACTGGGCGTAGCATCTGAGGCAAAAGGGCTGGCACCATTTTCAGGAGCCTGGCCTTGTAATTCCAGCTCCCTTAGTCGTAATTCGTGCTCCCTCTGCAACCTTCTATCTTCTGCCTCCCTTTCGGCAGTCAATCTTTTCTCTTCTGCCTCCCTTTCGGCAGTCAATCTTTTCTCTTCTGCCTCCCTTTCGGCAGTCAATCTTTTCTCTTCTGCCTCCCTTTGCTGTCGTTTTTCTTCGGCCTCCAATGCCTTTGCCTCTTTGTCAGCCTCAATCTGCAACCTCTTAATTTCTCTATCAGCCTCTAACCTCTTCTCTTCAGCTAACCTCCTTTCTTCCCGTTCAATATATTTATCACATTCAGCCGTTACGTATTGAATTAAAATTTGACCATCCATTCCCATCTCCTTCGCGGTGAGCACAGCAGCTGATCTAAATTTTGCCAGCTCCGCCATACTTTTTAGACAATATAATAATATACAAGCTAAATCTCTAACCAGTAAATACACTAAGTACTTCTTATGACTATAGTCTAACTAATTCTAACTAACCAGTTAACTAATTAATTATTACTGGCTGTGAAGATTCACCAACTTTTATCTACAGGGACACTTTTAATTTTAAAGGGAATTTTACAATTTATTTCCCTACTTTTATTTCTCCCACCAGGAGATCCTAATATTACTGTTGGGCTAATTATCCCGGACGAGCCCCCAATAATGTAGTGGTGTTTGATGGTATTGTATGATGGTGATATTACTAAATGTAATTGTATGAGGCCAGCTGTGAAGGCTCCTGAGATAAAATGTAGTTGTGAATTGTCAGAAGGCCTTTCTTGCTACCACTACGACCTCACACTTAATTTTTTTTTTAAGGAATGTGGCTACGTAAAGTGTCTAGGGTAATGATGTGTAGTGTGGTGTGATAGTTTCTAAATACACCCACAAATAATTAAGAAGACTAATAATATTAACAAATGTTAAAATACACTGAACTAACTCAAGTGTGTAAAATTTTTTGATAAAATTATATTACATTTATTTTGTTCTGGATCAATTTTTTAGGTTGACCAGAACTTTAAAAGATTTAGAGATTATGAAAGAAATGCATGGAATATTATATCATAAATGCAATAGTGTACATATATATGTACTATACTAGTTAGTTTTATTAAAATGTTCTAGTAGTCATCTACTTGGGAGGATATGTACTGTTTGTGCTGTTGGGGTGGCCTCATCACACCTGTCTATATTGACTACCCAGTGTCCAGAAAATGGTGGGAATTTTTATGGGGTATTAGTAACTACACAACTTTGGTGAATGTCCAGCAGACCAGAGGCTCACTCATCTTATATTTGTAGCTCTGGTGCTGAAAACTGATGGTCCCACCTCTCCGTGCTGGCGGGCAATAATGGTGGTCTCTGTCACAAGTACTGCACAGATACACTCGAGTAAAGTCACCAACTGAATAGTCACTGCTTTGTTGACAACAGAAACTCGCAGCTCTGCAATCAAAGTATGGGCCATGTGTCAAAATCTATTCTCTACCCACGTCTGGACACAACACTGACACAACAACCACATCATACAGACAGGTCAGATCTCTCTGACCAAACAGCACATTTACCATGGTGGTTTTACATCAGCTAGATCCTCCCAGACTATAGGTTCTGAAAAATATTTATTAGTTGTCTACCCTAAAAGAGGATAGGTAATATGTTCCATTATTCTCAATGTACATTGTTGGTCCCTAGACCCTGACTTGGGCGGGGGGTCCAGAGCAAATCCCTACTAGTTTGTAAGGCTAGATTTTGATATGGCAGTATCAAATCACTCGAACATGAAACAATATTCAAAATATATATAAGGAAATAATTTCAATCTTACCAGATTATGAATAAATAACACAGAATTGCTAGCAAAACTCAGCTGAGCTGCTGGCTATAGTATGGCGTCCCTAACTTTCTTTCACTTTCTTTCATATGGAAATCACCACACTTTAAAATCTGTGTCTATCACTGAACAACTGTTGAAGAATGGCCCCAAATACGCTCTGAGCGCTAATAATATGATTGTCTGTGGCCAATCACTGCCTAGTTTTTTACTTTAAATTCAAATTCCTACACTAAAGTCATTTCAGTCATGCTTCAGTCAAGTATGGATGGTTATCTGTTAGTCTGTCCGTCTCTACTTGTGTTTCTACATAATTGTGCTTGATTTTTGAAGCAACCTTTCTTTCCCCTCCAAAATTTTGTCGATAAAAGTTATATTTAGACACAGCTACCGCTCAAAAACCCTCTCCCCCATACTAAGTAAATTTGAACACCTGCGTCCAAGGTCGTGGTTTTGTGTGCAAATTGCGACACTTTTAGATTCAATACAGTCTAGCGATGATGTGAACTACACTGTCTTTTGTCATTATCTTCAATATTATCTATCCGTCTGTAAAATTAAGACCATATTAGTTCACTGCTCAGAATAGGCCATCCGGCCAGCTAATTTTTATATTCCTAACATTAATATTAAAGAAAAGTTACTTTTTAATTTTTGTAATATTCCTAACATCTGCGTTTAGCCGCTGAATTCAAATCAAGGGCATAAAAAAAAAAACACACAAACATTCAAAAACTATTATTAACTAATCATAAGGTGATTAAAAACAATAAAGTAATACACTGTTGCAGACTTTTCTTTTCTTGTGTGGGCTAATATTGTAATTTCGTATCATGCAATGTTATTTCTTCGGTCTTTCACTGAGTATCTTCTTATGCTGCAACAGTGGATTCATTTTCGATTATCAGATATTTGAGTGTAAACGTTCAGTCAATAAACTTCATCTCGTATTTATATTTCATTGTTGTATTATTTCTTTCAATTTCTTATTGATATGACAGAGTTGTATTATTCTGACCAATACGTTGAAGGTCAACGGCCAATTTAACATAACAGTCTGAACTGGAACTTTCTGAACGACTTCATAGAATATGTCTCGTATGGACGACTTACACATAATTTAATAATTTTCCATATTTACAGCATGAGTTATCGATAGTAACATATTTTCCACATAAGAAGAAACTTTACACATCACAGTTCATAGTGTACAGTTCATCAGACATTGTGCGTCTATTATTTTACCGTCATAATTATTGTCCATTATCTGTATCCAAATACTTGGCACAATTATCATAGTTACGCAGCATTAATACATTTCTGCTAACTGTTACATTATTACTTAGGATCACTGACTAACATTCACGTCGAAACTCTGTCTACATAATAAACTCAGTTTGGCACCACTAGCAAGGCTATAACAGCCATTATACATTAACTCCGCGTTCTTATTTCTCAAATATCGCGTATAAGAATTATTGCGTTTTAATACTTACGCCTTACATAATTTTGGACTCACTGGTCCTTAAACACATATTATTACATTAGCTTTAAAAGCAACTACATCGATGGTTATACACATTAGTTAATGGTTCTACGACACAATTCAAGAACACTGTCATATGCCCGAAGGCTACGCTAAGACTCTTTTGGTTACTAGGCCTAACGCGTCATCCAACGTTTTATGCATACCCTATTATTCTATTTAGTGGAGGTGTTGCAGCGAGCGACCATCCGAATCAAGTTAAAACCAAAATGCTCGCAAACCATGCAACAATCCTCAACATCATCTCCCTCGATCCCAAACGTGACACTCGTGGCACGTGTGAAACTGGTGGAGACGAAGTATAAGTAAGTAATCGAATACATAAAATAATATGGAAAGAATATAATAAATATTACAGTGAATGCTCTAACAATTCGAAGCAAATGTCATTTGATAATAATGTCCATGTGTCCTGCACAGTTCCGGGACAACAAATCCGCCAGGTTATTGTCGCTTCCAGAAATCGGCAGAATAACGAAAGCAAACTCCTGTAACATTAAGTACTATCTGTGGATTCTCGCATTACAAAGAGTTCAGACGTAATGTAAATCAGTGGACTGTGGTCAGTCTGGATATAAAAGTGGGTGCCTATGAGATATCTTGACAGTTTTTCAAGGCACCAGCCACAGCTAACAGTTCTCTTTCCCCTGTCGCGTACTTCTGTTCTGCCGGTGACAATTTCCGGGAAAGAAAATAACAGGGATGTGGCATACCCTTGTACCACTGTAGCAAACATCCACCAATGCCAATCATGGAAGCATCTGTTTGAATAACAAATGGAAGTTTTAAATTGGGTAACAATAAAATATGTGGTTTCGAGAACATGTCCTTTAATTTTATCAAAGCACTATCACATTCTAGTGTTCATTTAATTACTTTGGGACTACATTTGGCAAGCAGTGAAGTCAATGGAGCAGAAATTTGGGCAAAATTAGGAAGGAATTTGTGAAAAAAGTTGATTAAGCCCAAGAGGCTTCTGACTTGTTTCTTTGTGTGAGGAATAGAAATATCCAAAATAAGTTTGACAGTTGTGTCATCAGGATATAAATAATGGTTATCTATACGGTGACCAAGAAATGAAATTTCCTGACAACCAATTTGGACCTTGCAAGGTCGCACAGTCAAAGCGTTTTGGCGTAAAGTAAGGAGAAGTGAAGTCAACCCACTAATGTGGTCTTTCCAAGAATCATTAAAGAGACATATGTCGTCGATGTACGTGACGACATCTTTACGATCGCCAAGAAGGCGGCTCATCATGCGCACGAAAGTCGCAGGAGCGTTTACCAGGCCGAAGCACATGTAATTCCATTGGAAAAGTCCATATGGCGTTGTAAACGCAGTAAAAGGTTTAGCATATTCAGCAAGTGGAATTTGCCAATATCCTTTCGACAGATCTAATTTACTGAAGAAAGTAGCATGTGAAACTTGAGAAAGAAGATCTTCTAACAAAGGGATTGGTTCAGCGTCTGTAATCGTAATACTGTTCAAACGCCGAAAGTCAATACAAATATATAAAGAATCATCCTTCTTTTTCACAATCACCATTGGAAAAGAGTACGGTGATTCTGATGGAGATATAACTCACAACCGTATCATATCCTTAAGTTCTGTCTCAACTGGATCTTCTGAAGTACATCTTCAAAAGAAAGAAGAACATCCCGAAAACGACTTTGTTGTTCAGCAGACAAAGAAGATGAAATGGTGACATCTTTCCAAGACTCAGAAGGTTGTAAAGAAGGCAATGTAAAATGTAAAGGGATAGGAGACATAGTGTCTTCATCATGAACAACTGCGAAACAAGCACGATGAGACGAAGAATCAGAGACATAGTTAATGACAGGAATTAACTCTTGAGGTCTCTCCACTGCCAATTTCAGCATATTGACATGGAAAGTCTTAAGTTTGCCTCTTACATTTATTGAACAGTCAACATCGGTAATACGTCGAATTATCTCAAAAGGACCTTGCCATGATATTAACAATTTGTTGTCATTGTGAGGAAGCAATAACCAAACCGTATCCCCTGAATTGAAAAATCGTAAAGATCGAGACTGATTATGGAACAGTCTTGCTCTCTGAGTAGCAGTCTTGATACTATTGGATGCATAAGTGCACGCATTTATGATTCGCTGTCGAAGGTCAATTACCAACTCACAGCCGGTACGAGTAGATGCATCAGCTGACGATCCGACCAACACATCTTTTAGTATCATCATGCGCCCGCGAGGATTTGAACCATATACTAATTCGAAAGGGGAGAAACCCGTACTTTCGTGAAGAACCTCTCGATATGCAAATAAAGCTGCAGGTAAGAGACGGTCCCAATCGTGAGGACATGCCTCGGTGATTTTGCATAGTATCTGCTTTAAAGACGTGTTGTAGCGCTCACAGACCCCGTTCAATTGTGCGTGACACGCACTGCAGAACGAATGGTGGATGGATAACATCGAATAAAGTTCTTTCATAATATTAGAGGTGAATTAAGATCCACGATCTGATAAAATATCTTCTGGAAAACCGATAGGACAAAAGATGGAAAACAAATCATCAGAAACAGATGCAGTCGTAATAGTTTTCAGAGGTATAGCCTCTGGACATCGGGTACAAAGGTCTATACAGGTTAAAATATATCGAAAACCATTATGCGATGGAATCGACAAAGGACCAACAATATCCACTGCAAGTTTCTTAAATGATCTCTCAGGCAAATCTGTAATTTGTAAAGGTGCCGTATGGAATCTGCCTTTACGAGATATACTTTGGCAGCTTGTACATGATCTACAATAAAGTTTAGTATCTCTATTAATACCAGGTCAATAAAACTGTGACATAACTCTAAACAAAGTTCTTTTAATACCCATGTGACCCGCTATAGGAGAGTCATGACCTGTTTGTAATACCAAAGGTCTGTATTGTTTTGGAACAACAACTTGATGTAAAGTATATACACCGTTATCGAAATATCTGGTTAAGATAGATTTCTTAAGTTTGAACCAATGTTTAACTGATTTTGTTTGTTTAATAATCTTTTGATCTGCTAAAGCAAATAAACGTTGTAGTGAAGGATCATTTTTCTGTTTCTCTGCAAAAGCAGCTGGTGTCTCAGCACCAATACCAAGAGATATAACCTTATCTATTACTGAAGTAGGTGGTGTAGCCGTATCTGCAGCTAACTGTTGTGCTCTGGTTACAACAACATTCGCCACCAGTGGGTGCGATTCAACCCACATTGCAATCTCCTGTGGAGTGCAATCTTTAACCCCTGGTATATTCCCCAAGATAATCTCAGCAACATGATCTCTCAATCCGCAGGCATCCACTGTGCCTGTAAAGAATGGTGTATCAATGTGAACCCGCGCCACCGGGAACCATTCCACAGTATCACCAAAAGTAACACATCTAACGGATTTCCTTGTAAAAGCAGAGACATCTATTAACGATTTACGGATACCAACGGTCGTGCATCAGGAATCCCGAAGGACTGTCACTGGTTGTTCATACAAAAAACCCAGATGTAGTGTGAGACGTCCCAAATTCTCACACGAGGACATTGAAGGAATGGTGTGACCACAACGAAGTGTAGCGTTAGTCTCAGATACATGTCGTGATTGACAAACATAACATGTGTCATCTTTTACAGAACATGCATTGGCATGATTAGTTTTATCTTTCCCGTCATGATTATTGTCAGTACAAGCATTAGCATGCCGATGTTTACTCTTATCTTTCAAAAGAGCTCGAAAATGACCTGTCTTCTTTTTAAAAGAGTTATTCTTATCATAATATTCTGAAGAATCATCATTCTTGAAGTCCATACCATATGAAGATCTATGTCTGTGGTAACCTTTATGATATGAATCATCACGATCCCTGCCTCTGTGATACCCACGATCATGATGTGAAGAACCTCGATAACCTCGTCGATAAAAATGTGATGGCGAACGTTGACGAGGGAAGTTGTAAGCTCCCCTACATGATGGACGAAAATCAGTACCATAACGCCCGTCAACGCTTTTCGAGCGAGGTCGGTGATCATAATATCTATGATCGTTGTGATAGCCACGCACACAGGCATATGATCTCGGGGAGAAGTTCTGTGGACATCCTTGTTCGGATGGGCTGTTAGAAATTGTTTACCGAGACATTCGTATTCCTGGATGGAATCTGGATGTCTTTCCTGTAAACATGATTCCAATTCATGGCTACATGCAGAAAGAACCTTGCCTCGTAACATGAGGTCTATTAACCCATCGTATGTTTTCTGAATACCTGATAAATCAACCCATTTGCTTAGAAAATGTTTAATAGATGTAATAAATTCACCAAAGTCAGCATCCTTACTTGGCTTAGCCGCATGGAAACGATCCAGATTCAGTTAACTGGAAACGTCTGACAGGTGTGTCTTTTACGACATCAAAATCGTTTCTGATCTTCTCATCAAGATTCATGAAGCATTGGAGCGTGTCCCCAGTCAAAAAATCAACCAAGAGACTACACCATCTCTCTTTAGGTATATTCAAACCTGTTACCTTCATTATAAATCTAGACAAGAAGCTGTCTAAACAGTCGCGATTCTGGTCAAAATGTAGCATTTTCAACTTAGGATAAAACATAGTTGTACCTGCTTAAGCTTTAGAATGTTCAGATTGCATTTTCGCTAATTCCAAAGCTTTTTCTTTCTCTGCATTTAGTCTTAGTGCTTCAAGTTCCATAGCATTCCTATGGGCTTGATCTAATTGAAGAAGTTCCATTCTTCGTATTTCCATTTCTTTATCTTTTTGAATAATGTTCTCTTTCTTTATCGTTTTGAGCCATTTTCTCTTTTTCTTGTTCCCTTTCTTTATCTTTTTGCTCCAAACGTATCCGTTCGATCTCCAATTTTAGAGACATTTCTTTCACTTAAGTTCTTTTTCTTGGGCTAGTTCAAACTTCTTAAGTTCCTCTGCCCGCTCAACAGCCTCACGCTGCTCAATTCTCTCAGCGTAAGCTAAATGTTTCTCATACTTAGTCTGAGCATATTCTTCAAGTTCAGTACATGATTTATCTAAACGCATACCAGCGGTTAAAGTCTTCCAACGTCGACATGTTTATAGTTATAATAATTATCTTAAAATAGTATGTTATCTATCACTGAAATATATATAACTAATATATGCACTATGAAATCAATCAATGTGTGATTTAAATATATTCTCCAATGTGAACTACGAGAGGAGCACAGGTGACAATGGAAGGCACAAGAAAATAAAACACAGTGAAGTGATATCTCCAATTACACAACACTACATAACGAATATAAAGCAACTAAAGAAGACTCAAACATATTGATCAGGAAAAAGAAAACATGAAAATAACATTACAAAAATAAACTAGACAAGTCGTCATGAAATATACAAAAAGACAAGAATTGAGATTAACAACCGTATAAACCTAGACACTGCACTGAAATTAAGTCATGCAAATTAAAATGACGAACGACATGACGTCATAGCTAAATTGGTATTTGTATGGCAAACTGAGGCTTACCACTTCTATAGCGGAACAAACCACTAGATCCTCAGTCAACGATACCAACACAAGCCCTAAAAGTCGTTGAAATTTTCTGAATTCTTCCTCAGAAAATCCCAGAAAATAGCAATCCCTTTTCCAACCAACCCACATAGATTACATAGAAATATAAATTTGTGAACACATAATGATAGACAGAAAAAGACGACAGCGAGGTAACAATGAAACTAAAGGCTAGACTAAGACTCTTTTGGTTACTAGGCCTAACGCGTCATCCAACGTTTTACGCGTACCCTATTATTCTATTTAGTGGAGGTGTTGCAGGGTGCGACCATCCGAATCAAGTTAAAACCAAAATGCTCGCAAACCATGCAACAATCCGCAACATCCACGAAGTAAGGAAACAACTAATTCTCATGTAAATTCTTACCACCAACATCAATAAATGATAAATGACAACGTGTATTCGAACATGACACACAATTGATAATACAATTACACTAAATACCCTAATTATAACTGACATTTAGGTTGAACAGGGTAGACCAATGTTTCTTATCCTGTACCCCTAGGATGTCCTGGAACGGATTCTAGCGGGTCGAGGTACATAAACTAAGATTTAAAATATAACGTTTTTTAAAATTATGCTTTTATGTAAATTGTTTATCCAAGAAGGCGTCCTTAACCTTCATCGGACAATCAAATGGCTCCATAGCCTTCATCGGACAATCAAATGGCTCCATAGCCTTCGTCGGACAAGCAAATGAGTGCATAGACCTCACCGGACAATCAAAGGTGTCCATAGACCTCACCGGACAATAAAAAGGGTCAATAGCCTTAATCGGACAAGCAACTGGGTTCATAGACTTTATCGGATAACCAAAGGGGTCCATAGACCTCACCGGACACTCAAAGGAGTCCATAGCCTTCGTGGGACAAGCAAATGGGTCCATAAACCTTACCGGACAATCAAAAGGGTCAATAGTCTTAATCGGACAAGCAAATGGGTCCATAGACCTCACCGGACAATCAGAGATGTCCATAGACTTCACCGGACAATAAAAAGGGTCAATAGTCTTAATCGGACAAGCAAATGGGTCCATAGACTTCATCGGACAACCAAAGGGGACCATAGACCTCACCCGACACTCAAAGGGGTCCATGATACAAAAAGGCTTAAGAAACCCTGGGGTAGACCAAGATGGTAGATCAGCGGAGGTAAATGAAGGTCATCTGATGCTAGTTCGCTTTCCTCCCATTTCTTTATTAAAAAAAACTCAAATTTATAAACCTGTCATTCATTAGCTTTCAGTCCCCCTATGAAGCATAGGCCTTCAACCAATACACGCCAAGCCTGTTTCTCCTGTGCTATCCTTTCGAAGTGCTTCCATGTTTTTTTTATCCCTTACATATCTATCTCTGTTTTCCTTCTCCATGTCTTTTTTGTTGTTTTCCAATGCTTCTCTTTAAGGTCAAGGTAGTCCAATATCAGATACTACCGTCCAGCTTCGAGAAGAGTGATGACCAGTTCCCTTCCTCGCTTTGTTTTCCATCCCTAACTCACGAACATAGTCAGGTACCCATTTACAGCAGAGTAAACTGGAGCGTGACGTTACCGTGTTTCAAACCCGTCACCTTCGCCGCGAGAGACTAACGGTCTAACCACTCTGTCAATCAGACGCTCTCTATTTCTCTTACACTTGGGGATTTCAGAACAGCACTTGCCTTGTAATGCTATAAATGAAATTTCTTTATGTTTCTAATCAAACGCTAGTGTCATCTCCTCACATATCATTCCGATGGTATTTGTCTGGTTCTTGTGATCAGTTCCACATTGGTGATTTTGTTATACCTGCATTACAGACAGGGGGTATGATGTGTTAGTGTTGTGGGTGATTGATTCTCTCCCTGTGCTTCACTCTAGGTCTAGTGAATTTATTTGTCATGAAAGGAACGACCATTGAGCTGTCAGCGCAAAAACTATCATACCCAAGAAGCGTTGTGAGTGATGATGTGCCATTCCCTCCTCAAGGTAGCCCCGGTAACTCGGGGTGTAAAACACCCACAAGGAATCTAGAGGAGCAAATCTCGATAATAAACCCGATGCACTAACATCTTATACACCCTCTGAGTTTTGATGGATACTAAAGAAATCTTAGGAGTGGGAACGGGAATGCAGTGCTTCCTGAAGACCAAAACTCGTCGCAACGGCACAAAGACTCAGGGTAGGACGATCCCTTTGCCTTCACCTTTTGGTCATATGCCTGGAGCCTAGGAGAACTCGGCTTAACCAGCAGACAATTTGGTGGCAGGGAATGAGCATTGTGAACACTAGCTTGGCAACGGTCCTCATGGAGACGCAGTAACTCTCCCTTGTTCTCCTCTAGTTGCTAGGACAGTACTCTTCCGGCTTCTACCCGGGGTAGGTAAAGAAATCCACAGGCACCCCGGCTTCACAATGCCTCATGCAGATACCACTTCATGGCATTGGGCTGAAGGACGTGAGTCCAAACGTCGTTGGATCAATAACAACATACCATTTCAATCCTCCAATTGTAAGCAAGTACCAATTCAAGAAAGTCAAATTTTGGGGTGTTCTTTTTATTGTTATCTGCGCTTCAGAACCATACAATAGGACTTCCTTTATATTTGAGTTGACAATTGCTATTTTGTTTGTTGGACTTAATTTATTTTTATTTCGTACATTTTCCAGTGCAATAAAAGTACGTCTTACCTATTACCTTCCTATTTTGACATTATTGTCAGTTCCACAAACTTTGTCTATATTGCTGTGTAGGAATTGTTTTTAATCACACATCTTCTAGGGATTTATTTACGTGATTGAAAGAATGCCCCATGTCCATCTATTTCTCTTGCCGTGGGGTTTCCCGACTAAAGACTGACTTGTAATGCTATAAACAGGTTTCCCCGATGGACATGCCATCCATTGTGTGTAATATACATCGAAGAAACCTGCTGTCAGCATTAACTCTTGGATACAAACGCAAAAGCAGGCACATACTTACAAACATACTTCGTGACTTGTGATCAGTTAACATAGATAGTGCAAGGTCTGAGATGTCACGTGATGAAGGTGTTAACGCCCCCTCTGTTTCGTAACTTGTGGAATGCCACGCGACATAGAACTCTTGCAGTGTGATGACGGCGCAATTTGTAGTTATAACGGGAACCATGGTTATGGAGTAGGCCAAAATTTCCGACTCCGAATCCTGATATTTTAGAAGTCTGACTCCCGACTCCAACTCTGATTATAGTTTTTTACTAGTCATTTGGCATAATATACGGAATCGGAGTCTGGAGACTTTTTTTAAAACCGACTCCACTAAGAAACGACCGACTCCACTAAGAAACGACTTACGACACGACTCCACTAAGAAACGACCGACTCCACGACTCCACTAAGAAACGACCGACTTCACGACTCCACCCGACTCCACCAAGAAACGACCGACTCCACGACTCCGACTCCAAACCTGACTCCACAACCCTGACGGGAACGAGTTAAATATAGATGGCTGGGTCAAACTGGTTTTCGTTCTTGCGCATGTATTGCTTAGCTTACGACAGACCATGTTTCTACAGGATTCTGGTACTATTATTTTTTCTACTTTAACTCCGGATTTCATTAGCCCGAAAGCAGATCTTCTATTAAAGGGTCGCGATGCTAACTTACTGGGGGCGAAATTCAATCTGATTAATTCATTGAAGCGTGGAAACCATAGGATAAGGAGTTAAATGAAGATTTTTCTTTAAGTGCCATATCAATTTACGTGGCTCAGCATGTCCTGCCACATCTTCTTGGCTTGAGTACTATTTATCAGTTCTGTTTTGTTTACTTTTTTCCATACCGCAATGTCAAACTGTTGAGTATCTTCTCTCTCTTTGTCGCCCTTTTTCTGTTTGTTAAGCCTTTCTTGCAGCTGCAATATATGTCAGTTTTCCTGATCTCCTAACACGTCGAATGAAAATGGATTGCCCCATTCTAATCCCATCCCATCCCAACTAACATAATTACCGATGTATGTTACGTCGGTCGGTCTCACTCAAAATAGTAACTCGCGCCAGAAAATAAAGTGCGCAAAGCACGGTGTGCAACTTGCGAGGCGTGGGTGCTATGTAAGACAAATACTTTGGTTTTTTTTTTTTTAATTCTTTCACGAAATTAGTTGCGCTCGACAAAGAAAAAGTGCGTAAAAATTGGTGTGCATGAGCCCTCACCCGATGTATAAATCATGAAAACTTGAAAGTTTTTGTTAAAACCACTTATTATCAGGGAACACTCTTTGAAAACAATCCACGCACTTTCGCACGAAATGTTGTCTTCAAAGAAGTTTTAAATTGAATCTAAAATAACATAACTCTCGCCGTGTGTACGTTGGTCACAGCTGAGTAATGCAACCGTGTTGAAAAATTGTATTGTTTCCATTATACATACTCTCCCGAAAAGTTACAATCAAGAAAGAAAAGCCTTCAAATGACGGTGTTCATGAACAGTTTGATTACACTGTATAATGGAAAGAAACCAAAAACACTCTAAGAATGTACTTGTATCTGCTCATCTGGGAACGGAAACAGCACACTATAATTAAAACCCCGTCAAGTTTGACGGGTTATTGCTAGTAGGAATAATAAACCTTCTGAGCACTCTGACTACATCCAGAAGACCCTCGCTCGTCGCTCTTTTAACTGTCAAAGGGATGGACTAGCAATAGATGGGAACGAACGAACGAACTGACTTTATTTTCAAAGGCTTAAGGATTAAGTGCTCAGGCACGTCTAACATTCTGCCCTCTCTCTCTCTCTCTCTCTCTCTCTCTCTTTCTTTCTCTCTCTTCCTCTTTCATCTTGCATACTGTATCCTTTCAATCCCACATGTTACTTTAAACATTAATTTAAAGGCATGCAACATTATAAAGGTAATATAACAGCATACATTTGTATTTGTCACTCATAATCAAAATTTAAAAAAAAAACATAAAAAGAAAGTAATGAAACAAAAAAAAAAAAAAAAGCAAACAACAAAGAAATCAATCAGTCAAAATTCAAACCGTCCATAAAGTATATTAGACAATGATTTGAAGCATAATCAGATTAGGGTAGTATATAATCAGAAATCATGAAATATTCGAACAGTCTGCTATTGAATGAGCAGGGACTTGGAACGTTTTTAGAGAATGGGGAAGATTGTACTAGAGATGGGCAACTTTGAGTCCTATAGTAGATAATAGAAGATTGTACCAGAGATGGGCAGCCTTGAGTACTGTAGTTGAGACTACCGTAGCGAATGAATTGTTAAAGCCATCACTATTAGATCCAGCTTTATGAGGCGAAGGTAACCATCTCCCTTTCTCGTTGTATTTGCCTTCCCTAGCTCAAGTGGATCTATTAAACAATATACCTTTAGGAACGAGATCAGCTAATATAGTATCGAATTGGAATTAAATGAGACACAAAATATCAAGAATATATAGGATTTTCCAGTCTAATCCATGAATTTCCCAGGTGTGATCACTTTAATCTCTTGTTGAGGAAAATAGCCTATTTTATTTGACAAGATATGCCATTCACCAGCGCCATGTACAACGTAGTTGCGGCTTACATGCTAGCAAGGAGTGGGATCCTAGTTTTTCTTTGTCTCATCAGAGATCTACAGGAACCATATGGGGTTGGTTTCGTGTAACGGGTGGTCCCATTTACGTATTTTTTGCGTTGACAGTAACAACACCAGCTCGCTCAGCGAACTGGTTACAACTGCCACTAGATGAAATATGGAATTCTTTTACTCATAAAGCGATCATTTAGATGCCGGGAGATTGTACGGGCTCGAATGAGCTATTTTCCTCGAAAAGAGATTAGAGTTATCTTTACAAACATGGCAGGGAGAGCTCTTCTACTTCGACGAAAAATAAGACGCTAAACTGTAGCACATTTCATAGTCAATCGTCAAGTGGTGTTATATATATATATATATATATATACAAGGTATATGTATGTATGTATGTATGTATGTATGTATGTATGTATGTATGTATGTATGTATGTATGTATGTGTGTATGTGTGTGTGTGTGTGTGTGTGTTTGTTTGGTTTTTTTTCATTTGATTTTTAAAATAAAAATGGCAAAAATATTCAAAATCTTCTTCATACACTCTCAGACGTCTACTTGAATATTTTCAAAAAAAGGCATGTCGGAAAAGGGAACTAATAATTGATTGTGTACGGGGATGGCAACTTCATTATGTAAAACAAATTGCTGCAGAAGTAACTGCTAGTAGAGGCCTTAAGAATACTTTGGTGCAGGCTTCCTGCAAGGGAACGAACGAACGAACGAACTTTATTTTCGAAGGGTAAAGAATTGGGCGCGCAGGCCCGTCTAACATTCTGCCCTTCCACTCTCATTAATCTTGCATACTATATCCTTTCATTCCCACATGATGCTTTAAGCATTAATTTAAAGGCATGCAACATTATAAAGTTACCATAACAGCATTAATTTACAGTATGCAATCATAATTTTTTTTAAATGAGTAGGTTTTTTTTTTTGAAACAAACAAGCTAGTAATTGGAGGAAAAAAGTAATAATAAAATAAAATAAATAAAACAATAAATAAAAATAAATAAATTCTGTATACCGACACTCACTCATGCGGTCAATCCGTCTACAATTAATCTGTATTTTTGAATGTGTCATCAATCATCAATACAAAAATTACATAAACACATTCTCGCGTATGTCCACACATTCTTGGTGGAAAATGAAATAATAATAATAACACTTTCTTACGCACTTCTGTGGCAGGAAAAGTCTTTTAGCAGTAAAAAAAAAAAAAAAAAGTTCACATTTCTAAAGTACAGTGGTATGCGGGTACATTCTCACGACTCACATTTCTAAAGTACAGTATTATGTGGGTACATTCACACATACATTACATTATATAATAATATTTTAAAGTGAATATAATAATGATATTACATGGATATAAAACAAATTATTCACACACACAAAAAAAAAAAAACGAGCGGAAGAGGAAAAGAAATGTTGACCTATGGATGAGATGTTGACAGGCAAATGCTGTTTCTATGGGGGTAGATAATCAGTGTTGAGGAAGTGTTTGAAAAGTGCTTTGTTAAAAGAATATTGTGTAGGTAGGCTTTTTAGGTGGTGTGGAAGGCTGTTCCATAAGTAGGCACCAGAGTAGGCTAGACTCTGAGAAGGGGGGTGGGCAGCTATATTGATGGGCCCATGCTCCATAAGGAGCTAAAAGAGAAGTGGCGATCATGATGTTTAGCAGCTGTGGCACAGGATAACAACTTTTAGAACACGATAATATTAGTAACAGGCGTCACATAACAACAACTACACAATTAACACGACATCTCTTCTTGATTATAAAATTAGTTGTATAACAAGTGTGACTTAACAACAGTTGTGGATGGAATGTGACTTTAGTTTTTTTTAACAACAAGCATCAGAACATGGCTTGTGTCAGGATAAGGTCTCTCATAGTACCACTTAATAATCTTTGTCACGTGGCACACAACAATCTAGCCCAAGGAGTTATGCCACGCCCCCTTGTGGTACCAGTCCACGAACAGCTGTACGCACCGAAAAGACAATTTCTCCTTAAGTTTCACTCATGACCTGGTTAGTTATGGTCACAAATATGTTTAAATTGTTTCTTTTCTTGTCAAGTCACACAGATAATCCTTGTAAAGGCTAGCTTATATCATCTTAGTAAATTTTTTTAAGCGTACAAAATAAATCCTTGCGGTGATGGTGTAGCAATTAAAAGTAAGCACAAACACTAACAGACGTGTCATGCTTTAAAAGTCAGGTAAAGCACAGTTTGAATTTAAAAAAAAAAAAAAACCTAATCATTGGTTTTTGTTTTTCCTTTTAACAGAAAGGTGTAAAATTATTAGATAAATATCCTTAGTAATTGTTAGTTTATATGCTAAGTCACAAATATCCTTAGTAAATTGTTAGCTTATATGCTAAGTCACAAATATCCTTAGTAAATTGTTAGCTTATATGCTAAGTCACAAATATCCTTAGTAAATTGTTAGCTTATATGCTAAGTCACAAATATCCTTAGTAAATTGTTAGCTTATATGCTAAGTCACAAATATCCTTAGTAAATTGTTAGCTTATATGCTAAGTCACAAATATCCTTAGTAAATTGTTAGTTTATATGCTAAGTCACAAATATCCTTAGTAAATTGTTAGCTTATATGCTAAGTCACAAATATCCTTAGTAAATTGTTAGCTTATATGCTAAGTCACAAATATCCTTAGTAAATTGTTAGCTTATATGCTAAGTCACAAATATCCTTAGTAAATTGTTAGTTTATATGCTAAGTCACAAATATCCTTAGTAAATTGTTAGCTTATATGCTAAGTCACAAATATCCTTAGTAAATTGTTAGTTTATATGCTAAGTCACAAATATCCTTAGTAAATTGTTAGTTTATATGCTAAGTCACAAATATCCTTAGTAAATTGTTAGCTTATATGCTAAGTCACAAATATCCTTAGTAAATTGTTAGCTTATATGCTAAGTCACAAATATCCTTAGTAAATTGTTAGCTTATATGCTAAGTCACAAATATCCTTAGTAAATTGTTAGTTTATATGCTAAGTCACAAATATCCTTAGTAAATTGTTAGCTTATATGCTAAGTCACAAATATCCTTAGTAAATTGTTAGCTTATATGCTAAGTCACAAATATCCTTAGTAAATTGTTAGCTTATATGCTAAGTCACAAATATCCTTAGTAAATTGTTAGTTTATATGCTAAGTCACAAATATCCTTAGTAAATTGTTAGCTTATATGCTAAGTCACAAATATCCTTAGTAAATTGTTAGTTTATATGCTAAGTCACAAATATCCTTAGTAAATTGTTAGCTTATATGCTAAGTCACAAATATCCTTAGTAAATTGTTAGTTTATATGCTAAGTCACAAATATCCTTAGTAAATTGTTAGCTTATATGCTAAGTCACAAATATCCTTAGTAAATTGTTAGCTTATATGCTAAGTCACAAATATCCTTAGTAAATTGTTAGTTTATATGCTAAGTCACAAATATCCTTAGTAAATTGTTAGTTTATATGCTAAGTCACAAATATCCTTAGTAAATTGTTAGCTTATATGCTAAGTCACAAATATCCTTAGTAAATTGTTAGTTTATATGCTAAGTCACAAATATCCTTAGTAAATTGTTAGTTTATATGCTAAGTCACAAATATCCTTAGTAAATTGTTAGCTTATATGCTAAGTCACAAATATCCTTAGTAAATTGTTAGCTTATATGCTAAGTCACAAATATCCTTAGTAAATTGTTAGTTTATATGCTAAGTCACAAATATCCTTAGTAAATTGTTAGCTTATATGCTAAGTCACAAATATCCTTAGTAAATTGTTAGCTTATATGCTAAGTCACAAATATCCTTAGTAAATTGTTAGCTTATATGCTAAGTCACAAATATCCTTAGTAAATTGTTAGCTTATATGCTAAGTCACAAATATCCTTAGTAAATTGTTAGCTTATATGCTAAGTCACAAAGTACGAGATGATTACTATATAAACAAGAGCAGAAAAGATTTTGTTGTATTGTCGCTTTAATCAAGAGGTTTCCAAATTGTGGTACTCGCCTCTCCTTACGGTGCATTGGGGAATTTTTGGAAGGGGTCAGGCTAAAATTTCCAGGCGCGTTAAAAACATTGGATGAAAGATGCATTTCTGTGACTAGTCATAATTCAGTCGTTACATTTTGCTGTGACCATCTTTGCTCCCGGTGTACTGTGCCATCTCTTTTCTTTCATCGGCTCATTATTTTACTCTACACCTTCATCTTTCGATGTTATTTTCTCATGAGTTGACCAACTTCGCCAGTCTTACACGGTTGACTAGATCGTTTGACCTGCTTGTCTTTCTTTGTGAGTGTCGGTATTTAGCGAGTAGGACACAACAACCACGCGGACTTGTTTGATTAACCATCATCACCAGATGGATGAGCGTCCGATTGACACAGAGTGGTTAAAGCGCTGGTCTCTCGTGGCAAAGGTGACGGGTTTGAATCATGGTACCGGCACGCTCCAGTCTACCCAGCTGTAAATGGGTACTTGACTCTGCCTATGAGTCAGGGAAGGAAAAGGCAGTGAGGAAATGAACTTGTCATCCCACCTCTCGATGCTGGACCTAGTATGGTGAAGTCTCTACCACTTCTCTCCCCTATTGCAGTATCTGCGATGGGACTACCTTGACCTTTTACCAGATGGATAAAAGTCTTCATTTAGCAATATTTGTTTTGTTAAGGAAGACAGCCAAGTAATAGGTAAGCAGGGATAGTCTTTGCACAAGCTGGTATATGGCACACAAACCAACTTCGTGATTTGTATATCTGCTCCCCAGCTGGTCCCCAATAGTTTTTTTTCATTAACTGCAGTTTGCGTGTAGCTTTTCTTTCTGTTTCTTCTAGATATAGGGTTGTCCTCTTTTGGCAGTGGAGTGTTGTTCAGTGTGAAAGTGTAGTTTTCAGGTTTAGTGGAGATGAAGAAGAATGTAGTGACAGTCTTATTCTTGTTTATTTGGACGGCCCAGGTTTATGCCTACTCTTCAACTTTATTTATTGCCTCCTGCAGTCTCACTTTTGTAACTCCTGTGTATTCAGACTGAGTCAATATAGCAAGATCGTCAGCATGTAATGCTCTGTGGATGTATGGTGTGAATAGCGTTGGCAGGTCGTCTATGAAAACTATAAAGAGTGTTGGGGATAGTAATCCTCCCTGTGGGATCCCTTCTGGTATGACAACCATTCTGCTTTTCTTTCTCTGGAGTTGAACTCTTGCATGTCTTCCACGTAGGAAGTTCTTAATCCACTGTACCATTCTGCGTCCGATTCCTTTCTGGACTAGTTTTAGCAGTAGGCCCTCTTTCTAGACTTTATCAAATGCCTTTGTGAGATCAAAGAAAGTAGCTAGGAGTTGGGACTTTTTCTTGAAAGCATCTTCAATTTCGTGGGCGTGTGGTAAAGTGGGATGATATAAATATTTATAGGGGACTTAGTGTACTGACTGAGATCAGCTGTGAAGGTATCTGTATCTAGTAAGTGTGGTGTATTACAGATGACCTTACTTTGCTACCACATTTAGTCCTCAGTCAGACTTATTCTGGAATATTGTGATGACTACGTTGAATGTCTAGCTTACCACAATTCACGAAAATATTAAACAAATACGTTGACTGGCGATGAGTTATGGCACAATTCCGATCTGCCTCTGTCCCAGGCTTTTATTAGAAAAATATGAGCTGGATCTCAACGCACTTGCTTTTACAAATTGGATTTTCAAAAAGTGGCACTGAACTGACGCTCCTAATTGACTATATTAAATGGTCTAGCCAATGAGACCATGTTTACAAAAGCTTTTGAAAAAAGTACCCTTCCTATCGTTGCCATTAACAACCAAAAATAGTATTTGCCATCGACTAATCATGTTTCGCCTTACATATTATTCTAGCCAATCAAATCGGATTTAACGTGGTGGCCTCATTTCCTCTAAAGCAGTGTCCAAACACGCCATTATGAGCAAATATGATCCTGTGTTGTCAGACAACACCACTATAGTATTTTGACTATAATTTGTTAATTATTAGACTATTTGCTTAACACCTAACATATTCTTTGTCAGCAAGACCTAAGGCACCCAAATATATAAGTTTAATGGAGCTAAGTGGCTGCGTTCAAAATATGTATTTTCTTCTACCACCCGCTCACTTCTATACGATGGGGTGTCTTCTGTACTGTCAGGCTAATGTCAGGATTTCAGACGTAAAACAGTATTGTGTCGTTTCCTAATAAGCATTAACCATGTTTTTTTAAAACCTAACCTCGTATTGGTAGTGTTTTTTGTCACTGTTTATTTGAAAAAAAAATCAAGCCTGCATGCCTTTCGCGTGGGGTGGCATTAATTTTATATCGCGAGACTTGGTAGTATTGCATGCGTTCCTCCGTACATCTCTCTCTCTCTCTCTCTCTCTCTCTCTCTCTCTCTTCTAAGCCCGTCTGTCTTTTAGTTTACGCAGTGCATAGTGACATTAATGGAATATTAAATCTAGGTCATTACGCAGTGTGTGTATCAAGGTCGTATAAGAATGCAGTAGGCTTTTCTAGTAAACGTGAAAGCGCTACACTTATGCAGACGAAGTAGAAAAAGGGGTTTTTCTTGTTTAACTAGCATGACGTTCTATAATACAGGCGTACGCTATTGTGACCGCACTGTTCTTATACCATTCTTCTTTCCTTTTATTGAATTAATTCGTTAGGCTTTACATTTACTTTTTAATTTATATATGTGGATTTAAAATGTCTCACGACAAATTCTCCCCACTTAAAACAGACGTTATATGTCAGTCTATAATTCTATATACACATAGAGAAATTTAATATTATTCCTGGTGCTTACGGTGATTCTCATCACACGGATGGCGGCTTAGAAAATCCGCACCCAAGTTAGTTTTTCCAGAAATATACTCTAAGCTGAATTGGAATGGCTGCAAAAGTAAGGACCACCTGAGTAACCTCGAATTTTCATGCCTAGCCTGCGCTAGAAACGACAAGGGTTTGTGATCCGTTTGCAACTTGAATGCCTTCCCATACAGATAAATATTGAATTTCTTGATCTCCCATATTACTGCAAGACATTCTTTTTCGCTAGTTGAATAATTGGTTTCAGCTTTATTCAACTTTCTGCTAGCATATGCCACTGGGGTTAATTCCCCATTCAGTGCATCTGATTTCTGTAACAGGGTCGCGCCCAACCCGATATTACTTGCATCCGTTCTCACAATGAATTCTTGACTTAAATCAGGTAATTTCAAAATAGGTTTGCTTGTGAGCTTTTCCTTCAATTCCTGGTATGCCAATTCACATTGTGCTGTCCATGTAATTCGATCTGGATTTCCTTTGCGTGTCAAATCAGTTAACGGTGCACATATAGAATTAAAGTTTTTGATATACTTTTGGTAGAAACCACATAATGAGACAAAGGATCTCACGTCTTTCTTGGTTTGTGGTCTCGGGGCTTTCTTTAGTTTCTCTAAATTCTTGGGGTCAGGGGTCATGTTTCCCTGATGGACTGTGTGTCCCAAGAATTCTAATTCTTTACATCCAACGCAACATTTGGTTGGTCGGGCTGTTAAATTCGCTTCTCTAAGTCGATTAAACAGCATGTTCAGATGTGTTCCTCAAATGTTTCTGTTGCTATAAGGATATCATCCATGAAATTTGTGATGCATGGATTATTCAGAGGATCCAACAATTTTCTCATCATTCTAGAGAAGACACTAGGCGCATTCTTCAATCCAAATGGCAATCTGTTAAACTCATAGTGTCCCTCTGAGGTACTAAAATAGGTATGGTCTAACCTCAGGCTTTACTGGAATCTGATAGTATCCTTTACTCAGATCCACTTTTGAGAAATATTTAGCTTTATTTAGCCTGGCAAACAACTGATTTGTATCCGGCAATGGATCCACCTGACCTTCTGTGATAGCATTCAGTCTCCTGTAATCTATACAGAGTCTATGTTCTCCAGAGGGTTTCCTTAAGAGTACCACACTGGAACTATACGAAGATTCACTGTGTGAAATTATTCCCTCCTTCAACAAATAGTCTGTCTCTTCCTTCAAGGCTCTCTCCTTAGCAAAAGGAATCGAATAGGCTTTCATACAGACAGGTGTGGGGTCTATCAGTTTCATATCTTATTCCAATAAGTTTGTATGCCCCGGTCGGTCCGTTAACACCTCTGTATGATCATCTAGAACCTGTTGCACTCTCTCCTTCTGATTTTTCGTTAAATGTGTACTGATTTTCACCTGTGCCGCTGTCTCACAGGGATGTAATGGATATTCAAATGATGAAAGTGGTTCCTTTTTCATCTCCATTGCAATGGACAAGGTCAACAAGTGTGTCTCTTCTTGATTTTCTCTTTCCAAATATTTCTTCAGGAGATTCACATGATAGATTTTTTCTTTCCCCTTCTTATCTATCTTATAATTTGTTCTAGACACCTTCTCTAGAACTGTATATGGACCTTGCCATCCAATTTGTAACTTATTCTGACTACCGGGTAGAAGAAGCAGTACCTTATCTCCCACAGCCAAATCTCTGTCTTTAGCTTTCCTGTTGTAGTAGGCAGCATGTTTTTTCCTGGCTTGTCTCAAATTTTCATTGGCAAGTTTCCAGCCAGTTTTTAAACAAGTGGTCAGCTCATTCACATATTGGTATGAGGATGTAATATTTTCCTCTGCCTTTTCATCAGTCCACGTTCTTAACAGAGTTACATATGGACTTTTAAATTCGGAAACTTATTTTTCCTGGCACATGTCAGATCCTTTGCACTCGAAGCCCTGTTGTGATGACTTTTCTTCCCAGAATCATCATGCACAAATCGACCGCTACCAATTTTTTTCTTGGGGCTTTCTCCCCACTTAGAATTCTTGATGAGAGATTTCCTCTCTACATCTTCTTCCTCCAGTTTACATAAGTCCGATTGAGGGATTTTCGGCTTATCCTGGGGTAAGACATCTTTTTGCACTCTCTGCATCGTGGCCATTGTAAAACATCCAATCGAAGATTGTCCGTGAAAAGGGGCTTCCCATTCCACTTGGTTCACTTTATTAAATTTATTTTTCTTTTCAGTGTCAGGCCTACGTTTGCCCCGTGGCGTGTAGAGGTCGTGAACACTGTTCCCACTTGTGGGTGTTCCCTCATGTAATATGCCACATCTTTCTACAAAATTTTCAATGTCCCACCTTGCCTTGGGCCAATAATAATTCTGAGCTACCTTTTGAATGATGGTACCTATTTTCTCATGGTCCCCATCTTTTTTCACATGTAAGCTCCTTATTAAGTCTGTCCTATACCTTTTAGGAAGTACCAGCTGTCCCTGACCTTTGGATCTAGTTCCAGTCTTCCGGTATATTAGTTTGTTCTTCATATAGAAGTCTCCTTTTCCTGGAGGTGTGTGACCATTGGACAATTTCCTAAAACAAGGCTTGAGGGTCTTATCCCCAGCCTGCGCCTTCCTCATCTCTTCTGGAGTGGTATTTAACATAATATTCTCCTCCTTTCTTGAGGTCGACCTGACCTGAAGGGTGGCCATTACTATAGGGTTCCTTCTGCAACGGTCAGTATCATGATTGTCTATCCGACAATTCTTACACCACCTCCTTCCTTGGTTGAAAGATTTTCTTTCATCATATTTCCTTTCATCGAATTGTGGGGTTTTATTTTTATTGTCATACCGTGGCCTATCAAACTGGTGCTTACCTTTTTTCTGATCTCTAGGATCAAATTTATTAAAGTTCTGTGGTGCCTTAAAATTGTCTACCTGTTTCTTTTTATTACTTGTTACCTCTGCCTGAGATGCTTGATACCTTTCAGCGACATTTAGTAGCTCACCCAGCCTCTCTGCACCTTGTTCCATGAGAAACTTTCTCAGGTCTGGAGCCATGGACTCTCTTAGTTGTTCTATAAGGATCATTTCCTTAAGATCTTGGGTTTTCCCCAGAGAAGTCCATTTCTCCAAGTATGTCTCTAACCGTGCAGAGAACTGGTGATATGTTTCACCTGACAGTAGTTTAGCATTCCTAAATTTTTTTCTATAAAATTCTCCATTCTTTTCATATCTGAACAAAAGAGCCTGCTTTAGCATGTCATAATTTTCTTTATCATCTCTGCTCATTTTGGCAAAAACTTCATAAGCCGTACCACGAAGCCCTTGAGATAACATTAAGCTCCACCTTTCTCTCTCTAACCCATACGTGGTAGCTAATAGTTCATATCTATTTAGATAGCTCTCGATATCATCTTCTCTCTCAACAAAATGATCTAAATGAAAGTTCATAGCTGAGGTTGAGGCTCCCTGACTAGCAGAGGCATCAGAGGTAAAGGGACTGGCACCATTTTCAGGAGCATGGCCTTGAAATTCCAACTCACTTAGTCGTAACTCGTGCTCCCTTTGTAATCTCTTATCTTCTGCTTTCCTCTGTAATCTCTTATCTTCTCTTTCGGCCTCCAATTGGACCTTCTTAGCCTCAGCCTCCAATTGTAACTTCTTAGCCTCAGCCTCCAATTGTAACTTCTTAGCCTCAGCCTCTAATGCCCTAGCCTCCTTGTCAGCCTCAATCTGCAACCTCTTAATTTGTTTTTCAGCCTCTAACTTTCTTTCAGCTTCTTTTTCTAATCTTTTTTCTTCGCGTTCAATAAATTTGTCACATTCAGTAGTGACATAAGCAATCATAGCTTGCCCGTCCATTCCTAACTCTTTAGCAGCCTGCATAGCAGCAGATCGAAATTTTGCCAGGTCGGCCATTGTCTACCAGGCAAATTTATACAATGTCTAACCTAAACAAGTCAGTCTTTACTAATTATCTAAGGACAACCACAAGCAGTGAGAGCTCAACCTTATTTATTTTCACCCAAGGATACCTTTTAAATTTTTATTATTCCCTGAAGTGAATTACCCCCAATATATATAATAGGAGAAGATTCAAAATCCCGGACAGGACCCCAATATATGTGGTAAAGTGGGATGATATAAATATTTATAGGGACTTAGTGTACTGACTGAGATCAGCTGTGAAGGTATCTGTATCTAGTAAGTGTGGTGTATTACAGATGACCTTACTTTGCTACCACATTTAGACCTCAGTCAGACTTATTCTGGAATATTGTGATGACTACGTTGAATGTCTAGCTTACCACAATTCACGGAAATATTAAACAAATACGTTGACTGGCGATGAGTTATGGCACAATTCCGATCTGCCTCTGTCCCAGGCTTTTATTAGAAAAATATGAGCTGGATCTCAACGCACTTGCTTTTACAAATTGGATTTTCAAAAAGTGGCACTGAACTGACGCTCCTAATTGACTATATTAAATGGTCTAGCCAATGAGACCATGTTTACAAAAGCTTTTGAAAAAAAGTACCCTTCCTATCGTTGCCATTAACAACCAAAAATAGTATTTGCCATCGACTAATCATGTTTCCCCTTACATATTATTCTAGCCAATCAAATCGGATTTAACGTGGTGGCCTCATTTCCTCTAAAGCAGTGTCCAAACACGCCATTATGAGCAAATATGATCCTGTGTTGTCAGACAACACCACTATAGTATTTTGGCTATAATTTGTTAATTATTAGACTATTTGCTTAACACCAAACATATTCTTTGTCAGCAAGACCTAAGGCACCCAAATATATAAGTTTAATGGAGCTAAGTGGCTGCGTTCAAAATATGTATTTCTTCTACCACCCGCTCACTTCTATACGATGGGGTGTCTTCTGTACTGTCAGGCTAATGTCATGATTTCAGACGTAAAACAGTATTGTGTCATGTTTCCTAATAAGCATTAACCATGTTTTTTTAAAACCTAACCTCGTATTGGTAGTGTTTTTTGTCACTGTTTATTTGAAAAAAAATCAAGCCTGCATGCCTTTCGCGTGGGGTGGCATTAATTTTATATCGCGAGACGTGATAGTTTTGCATGCGTTCCTCCGTACATCTCTCTCTCTCTCTCTCTCTCTCTCTCTCTCTTCTAAGCCCGTCTGTCTTTTAGTTTACGTAGTGCATAGTGACATTAATGGAATATTAAATCTAGGTCATTACGCAGTGTGTGTATCAAGGTCGTATAAGAATGCAGTAGGCTTTTCTAGTAAACGTGAAAGCGCTACACTTATGCAGACGAAGTAGAAAAAGGGGTTTTTCTTGTTTAACTAGCATGACGTTCTATAATACAGGCGTACGCTATTGTGACCGCACTGTTCTTTTACCATTCTTCTTTCCTTTTATTGAATTAATTCGTTAGGCTTTACATTTACTTTTTAATTTATATATGTGGATTTAGAATGTCTCACGACAGGGCGAAATATGCTGTTTGATCGTCAGTGCTTCTGTTTTCTGAAACCTGATTCGCAGTCATCGAGTAGCTTGTTCTCTTCAAGGTAATTTCGAAGCCTGTTGTTGACCATTCTTTCTATTACTTTTCCCAGGCAGCTTAACAGGCTGATGGAGCGGTAGCGATTTGTTAGTCTTTGATTTCCTTTCTTTGCAGCGGGTATTATTTCTGCCTCTTTCCATTCTTCTGGGAAAATCCCTTATATCCACGACTCATTGAAGAAGTCTAATATTCTGTCCTTTCCGTGAGATCCATCCTAGATGCTGGATCATTTCATTTGTGATTCCGTCTGGCCCAGTGACCTTCTTTTTAAAATTCTGGATTGCTATATTCAGTTCTGTTTGTTGAAAGAGTGAAATCATTGAGCCTGGCATGGCTGCTTAATTCGGAGAACGTTTTTGTCTCTTGTCTTACTTCAGCAGTTTTTGTTCTTGTCATCTTGATTGTGCTTTCTTCAGCGAAGAAGTTTGCTAGAACGTTTGCAGCCTGTGAGCCAGTGTAGGATTTTCCATTTTCTTCAATAATGATGCTTCCTTGGGGTTTGTTCTCTTCATTGAGCCATTTGACCAGAGGCCATATTTTTGTGGTGTCTTTTTCCATGTTAAGTGAAGCAGTTTTTTCTCTCCAGCTGAATCTGATGCAGTCCATGTTTTGCACAAGCTGGTATATGGCACAAAAACCAACTGTTCTCGGTGAATAAAGATAAGGAACGTTTGGTTCGTGGACATGGCTTGCAGAAAATTGCCAATAAACAATGTTGCCTCGGGTTTTCCAATCTGGACAACAGATAGCATTTTAAGGTAATGTGTTAATTTTGCAAGCATGACTCGTGCCATGTCTAGACATATTTCTGGGCCAAGTTGTTTAGTAAACAGAGATGTAGAACAACAAGTTCAATATTGGAGCACGAGGAATAATTAACACTTCTGATATTTTTGTTGTAATAATAACAATGAGAAAGTAACATCTTTGATGAGAAGTAATAATTAAGACCAGTCGGTGATATCGTGATTTTGAAAATAGCATGTAGTGGGCAATACCTTAGATTGTCATGTAGTAATGTTCACCATGAGGGTGTGTGAATAACCTACCAAAATCAAATGCTTATGGTTGGTTTGGTATTGGAATGCTAAACTAAACTACTTCTGATTGGATCTTTTCCCAATGGAACCTTATAGGAGACAATGTGTGTAGGAACACAAATTCCGCTTATAACCTAGAACATTGTAAATTTTTAGCACTGCATTTCCCTCTTCGCCAAGGAAAAAAATCGTAGACCGCCAGGAACGTGTAAAATTTAGGACCCCAGCATAGGACAGGCCATAGGACCGGAAGTGAATTCTAACATTAGAAAAGGGTAACTCCAGAGTTATTAATTAGCGTCACAAGTTCTATGATCCTACTTCACTTGACCAAGTTAGATACCGTACCTAACCCACCTGAAAGTCTACGGTATCTTAAACAGTTGCCTGACATATTATGACCATTTTCTGTGCATTAATTAAGGATATAATTCTGTACCCAAGTCTATTGGGATACGTTAAAACATGAATATTTTATCATTTTATATTTGCATTTGACATGTATAAATTGCTTGTGGATAAATAAATTAAAAAATAATATGGTATGGAATCAGTTTTACAAATTAACATACACAGAAAACACAAAACTTTTCGGGATTCACCCTTCGTCAGTGACAGTCACAAACAGGTGACACAGATAAATATAGAAACGTTAATAGACAAAGGTAATTTCACTGTAAATAAGTGGAGGAAGTGAATGAAACAACAATATTTTGTATGATGCAGAAAAACAAAACATAAAAAAATACAGAACAAGCAAAAAAGGTATCAAATCAAGAAATTCAACAAATAATGAAAATAGAAAGTGATTTAACAACGTCAAATGATATCATGTAGAGATATATCTGGCAGCCCAGGTAAAATATTGCCAAGGAAGTGACGTAGCAGCACACAAATACGTAAATAGAATAAGAAACAAAATATATGCAACAAAGAAGACAGATTGTGCAAAAAGGGGGGGTGGGGAGGGGGAGGTGAAACATCGCCATATAGCATAATTTAAGCAAAATGATTTTGGACATTCAAACCATATAGAGAAAGACAATCCATTTAAAAAAATGAGACTATTCTCCAAGGAAAAGCAAGTCCTATCATCCCCAAAGCATGAGCGGATGGCCGTTATTTGGATATCAGAATTCTTGAGTGGGCAGGTCCATTAAAATGAAGAGCCACAAATGTAGGCTTATCATGATCAATGTCATTTAAGTGCTTACGAAACCTGTCTGCTAAACGTCTGTTAGTTTCACCAATATAGGTATTACCACATCTTTTACAGATGAGTATTTCTAAATTCGCATGTAAATCACAAAATCATCATTCAGAAAAGAAACAGTTTGAGTTTGAATGCAAATGGACAGATCTTGCATATACGGCCTTGTTGTAGTGATATCCTCAATACAATCGATAAATTAGATAAAACATTATAGAGTATAAGGTCAAAATAAGGTAGAAATAAAATAGTGGAGTTGCGATCAGCTTCTTCACCCGCGCCCGCAATCGTGTCGGTTTTGACAGGCCTTAACGTAAAGTGAATGGTACTAGCTTTTCTAAGTCGTCATTGAGAATTAAATATAACATTTTTACAAGGTCAAGGCGTACTTTTTGTTCTAGACGGAATGAGAGACAAGAAGGAGGGGGAAAGGAGAGACAGAAGAATGCTACTAGCAGCACGCGTTGTTTGGAATCACAAATGGTAACGAGCGCGCGAGATGGCTTTTAGCAGATTTGAAAATACGACGCAAGGCCAAGACATGTTTCGTCCTATAGTCACGCAGTGGAAATGTATAAACACACATACCGCTCTCATTTCTTGTATTGTAGCGTAAATTCTGACGAAACACAGACATTGTCGTTTTAGTTTGAATAAAACGATAGAACGAGGGGAAAAAGATGGTGGATTTCTAGATTTGAATAATATTGACGACTAACATAGGAAAAATATGGAAATCCGAACTATAATACTTAGGGCCATAAAAACTAGATAGTTTTGTGGAATAGTGTCTCCTGATCAATAATATCCTTTAAATTACAAAATCGTCCAATTAATACCCAAGATATTGCAATAATACTATATAGGTTAGGACAGACTGACGAACGCACTCATGCCTGCTTATTTTTAGCCATAACATTTTTTGAACGCGTGTTTGAAATGAGGCAGAAGAGGGTACATGCAATCCTATTGGGTAGAGTTAGAAGGAGGGAGAGAGGTTATTGGTTAGCCCGAAACTAAAAATATATTTTTGCAAAGTGAAACCTAAGGCAGACTAACCAACGTACCGAAAAACACACAGTATTTTTGCAGTGGCGTTTTTTTACTTTGAATTCAAAATTTGATAGACGCCGATTTCTATTGGCCAGCGTAGGGGATATTGAGAAAAAATTGGAAGGCTGGACGCCATTTGAAGTAAAACGTTCCCTTAAACAGGTCGATTGATAGACCAGAAGTTTGACTTGCTTCATCATATAATGAAGATATAACTAAAGAAAAGCAGTCATAGTCTAGCAGCGGCACAGCTAAATTTGTGCCAAATCATTGTACCTGTGTGTATTTCATTGAATTTGTGGTAAGAACGAAATTATTAATATTTTATTAAAAAATTTGAGTGTGAGATACTGCCATATGAAAAAATATTTTACGACTGTAAGTACATAGGTCCCTAGCAGACTTATGCAGGGCCTAGAGGTTGATCCATCATATAAAAAAACTACCAGAGAGGTAGATCCAAAAGATTATATAGGTTGTCATCAAGGATCATATCACCCATCATATTTTATGGAAAAAGATCAATGATAATGGCAGAAGTGTTGTAGCCATTAGGGGAGATGTGGTGGGTTTGATGTTATAAAATGTTGTGGTTATCTGTTTCTATTGTACTGAATGAGGTCAGCTGTGAAGGCCCCTGAATATAACAATTATTGGTGAGTTTTCAGAGCACCTTTCTGCTACCACCCTACGACCTCAATCAGACCTATTCTTGACTAGTATGTCTGATAGCTACGTCTAATGTCTAGGGGAATGAAAGTGTGGTGTGATGGTAATTACTTACACAAACACACACACACAAACACCAATATTAATCTCTATGATCGACTCAACTAACACCGCTTTTTAAAGTTGAGTAATATACAATTTTTTTCTATAACTTTATTAGTCTCATCATCATCATCATGTGACATATTCTTTCCAGAACGTTGTCTCCATTACAGCTGCTCTGAACGCATCACGATTCTGGGCAAGTCGACCTGCATCAGCCAAAGACAAGTTCAGACTCTTTGTGATGTCCTGGGTCCACCGTCGTCTAGGTCGACCCCTTCCCCTTTTTCCAGGGACCATGCCTTCCATCACTGTTTTTTCCAGACTATTATGTCTTTTTATATGACCGAAAAATTTCAGCTTTCTTATTGCGATGGTATTTAGGAGCCAATGTTCCTGTACGTTTAGTGAGTGCAGTACTTCTCTGTTGGTCTTTTTTTCTGTCCAGGGTATTCTCAACATCCTTCTGTAGCATTTCATTTCGAATGATGTAATCTTTTTTGCAACTGTTTTATTGAGTGTCCAAGTCTCGCAGCCGTATGTTGCTACTGGGAATATACATGCTCTGATCAGTTGTAACTTTGTTTCTTTGCTTGTGCCTTGCCATAGGTTTTTCATCTGTATTAGCTTATGTGAAGCAATTGCAAGTCTTCTTTTAATTTCTACTGCACAGTCGCCAGAGCTGTTAATGATTGATCCTAAGTATTCGAATTCATTGACACTTTCCAGTTCTTCGTTATCAATTTCAATTTCTGGTTTGGTCTTTACTTTGTCTGTTGTCAATACTTTGGTCTTCTTGGTGTTTAGGTATAGATTCTGGGCCTCGCTGTGTTTTTTGGTGGACAGAAGTAATTGTTCAAGTCCTTTTGGGTTGGTCGATAGGAGGACTGTGTCGTCAGCATATCTGATTTCCGGGATCTGGTACCCGCCGATGTTAAATGAGTCAAACTCTGTGTGTTCTTGGTCATCTCTTACGTTTCTCATGATATTCTCGGCATAAATGTTAAACAGGTAAGGGGAAAGGGTACAGCCTTGTCTTACTCCTTTCTGTACTTCAAACCATTCTGATGTTTCCCCCTCTATTCTTACGGCTGCCTGTTGTTCTTGGTACAGCAGTGCGATGAGTTGTATAAGGTGGTTTGGAAATCCCATATTTTTCATAATAGCCCATAACTGCTGATGTTGTACACAATCGAAAGCTTTGGTGTAATCAATGAAACAAGTATGTAGGTCAACGTTGAATTCTCTACACTTTTCTATGATGATCCTCATGTTGAATATATGATCTCTAGTGCCTCTACCTGGTCGAAAACCCGCCTGTACTTCATTTATTTCTGTTTCTAGCTTTTGTTGCATCCTTTTCATTATGATTTGTAAAAGTATTTTGCTGGCATGGCTTATAAGAGCTATAGTTCTGTAGTTTGTGCACAGTTTCAGGTTGCCCTTTTTTGGCAAGGGTATGTAAATTGATCGTTTCCATTCCTTGGGCCAAATTCCGCTTTGCCAGATCTTGCAGCATAATGCATGGTATATACGAGCGCTGCCTTCTCCTCCTGCCTGTATCATTTCAGCTGTTATTTCATCACAACCAGGAGATTTTCCACTTTTTAAGTGTTTGATTGCATTCCGGACTTCCTCTATGGTAGGTTCTGGTTCACGTTCCGCTTCATTCATGACGTTGTTATCTGCCGCTTTGTTTATTTCCGTATACATTTCTTGACAGTACTCCTTCCATCTGTTCAGAATATCTTTACGTTCTGTTAGAGTGTCGCCTTTCTTGTCGTTTATTGCTCGGGGTGATGATTTAAAGTTGCTGTTTTTCAATGTTCTTACTTCAGAAAACATATTCTTACTCAATCCCTGTTCGCGCATTTCCTCTATTTTCCTGCAGGTGTCGTTTATGTATTGTTGTTTGTCTTGTCTGACTCGTTTTTTAATCTGCTTTGTGTATTCCTTGTACAACTCCTGATTTTCTGTATCTTTTTTGGACTTCATTTTTCTTCTCTCTACCACCAACTTCAGTGTTTCGTCTGAGATGTATTCTCGTCTCTTTATACTTCTTTTAGGAATTAACCTCTGTGCATTTGTAATATATACATCTCTGATGTTATTAGCAAGTTCATCTGGTGTCATTTCCTCCTGTACTGCCATAAGAATGTCAAATTTGTTCTGAATATCGACACTGTACTCTTCTGGTATGGCGCTTGTGTCATAACGTATTACTTTGTCGCTTGTAACGACTTTTTTCAATTTGATCTTGAAGTTTGCAGCAAGAAGTTCATGGTCGGAGTCACAGTCTGCTCCTGGGAACGTCTTGATGGATGAGATACAAGATCGCCACCTTTGTTGTATTAAGATATAATCTATTTGGTTCTTGCTTTTTCCGTCCGGTGACGTCCATGTATATAGTCTTCTAGGGTGTTGCATAAAAAGAGTATTCGTGATGACTAGGTTGTTTTCTAGGCAGAATGTTGTCAAGCGTTCTCCTCTCTCATTTCTCTGGCCCAATCCATAACTTCCTTTCACTCTTTTTTCATGTTCTAATCTTTCGTTTCCAACTTTGGCATTAAAATCTCCCATTATTATCCTAATATCTTGCTTATTTGCTTTCTCTAATGCATTTTGCAGTTCATTGTAAAAATCTTCAATTTCCTGTTCTTCAGCAGCTGCTGTTGGCGCATAAGTTTGTATAATTGTGATGTTCTTTCTTTTTCCTTTCAGTCTGATTGTGACAATGCGGTCATTTATGGGATTATATCCTAATAGGGAGGCAGCTGTCCTTTTAGACAGGTAGAAGCCGACGCCGCTCTGACCTCCTCTCTCTTTGCCTGAGTATATGAATGTTCCTCCTGATGGAATCGAAAAGTGTCCCTGGCCCGACCATCTGTGCTCTGAGATGCCCAGGATATCGATGTTTAGCCTTTCCATCTCGTTCTTCACTATGTACTGTTTTCCTTGGTATAAGCTTCTGACGTTCCATGTTCCTATTTTGATTATTTTTCTAAGACCGATGACATGGTTTTCCGTGGTAACACAGTCAGGCTTTTGGCCGTCATCACGATTACCTGTACTGACGCTGCCAACGATCTCTTCCCCAGTTAAATATGATCTGTCTGGCCTGGGGGCCTCACCACCAGATCTTTGTGTAGTATTCAGATTAGCCATTATGGATTTCTTGGCATTGTACATCCAGTAGTTTGCCATTGCTTTCTGGATGGTTCTGGCCGCTTACCATTACAGTCCATGGTGCGCCCTCAGCCCGATACCAGGCCTTTCCAACTCCTGCCCTAGAAGCCGTTGTCAAAATATTATTGATCATCCGCCCGTTCGGCCAGCAGTTGTGTGTACTGTTTAAGGGGGACCTCCCTTTTTCAATTTACTCATGTAGTTTGGCCGGCCAGTCAAAGCCGTTGCCCGGGGGGGGGTGGCGCTGCCGTACACAAGCAGACTCGAGGAGCCATACATGAGCTGAACTGGAGTGGGGGAACCAAATAGGATCCAGGCCATCCTCAAAAAGAGGAAGTGACTGCCTCTCACCGTGAGGTACTATCCCTTACACACTCCAGCCCTACCCCCATATATATATATATATATATATATATATATATATATATATATATATATATATATATATATATATATATATATATATATATCTATGGTATTGTTAAATTTCTAGCTAATTCTAAAGTGTTATGAGCTGGCTGGTTGGGGTGTTAACATCACGCCCAGTATTTTTCACAGGGGTTCTTTTCTCTTGATACACTTTAATTCTTGACAGTAAGTCTTTATTTATTTTACATTTCAGGTTTATTGAAGTGGACAAGTTGATAAATTCTCCTCGTGCCAGGGCTTTTTTACTTATCTGGCACTGTAGGATTGAAAATAGATGTATGATCTGCCAACAGCCACTCTTGATCTTGTCCAAAAATAATAGGGTAGGCAGCGTGTACCCCTATCACTACTGGATTATAACTGCTTCACTCAGGAATCTGGCACCTGACTAGTGCCAGACAAAAACCCTGTAACATGAAAATTATGTTCTGTCTTAGCATAATACCTAATCCACCAATTTTACAAACAATACTATATTTAACCTAAAAGACCTGGATCAGATCTCTCTGACCAACTCAGCACATCTCCATAAAATGAGGTAACACTTGGTACAAGTTCTCATATTCCTCTCCCTAATGGCTGCAACACCTCTGCCATTCTCAATTATCTTTTTCCATACAATGTGATAGGTGATGGGATTCCTAGTGACAACCTATAAATATTTTACTACTACCTCTCTGGTATCTTGATAACATGGTGGAGCAAAAAATAGGCTTGTATACTTCTACTAATGACTTCTTGACTTACAGTCATAATGTTTTTTCATTACCCAAGTCAAACAACCTAATTAGTAATACAAATAATGGTAATAATTTCGGTCTTACCACAAATTCAATGAATACACACAGGAACGTTGATTAGCACAACCTCAGATGTACTGCTTGCTGGACTATAGCGCCCTTATACTTTTTATTAATTATATATTTATTCAAGGCACGTCACACTTCTCAGCATCAAGCGTCCTGCTTCTATGAACAGTCTTAGTCAAATGGCGTCGAGCCTTCAACTTTCCCAGTAACATAAAATGTTTCGACCAATGAGATCTACTACTAAGTTTTTCAATTCAAATTTTTAAAACTAAGGTCCAATTTCGGTCCAATGTTAGTATACCTCTGTCGGTCTGTCCGTCCGAACTTGGCATTCACCAAAAATAGACTTGGTTTTGGCCTAACACTACAAAAAAATATTCAGTTTGAGCCATCCCATAATATATTTCCCCCTTTCAAACTCCCCTCCAAATCATATTACATGTACCTCTCCGTTCTAACGTTCCCCTCTTTTGGACTTTGACCTAACCCCTCTCATGCCTTTTTTCATCAGCTCTTGCAAAATTACGTTACCGATAGCGAATGTCAGAACACCAGTGTGTTTTTCACTGTGTCTGTGATTATCTAGTATTATGACCATATCTTGGCTGTTAGTTGGACTATAGTGTAAATGAAAACATATTATGGGTCAGGAGACACTATGGCACTCGAATATATAAGTTTTATGAGCCTATGTATTATGGTTCAAAATTCCATATCCTTTTTCCATGTTAGTCTTGAAATCTAGAAACTACCACCTATTCACTTCTTTCTACCGCTATTTTCAAACTAAAAAACGACCATTTCCCGTAGTACGTCAGAAATACGTCATTTATATAAGAGCTAAGGTTGTTTGCGTGACCCACTTTCCGAACATATTTTGACTTTGCGTCGTATTTTCAAACGACTAACGACAATATCTCGATTACGCTAGGTTTTAGATTCAAACCACGCGTGCGGACGGTATCATTTTTCTGTGTCTCCCCTCTCACTCCGTCTGAACGAATAGGCTTTTCGTGTCACAATGTTATAAATAGTTTTTCAACGACACTAGAAAACGATAGTACTATCTATTCCACAATACGGTCTGCTAAAATCAACGCGCTTGCGGCGTGAGTGAAGAAGAAGCTTCATGACTCCACTATTTTCATTTCTACATTATTTTTATACTTACAAATAATAATTTTATCGGTGTATCAATGTACATCATCACAGGAGAGGAAAAAGAAAACTGGTACAATTTGTTCCATCAATCTAGATTGGATGAGCTGGGTTGGTCAGAGAGATCTGACCCTGTTCTTTTATTTTGAATGTGTTGTTTGTGGAAATGATAGCATAAATACTATGTAAAGAAGGAAACATAAATTTCATATTGCATGGTTTCTTACTGGCACTAGTCAAGTGCCAGTTTTCCTGAGGGAAGAATCTGTATGATTGTGGAAGTTTCTCTAGTTGTACAAGCTCTCTACCACTGGAGTAGTAATATAGGTACAAGCTCTCTACCATATTACCTCAGGACAAGTGAGACAGTGGCCGTTGGCCGGAAAGAACTCTGTATTCCAACTTCACGTGCCAGATAAGTGCATAAGACTTGGCACGGAACTATTCATCAACTATCCACCATACAATAATATAATTATCTAAAATAAAATCTATTTCCACTCATAAAGTGAACAGAATATTTGGGAATTAAAACAGGGGATGATGTAAAAACCCCCAACCCGCCATCTAGTACCAGTTAAACAGTAGTAGAGATATATTAACACCATTATTAGAATTTAAATTATGTGCTTGGACAGATTGTCCCTTTTGTTTAATTGAACTTTTATATATATATAAATTGATTTCATTTGATTTTGATAGTCCTGACCAAAATAATATTAGGTTCAGGACTAAATAAATTGTAAAACGATTTGTTAAATACCAAATTTAAACCACTGTGTTAGTTGAGTTTATCATTGAATTTAATATCTGTGTGTGTGTGTTTGTGTATTGGGTTACCATCACACCACACTTACATTACCCTAGACATTTAGACGTAGTGGTCATTTATTCTAAGAGTAAAATATAACTCTGAGTGAGATCATAGGGTGGTAGCAGAAAGGTTCCCTGAAAACACCCCCCATAAATTGTTAGATTCAGGGGCCTTCACAGCTTGACCTCACTCAGTTACAAATTAAATACAACACCAACATTCATAACATCTAAACCCACCACACTTGTATCAAAGAATGAAAGGCTAGTATTTCTCAAGCGGTTGTGTACAAGAATATCCATTAAATTCTTATCCCTACGATAAGCCAGCAAAGGGTCATCCCGAAACAATTCTCAGGTATCAGGATCAAAGTGGAGAATAGGCAGATGATGAAACATATTTTTTTTTTCGCCGCCAAGCAATAAGGATGGAGAGTTAAAATAAGTTTGAGTCTGTCAGATGCAGCAGCAGGTTTGACAGTGAGCGCCATCTGACGAGTAACATGTGAAATGCGATTAAGAGCATCAGATTGAACACTTTCAGGATAAAGACGTTGGTGAAAAAACTGAAGCATCTCTTGAGTTCGTTGGACCACTACTGCAGAACTAGTGTGGCCGAATGACCTTCTGCCATAGCATTTATTCGTGCTAGAGACTAATTATAATAAAATAATAGAAATTATCATTTATTATTATGGAAAATAAACAAGCAAGTATAACATCTCGTGGAAAATTTTTAAAAAAATATAAAAAATAAAAAAAAACCCCGAGATACATTGAGTATAGGATGACGTAAGGTGAAATTAACTATGTCAAGTTTGTCATAAGCCACGCTAACGATCGGCGGGAGTTACCATAGAAATAGTGACGTAGATAGGAATAGCCTAACTCCCTGTAAGATTGCTTGATGGAATGACCAGTAAAAAAATTAACAAAATAAAACTTTGACCAACGAAAAGTGGCCAGCATCGCGCACTACTGAAACCGGCTCAAAGATAATTTTCTGAAGGAGTGGAACGGAATTGAGCATTGCATATAGACGTGATTCTAACCGTGCGGGGATATGTTTCCCCCGGTCTGTCGCACAAGTCTTGCTCCTACGTTGAGATATTCAACAAGAAACTTAGTGTATTTCAACACTCTTCAATATTCTTGCAGTTTGCAAGAGGAGATTTCCTTTATTCTGAAAATCTGTGCATACAGATTATATTTTTGTGGTTCATCCACGCAAGTACGTTCCAAGGAACTGTATTTCTTTTTCAGCTCGATTTTCGTGATAAGTCCCTGATATTTGAAACTAATGAAGCTGCTAAAAGAAGAAATAAGCACTATAGAGATTCCTACATACGAAGTGCCCAACAATGATATAATAAACACTAAGGACTTAGAGAAGTTTGAAACTGTTGAGGAATTATACAAACCCCCTTGGATTGAAATTAAGGAGGGAAGATTTATCGTATATGATGAAATGGATGCATATGATGTAAATAGAAACATTGTTGCCATATTTGCCTGTTGATCTTGAACAGTTCTGCTTCAAATAAACTTCATTTTAATTGTCAAGGCTGTTGATGGATTACTTAAGTTGGATAAATTAAATGTTATGTACAGTTTGATACATCATCACTACTATTGTCTCCTATCAAAACATCTCAAAAGAGGAACGAATAAACCTGGGTGCGAATAGATTAAAACCAAGAAAGAAATACCTTTGGCGGACTTTAAGCCAGTCAAGATCTAACTTGGAGTATACGATCAGTAAAATGGAAAACTATAAATAATACATGCACCGTCACACTGGGGAGACAACACTCGCGACAATCTCAGACGTGAAGTGTAGAATATCACAGATAAAAGCAGCACTTTATAAAATGGAAAGTGTTTTATGCAACAATTCTTTGTCAATGGAAATAAGAAAAATAATATGTCTTAAGCGTTACATAGAACCTATTCTGACAAACGGAAGTGAGTCATAAACAATTTTTAAACAGGTAGGAAAAGGATTAGAGGCCACAGAGATATGGTTTTACAAAGGAATGTTGAAAATATCATGGACAGCTAAAATTGATTAATGAGAATGTCCTGAAAGAGGTCAAGGCGCAATTAAAGCTTATTTCTAAGATTAGAAGACAGCAATCCACTTTCTTAGGGCATGTTATGAGAAGAAGGAAACTGGAATATTTCAATGACAGAAGGAAACTGGAATATTTCATGACAGAAGGAAACTGGAATATTTCATGACAGAAGGAAACTGGAATATTTCATGACAAAAGGAAACTGGAATATTTCATGACAAAAGGAAAGAGGGAAGCAAAATGTAAAAGAGGACGACAAAGAAACTGGACAATATGACAACATGACATGGACAGAAATCAACAGCAGAATTGCCGAACAATACTGGAGATAGGAAGTTGTGGAGATACATGATCACCTATGCCACCAGCCATGGTACTTGAAGAAGAGGAAGAGGTTTGAAGGAAGAACAATTACACTGGCTAACAAAAAAAAAAAATTTTTTTCTCTTTCTCTAACATTTCTATGTTTTTCTGGTCAATTTTAATGCGCTGTTTTTAAATCTGCAAACCGTTTTTCTCTATCAGGTCGAGATCTCTAGAAATACGCAATTGAAGTTTTTTAACAACGCATACAGTATTACAACATCATTCGTACAAGAAGTATAACAGTTATGTAGGCTTGAATTTCTTTGCAGTCGACTTTCATCGGTGAATGGCATGTGGTACATCGCGATGAAGCATCCAACAGTAATCGGCAAGCATGGTCACACTCCACCATCCTTGATAACATGACTCCATTACGGCGATATCTTGATGGAATCGTTCTCCATGTTCATCGCTGACTTCGCCAAGGTTGTCAGGGAAAAAAATCAAGATGCGAATCGAGCAAATGGATTTTGAGGGACATGTGACAGCCCATAATTCTGTATGCATCTATGCACTGCTTAACAATATGCACATAGTCAACAGATTTGTGATTTCCCAGAAAGTAATCGACGATCGATTTGAATGCCATCCATGCGAGAAGTTCACTACCATGTAACAAGTTCTCGAATTGTTTGTCTGCAATAACTTTCCTAATCTGAGGTCCTACAAAGATACCTTCCTTTATCTTCGTATCGCTAACTTGCGGAAACTTTTCTCGAAGATAAGTGAAAGCTTTGCTCGTTTTATCTAACGCTTTTACGAAATTCTTCATGAGCCCCAACTTTATATGTAACGGTGGTAAAATGATGCTGTCTTTGTTAACTAATGGCTCGTGTATTACATTTCTATGCCCGAGCTGCATACGATCCCTGATAGGCTACACCTTTCTTGCATAATGTTCCTGTCTGTTGCGGCTGTCCCATTCACATAGGAAGCAACAAAATTTAGTATACCCAGTCTGCATGCCCGTGAGAACTGCAATGACCTTTAGGTCTCCACAAATCCGCCATTGGTAGTCATTGTACTTTATTTTTGCCAAAAGTATAGCCATATTGTCATAAGTTTCTTTCATATGAACGAGTAGGCGACTGGAATTGATGAAAATAAATTTCCGTTATGTAATAACACGGCTTTTAGACTAGTCTTGGAAGAGTCGATGAAAAGTCACCATTCGTTGACTATGTGCTCATGACCGAGTGTAGTGAAATTGACAGAGATACAACGGTAAAATACCTCCAAAGATAACATGTAAGGATAAAAACATAATGCGTAGGCTGCTGATAGTACATGATCGCCCAGACCGCGGATCATCACCCTCCATAAAAATTGACGTGCTAGACAGGAGGGGAACGGCGGATAAAAAGAAAAAAAAATATGACTGGAAAGATTGCGTGAGACTAGAAAGGCTAAGGAGACGCAATTGGGGGGGAAACGGAGAAAAGTCACGTTTCCCAAGTTGACATAAAGTAAACCAAGCCTTTGATTTGAATTCAGCGGCAGAACGCGGATGTTTGGAATATTACAAAAATTAAAAAGTAACTTTTTCGTAATATTAATGTTAGGAATATAAAAATTAGCTGGCCGGATGGCCCATTCTGAGCAGTGAACTAATATGTTCTTAATTTTACAGACGGATAGATAATATTGAAGATAATGACAAAAGACAGTGTTGTTCACATCAACGACAGACTGTATGGAATAAAAAGTGTCGCTATTTGCACAAAAAAACACGACCTCGAGACGCAGGTGTTCAAATCTACTTAGTAGGGAAGCGAAGGGACATTGGTGGGAGCTGTGTCTAAATATAACTTTTAACGACAAAATTTTGGAGGGGAGAGAAAGGTTGGTTCAAAAATCAAGTACGTTTTGAAAAAAAAAAAAAACAAGTAGAGACGGACAGACTAACAGATAAACATCCATACTTGACTGAAGCATGACTGAAATGACTTTAGGGTAGGAAATTTGAATTTCAAATAAACCTAGGCAGTGATTGGCCACAGACAATCATTTTATCGGCGCTCAGACGCGCAAGTGGGGCCATTCCTCAATAGTTGTTCGATGATAGACACAGTATTTTAAAGTGTGGTGATTTCCAAATGAAAGAAAGTGAAATAAGTTCAGGGACGCCATACTATAGCCAGCAGCTCAGCTGAGTTTTGCTAGCATTTCTGTGTTCTTTATTCATAATCTGGTAAGATCGAAATTATTTCTTTGTATATTTTGAATATTGTTTAATGTTCGAGTGATTTGATACTGCCATATCGAAATCTAGCCTTACAAACAAGTAGGGATTTGCTCTAGACCCCCCGCCCAAGTCAGGGTCTAGGGACCAACAATATACATAAACTCCAGCAAGGGTTAGGAAAGACAGATCAAGTGTTGAGAATAATGAAACATATTACCTATCCACTTTTAGGGAAGGAAACTAATAAATATTTTTCAGAATCTATAGTCTGGGAGGACCTATCTGATGTAAAACCACCATGGTAAATGTGCTGTTTGGTCAGAGAGATCTGACCTGTCTGTATGATGTGGTTGTTGTGTCCGTGTTGTGTCCAGACGTGGGTAGAGAATAGAATTTTGACACATAGCCAATACTTTGATTGCAGAGCTGTGAGTTTCAGCTGTCAACAAGGCGGTGTCCATTCAGTTGGTGATTTTACTCGAGTGTATCTGTGCAGTACGTTGTGACAGAGACCACTATTATTGCCCGCCAGCACGGAGAGGTGGGACCACCAGATTTCAGCACCAGAGCTACATATGCAAGATGAGTGAGCCTCTGGTCTGCTGGAAGTTCACCAACGCCTTTTAGTTACTAATACCCCATAAAATTCCTGCAATTTACTGGACACTGTGTAGTCAATATAGACAGGTGTGATGAGGCCACCCCAACAGCACAAGCATTAACTATCCTCCCAAGTAGATGACTACTAGAACATTTTAATAAAACTAACTAGTCTAGTACTTATATATGTACACTCTTGCATTTATTATGTAACATTACATGCATTTCTTTCATAATTTTTAAATCCTTTTTTTTTTAAAAAAAAGTTCTGGTCAACATAAAACTTGATCCAGAACAAATAAATGTAATATAATTCTATCAAAAATTTTACACACGTGAGTTAGTTCAGTGTATTTTAACATTTGTTAATATTATTAGTCTGCTTAAATATCTGTGGGTGTATCTATAATTATCACACCACATTACATATCATTACCCTAGACATTTTACATAGATACATTCATTAGAAAGAAAAAAAATAAGTGTGAGGTCGTAGTGGTAGCAAGAAAGGCCTTCTGTCAATTCACAACTACATTTTATCTCAGGAGCCTTCACAGCTGGCCTCATACATTACATTTAGTAATATCACCATCATACAATACCATCAAACCCACTACATACATTGGGTCTTGTCCAGGGATAATTAGCCCAACAGTAATATTAGGATCTCCTGGTTGGAGAAATAAAATTAGGGGAAAAAAAATTGTGAAATTCCCTTTAAAATTAAAAGTGTCCCTGCAGATAAAAGTTGGTGAATCTTCACAGCCAGTGATAATTAATTAGTTAACTGGTTAGTTAGAATTAGTTAGACTATAGTCATAAGAAGTACTTAGTGTATTTACTGGTTAGAGATTTAGCTTGTATATTATTATATTGTCTGAAAAGTATGGCGGAGCTAGCAAAATTCCGATCAGCTGCTGTGCTGACCGCAAAGGAGATGGGAATGGATGGTCAGATTTTAATTCAATATGTAACGGCTGAATGTGATAAATATATTGAAAGGGAAGATAGAAAGGTAGCTGAAGAGAAGAGGTTACAAATTGAGGCTGATAGAGAAATTAAGAGGCTGCAGATTGAGGCAGAAGAAAAACGACAGCAAAGGGAGGCAGAAGAAAAAAGGTTGACTGCCGAAAGGGAGGCAGAAGAAAAACGACAGCAAAGGGAGGCAGAAGAAAAAAGGTTGACTGCCGAAAGGGAGGCAGAAGAAAAACGACAGCAAAGGGAGGCAGAAGAAAAAAGGTTGACTGCCGAAAGGGAGGCAGAAGATAGAAGGTTGCAAAGGGAGCACGAATTACGACTAAGGGAGCTGGAATTACAAGGCCCGGCTCCTGAAAATGGTGCCAGCCCTTTTGCCTCAGATGCTACGCCCAGTCTGGGAGCCTCAAACTCAGCTATGGGGTTTCATTTAGACCATTTTGTTGAAAAAGACGATGACATAGAGGGGTACCTAGGACGTTTTGAGTTATTAGCTACTACATATGGGTTAGAGAGAGAGAGAGGTGGAGTTTAAAGCTATCACAGGGATTGAGAGGTACTTCTTATGAAGTATTTGCCAAAATGAACAGGGAAGACCAAGACAATTATGACATGTTAAAGCAGGCTTTGTTATTAAGGTACGAGAAGAATGGTGAATTTTATCGTAAGAAATTTAGAAATGCCAAACTGTTGTCTGGGGAGACATACCACCAATTCTCCGCTAGACTAGAAACCTATTTGGAGAAATGGACGGCTCTGGGGAAGACCCAAGATCTTAAAGAAATGATCATGATTGAGCAATTGAGAGAGTCCATGGCTCCAGACATGAGAAAATTTCTCATGGAACAAGGTGCAGAGAAGTTGGGGGAAATTTTAAATGTTGCTGAGAGGTATCAGGCAGCTCAGGCAGAGGTAAGTGGTGCTAAAAAGAAGCACATAGACAATTTTAAAGCTCCACAGCAATTTAATAAATTTGATAATAGAGAGCAGGGAAATAAAGGTAGGACAAACTTTGAGCGGCCAAGAAATGACTATCGCGACAGAAACTCACAGTTCAATGACCAAAAGTTCAATGAAAGAAAACCGTTGAACCAAGGAAAAAGATGGTGTAAATGGTGCAAGAAGGATAACCATAACACCGAATTTTGTAGAAGGAAACCTTCAAACATTGCTGCAATGAAGTCGGGGACGCGAAGATTAAAGGTTAATCCTAATGGACAACAGGAACCTTATCACCCCCCAGTTTGTGAGGATGTTATTTGTAATGGGGTCACCATAAGGTGCCTTTATGATACAGGTTTGGATTATGATTCAGTTGTGAAGTCTAGCCTAGTGGACCCAAGTCAGTATACCACAGAAACAGTGGAAATACAAGGGGCGACTAAGGACATACCACTCATGACACTTCCCATCGCAAGGATAACGGTGAAAACTCGCTATGTGGAGGGAGAAATCAGAGCAGCAGTGATAGATGAACCAATCTACCCTCTGATATTGGGGTGTAGATACGTCTTCTTGGGGAATCCCGAGAAACCTGTGATCATGGCGACAGTGCAGACCAGGTCACAGAAGAAGGAGGAAGAAGGTGAACCTATAAATGCTCATCCAGAGGAGATGAGGAAGGCGCAGGCTGAGGATAGGACACTCAAGCCCTGTTTTAAAAAATTGCCCAAATGCCACACACCTCCGAGCAAGGGGGAATATTTCATGAAGAACAAACTCTTATATAGGAAGACAGGAACTAGATCCCCTGGTCACGGACAGTTAGTTCTTCCCAAGATATATAGGGCAAACTTAATAAGGAGCTTACATGTTGGAACAGATGGTGACCATGAGAAAGTCGGTACCATCTGCCAAAAGATTGCTCGAAAATACTATTGGCCCGACGTAAATGTCGATGTTGAAAACTTTGTAGAAGCATGTGGCGTATTTCATGAGGGAACACCCACAAAGGGAAAATATGTGCAGGACCTAGAAACGCCACGGGGCAACTTTAGGCCTGAAAGAAAAACTAATTATACTCGGGTAGACAAAGTGGAATGGGAGCCCCCTTTTCACACCCAGTCTTCACTTGAATGGATTAACATGGCCACTATGCGAAGAGTACAAAGAAGAAATTTTACCCAGGATAAGATGACAATCCCTCGGTCAGACTTATATAAACTGGAAGAACAGACAAGAGAGCGAAGATCTCTCATAAACAATCTTAAGTGGGGAGACAAACCCCAGAGAAAAATTGGTAGTGGTCGATTTGTGAGTGATGATTCTAGGAAGAAAAGTCCTCATTATAGAGCTTCTAATGGACGGGACCCGATGGGTTCCATGAAAAATAAGTATGATAAATTAAAGATCCAGATGTAACTCTATTAAGGACCTGGACAGATGAGAAGGCGGAAGAGACTGTTACCTCATCGTATCAATACGTGAACGAACTGACCACTCGTTTGAAAGCTGGATGGAAACTGGCAAATGATAATTTGAAGCAAGCCAGGAAGAAACATGCAGCATATTTTAATAGGAAGGCAAAGGACAGGGAACTGGCAGTCGGAGAGAAGGTGCTGCTTCTACTACCCGGAAGCCAGAATAAATTACAAATTGGTTGGCAAGGTCCATATACGGTTCTAGAGAAGGTGTCTAGAACAAACTATAAAATTGACAAAAAGGGGAAGGAGAAAGTTTATCATGTAAACCTGTTAAAGAAGTATCTGGACAGACCACTCCAGGAAAGCACCCCCTTATTGACCTTGGCTATTGCAACCCAGATGCAAAAAGAACCACTCACCTCACATGAATACCCATTACATCCTTGTGAAACCGCAGCACAGGTAAAAGTCAGTAAGCACCTGACTAAAAACCAGAGGGAGAGAGTTCAACAAGTTCTGGAGGAACATACAGATGTATTAACAGATAAACCAGGCCATACAAATTTGCTACAGTATGACATGAAACTGGTAGACTCAAACCCAATCTGTATGAGAGCCTATTCTATTCCGTTCGCGAAGGAGAAGGCATTGAAGGAAGAAATAGAGTATTTGTTGAAGGAGGGGATTATTTCGCACAGTGAATCATCTTTTAGTTCTAGTGTCGTTTTGTTGAGAAAACCGTCTGGGGAACACAGACTGTGCATAGATTACAGGAAACTGAATGCTGTCACAGAAGGACAAGTGGATCCATTACCAGACACAAAACAGTTATTTGCCAGACTGAACAAGGCAAAATACTTTTCAAAGGTGGATCTTAGTAAAGGCTATTACCAGATCCCAGTGAAGCCTGAAGTGAGACCTTATTTGGCTTTTAGCACTTCGGATGGACATTATGAATTCAATATGCTACCATTCGGACTGAAAAATGCTCCGAGTGTGTTTTCAAGGATGATGCGCAAATTGTTGGATCCCCTGAATAACCCATGTATCACGAATTTCATGGATGATATTCTCGTCGCCACAGAGACATTTGAAGAACACATTGAAGCTCTGGAGATGTTGTTTGATAGACTTCGGGAGGCGAACTTAACTGCTAGGCCAACAAAATGTTGTATTGGATGCAAAGAGTTGGAATTCTTGGGACACACTGTATATCAGGGTAATATGACCCCTGATCCTAAGAACTTGGAAAAACTGCAGAGAGCACCTAGGCCGCAAACAAAAAAGGACGTGCGATCATTTGTGTCGTTATGCGGATTTTATCAGAAATACATCAAGAATTTTAACGCTATTTGTGCTCCTCTGACTGATCTGACTCGCAAGGGACTTCCAGATAAAATTATTTGGACTGCACAATGTGAACTAGCGTTCCAAGAGTTAAAGGAAAAACTCACTAGCAAGCCTATTCTCAAACTGCCTGATTTGACACAGGACTTTGTCTTAAGAACCGATGCAAGTAATGTAGGACTAGGAGGGGCTTTGTTGCAAAGATCATCTTCACCTGATGGGGAACTGAAACCAGTCGCTTATGCAAGCCGTAAATTGAATAAGGCGGAACAAGGATACTCCACAAGCGAAAAAGAATGTTTAGCGTTAATCTGGGCAATAAAGAAGTTTCAAATTTATCTGTATGGTAGGACTTTTGTGGTGGAGACGGACCATCAGCCTCTCGTATTCTTATCTCAGGCTAAGCATGAAAACGCAAGATTGCTGAGGTGGTCTTTATTGCTTCAACCTTATCAGTTCAGTATCCAATATATCCCAGGCAAATTGAATGTCGGTGCAGATTTCCTCAGTCGGCACCCCTGTGATCAAAATTAGAGTAGTGGCAGACGTGAGGAGTAATTTTACCTATGTGTATCGCTGGTTTTGGAACTTGCCATAGGCATGTTTTCAAGTGGGGAGATGTGTAGTGAAATTGACAGAGATACAACGGTAAAATACCTCCAAAGATAACATGTAAGGATAAAAACATAATGCGTAGGCTGCTGATAGTACATGATCGCCCAGACCGCGGGTCATCACCCTCCATAAAAATTGACTTGCTAGACAGGAGGGGAACGGCGGATAAAAAGGAAAAAAAAATATGACTGGAAAGATTGCGTGAGACTAGAAAGGCTAAGGAGACGCAATTGGGGGGGAAACGGAGAAAAGTCACGTTTCCCAAGTTGACATAAAGTAAGGAACTCGACAGAAGGGACCTTGGATATGTTACGCCACAGTCATTTATTGGTCGCTTTTGCGATACCAAGCCTTTGATTTGAATTCAGCGGCAGAACGCGGATGTTTGGAATATTACAAAAATTAAAAAGTAACTTTTTCGTAATATTAATGTTAGGAATATAAAAATTAGCTGGCCGGATGGCCCATTCTGAGCAGTGAACTAATATGTTCTTAATTTTACAGACGGATAGATAATATTGAAGATAATGACAAAAGACAGTGTTGTTCACATCAACGACAGACTGTATGGAATAAAAAGTGTCGCTATTTGCACAAAAAAACACGACCTCGAGACGCAGGTGTTCAAATCTACTTAGTAGGGAAGCGAAGGGACATTGGTGGGAGCTGTGTCTAAATATAACTTTTAACGACAAAATTTTGGAGGGGAGAGAAAGGTTGGTTCAAAAATCAAGTACGTTTTGAAAAAAAAAAAACAAGTAGAGACGGACAGACTAACAGATAAACATCCATACTTGACTGAAGCATGACTGAAATGACTTTAGGGTAGGAAATTTGAATTTCAAATAAACCTAGGCAGTGATTGGCCACAGACAATCATTTTATCGGCGCTCAGACGCGCAAGTGGGGCCATTCCTCAATAGTTGTTCGATGATAGACACAGTATTTTAAAGTGTGGTGATTTCCAAATGAAAGAAAGTGAAATAAGTTCAGGGACGCCATACTATAGCCAGCAGCTCAGCTGAGTTTTGCTAGCATTTCTGTGTTCTTTATTCATAATCTGGTAAGATCGAAATTATTTCTTTGTATATTTTGAATATTGTTTAATGTTCGAGTGATTTGATACTGCCATATCGAAATCTAGCCTTACAAACAAGTAGGGATTTGCTCTAGACCCCCCGCCCAAGTCAGGGTCTAGGGACCAACAATATACATAAACTCCAGCAAGGGTTAGGAAAGACAGATCAAGTGTTGAGAATAATGAAACATATTACCTATCCACTTTTAGGGAAGGAAACTAATAAATATTTTTCAGAATCTATAGTCTGGGAGGACCTATCTGATGTAAAACCACCATGGTAAATGTGCTGTTTGGTCAGAGAGATCTGACCTGTCTGTATGATGTGGTTGTTGTGTCCGTGTTGTGTCCAGACGTGGGTAGAGAATAGAATTTTGACACATAGCCAATACTTTGATTGCAGAGCTGTGAGTTTCAGCTGTCAACAAGGCGGTGTCCATTCAGTTGGTGATTTTACTCGAGTGTATCTGTGCAGTACGTTGTGACAGAGACCACTATTATTGCCCGCCAGCACGGAGAGGTGGGACCACCAGATTTCAGCACCAGAGCTACATATGCAAGATGAGTGAGCCTCTGGTCTGCTGGAAGTTCACCAACGCCTTTTAGTTACTAATACCCCATAAAATTCCTGCAATTTACTGGACACTGTGTAGTCAATATAGACAGGTGTGATGAGGCCACCCCAACAGCACAAGCATTAACTATCCTCCCAAGTAGATGACTACTAGAACATTTTAATAAAACTAACTAGTCTAGTACTTATATATGTACACTCTTGCATTTATTATGTAACATTACATGCATTTCTTTCATAATTTTTAAATCCTTTTTTTAAAAAAAAAAAAAGTTCTGGTCAACATAAAACTTGATCCAGAACAAATAAATGTAATATAATTCTATCAAAAATTTTACACACGTGAGTTAGTTCAGTGTATTTTAACATTTGTTAATATTATTAATATTATGTGCTTAAATATCTGTGGGTGTATCTATAATTATCACACCACATTACATATCATTACCCTAGACATTTTACATAGATACATTCATTAGAAAGAAAAAAAATAAGTGTGAGGTCGTAGTGGTAGCAAGAAAGGCCTTCTGTCAATTCACAACTACATTTTATCTCAGGAGCAAATGTCATCATCCATCTCAAAGAATTGAACAAGTTCTCCGTGTCTATGACGAAATTTAGATATCACAGTATTGGGCGCTAAAAGATTCCATTCTTTGAGTCGCGAACCGAGTAATTCCGCATGTCCTTTGGTAAGAGCGAGATCACGTATTAGATATGAAAGTTCTGAATGGTTAATTTAGTGAACACCATCATTCATCGGTATATAATCCGAGTCAGAATTAGTTTCTAAAGCAGGTAAACTATCACTTTCTGATGGTTCATTCACGTCCAACGGATATTGTTCTGGTGGAACTGGGATCGGACACGTGATTGGATCACAAGGCACTGGTTTCGAAACCGATTCAATATTTGGATAAACCACAGACTTTCTAGTTTTAAAAGTAAAACCATGGATATTTGTCAAGCAGAAGTAACAATCAGTAGCGTGATGTGTCGGTTCACGCCATATTACTGGCACTCCAAAAAACATCGACTTATGCTTCGGCGATTTTTGTAACCAACCTGCCAATGTATTTGCACAAGTTGAACAAACTGCATTTGGCTTCCAAGATTTATTTGCATCATCAACTTTCGAATCGAAATAAAGTTCAAATGCTTTCTTTAGTAATGGTGTAAAGTTTTTCTGGTGAACACGATCGGTAAAATATCCGCACACGTAACAGAACAGATCAGCCAAATTTCTACAACTTCTAGAAGCCATATTTCGCTCAGAATTATTTCAAAATACAGTAACTATTTGAAAAATAGCGTAACATATGTCATGCATCTTTTAGCAGTATAAAAAGTAGAATTATTTTGCATTTTATTAATTTTTAATAAGTAATATAGTAAAAATGAAACGGAGCAAATAACGGTTTCCCCAAAATATATTTATTCACGAATATCTTAAGAACCCGACGTGATAGAGATAAACGGATTTCAAATTTGAAATCAGCGCAAGAAACTGACCTAAGAACACTTATTCTTATATAAGAAAGAAAAATGTTGTTTGTCAGTGTTATTAGCCAAATAAGCAAATTTAAAAATAAAATTTGTTAGGAACGCTGGTCCGTTTCTAAACTACTTTCAACTATTTGTAATGTAGGTAACAGGGCGGTCTCCATTGACGAGCCAATGGGATCACTGACTTGGGGCGCCAAATCTCAAAGGTGCCAGGACTGTCCTGCAAAGAAAATAAATCAATCATGGTTTGCAAATAGAAAAGCACGGTATGTGAAGACTTTTCATGACGTCTCTATACATAATCGACACAATAATAATTTTAGTAATTAAAAGTTTGTAACTTATTAAACAATCGCAGGAGCTGTGCTGGAAAATATGGAAACAGCGCGAATTGCACTGTGAACACTAAATTGAACACCCATTACAAGAACATGCACGCCGTTCAATCTTTTCATAGTGCATTGTTCAGTATGTTAGAAATATTCACATCGGCTTTTCGGGAAAATACGGGAACGGCGTGCATTACCCTCTGCTGTGAGTGAACGTTATCTTGAGTCCCCATTATAATAATCTCATTTAGAGGCCAATAATCTACGTTATTCGGATTTCACAGATCATTTTGCAAGTAACTCGTCAAGAAATGACGCAGAAGTTTTATAATCACAATAAAAGAGCCACCCAGTACGTTTCTATGATCTTTTAAACATTAACATTCTATTCTAACTAAAGACAGAGGACTGCTTTTGGTTTAATAAAAAAGATAATCACAGGCAATAACTAAGGTGGACGAGTTTTCATTCCACAAATCAATTGAGAGTCAAACGATACAAGCCTTCCTGTCATTATGAGACATCGCTAGTTTCCTGTGATTTTAGCTTTTGCCAGGCCGATCAACAAATCACAGGGACAATCAATTGATCATGTAAGTGTAAACCTACCAGAAAAAGTTTTTGCTCATGGTCAACTTTATATGGCGCTTACACCCAGATAATCTTAAAGTATATATTCAGGACACAGGTTATCAATGATAAGATGATGACATTTACCACCTAAAAAATGTTATGATTAAGGAGTTGCTAAGTAATTTTAAAAATACACTCTGTTTACCTATTTTGACATGTCAGTCTTCTAAATGTGCTTTAGATACGGTACTGAAAGTTTAAGGTCCAGGCTTTGATTTTTCTCCCGTCTTAGTTTTGAGGGGTATACGTGCTCGTACATAGATATTTAGGGCCAGAGGGCACATTAATAGTTGGCTGTGTCGGCAGTATCCCCGTTGGCTCCCATGAAAGATGACGGTACATGTAAAAACTTGGGAATTTAATACAGGAGCGCAAAACTCAAATAAGAGACTAATAGTCGAGTGCCGTAGGTTAACTTTGTTGTCTGTAAGTTCGAAATGTTATGCCAAATCACGTAAGGAAAATCCTGAGTTTCTTACCTACTAGTAGCTTAGCGCTTTTAACTGTGCTTAACGAAATCACAATGTAGTTGCAGAAGGTCATTGCCTGTTAGGGCCGGCTCCAGGCGCTCATGAGGTCAGCTGTGAAGGCCCCTGAATCTAACAATTATTAGGGTGAGTTTTCAGAATGCCTTTCTGCTACCACCTTATGATCTCATTCAGACTTATTCTTGACTAGTATGTCTGATAGCTACGTATAATGTCTAGGGTAATGTAAGGTGTGTTGTAATAATATGACAACAAATACAACTAAGAACTCTATGAAAAGTATTTAACAACACCCAGAGTTAAGTTTAAATGTGAATTAATTTTTTACAATTTATTGTTCCAGTATCACAATTTTTGTGTATACTGGAATTGAAATTCAAAATGATCAATCAAAATATTTACATCAAAATGATTCAATTTATAACTGTATATATTATTGTTCACAAATTTAATTACATGTGTCAATCTGGGACAATGTCACTGTACTATAGCTCCTATGAATGGGTACTGTTAGGAAGAACGTCTAAGTTCATCACAATCTGAATATTTATTAAACACTTGGGAAATGAGAGCAATTTTTGGGTTGATATATCAAATGCCTGCAGACACTGGCTTAACTTTGTGGCTTCTGATGTGCAGGATGAAGTATAGTCACCCCACCAGCTTCCAATAACAAGTCAGGCTTCTGATCTTGAAATAACAAGGAGGCACACAGTTGATTCTGCCTCACTTCTTTATAATGCAGAGGAATATTCAAATCTCTGTTGACCTGGGCTCACTTCTAGTCGTGGATGAAACCCTGGAACAATATAAATGCGGCCTACATCACCCTCTGATATACTCTCTCTTTCCCTAACTAAACATTTTAATTCATTCAGATTCAGCATGGTAACTACACAATTAGTTAACGTTCTTAATTGGTTTGTTACCCCATTCATGGTCAAATAAACTTCAAACTACAGTTTGACACTTTCCTTGACAAAGGAAACATTTTAAGTTAATAATATCAAGTCATGTACAAAGACGGTGACTTGCTGAAGAAGACGGCCAGTGGTTTGCCTGGTCTTATGTCACAATACTGTTCAACAATTTCCCCATTACTATTTAATTTTATTTTCTCCCAAAGTGTCAGAAAACCTGTCGGGCTTTTCTACAACCTATTACTATATTTCTTAACAACTCTGTGAAACAACACAAAGTTTGATGTTGGCTTCACTCTAGATAATCTTTTCCCCACATAATTTTCATACAAATTCAATAATATATACATAATGATAATAATAATGATAATATAAAGGTTTTCTTTCTTACCGCATCAGAGAAATATTAAACACTAATAGTTTGAATTGAGATAATATGGTCAACTCCAGATCTCTTGCTGGTGCAGAACAGCTAAGCCAAGACAGTACTTTTATCTTGCTTTTAAACAACTTTAGTGTCGAAAATCTCTATCACAAGTGGCCCCGAATACTACTATCCATTAGTTTTATTCTTCCCTTAGTATATTAGGCTACAGCCAATCAGGTACCGTTTGGCTTTGAGCGTCCTTATATTCAAACTCGAACTAAATTTTCAAATCTAGGACTAACTTCCCCCTTATCCCCACCACAGGGCAAACTGAGAAAGATTCAAGTCTGTTCGTCCATCTGTCTTCGTCAATATCTCGGTTAGTTCCTAACAGTTTATAATTCTGACCAATAATTAGTGATCCTGTTGTTACCGGTCACACAGTGATTAAATTTTTATTCTTGTATTCATTATATTCAATATTATCGTTTTTATTCTTCATTTCCTCAACTAACATATTTTTCTATCTTGCCAATTCAAATTTGTAAACACTAACTCGTAGTACCACCAACTATGCTCCTTCCCTTCCCCGTTCCATACTGTATTTTTTCAAAATATTCCACGTTAATCGTAATTTTTTTCTTTTCTTTAAACTGCCGTTCTCATTCATTACGAGACAACGCTTGTAGTAATACGTCACAAAAGCAACAAAGTGCTGTCTGTACGCTACATTAGCCCTACTTTTACGCTAGAGATACGTGTGAGTACGGGTTTTTGGCTGTCTCGCATCCGATCATTGTGGTAATATACATTCGCATCTGCGTTACAGAAAAAGGGGTTTTTCTATCGTATTTTTGAAACAAGCTACGATATCGGCTTGCACTATCGTCTGCTCGGCTCGCGGCGACCAAGCAGAACCAAACGCGTGTCGAAGTGTAGCATTTTCTATCTCCCTCTTATGCTTCCTTTTATTCTTTCACCGTTTCTGTCTTACTATCTTCTCGAAAACTAGGCTGAGTTTTGTGTCAAAATATGTTACGTTAGTGTCCCAAGGTCGAGGCATAAAATCTTAACACTGACTTGCGACGTAGGAGATAACGTTCTCCATAACTTCGCTATTTTATTTCTAGGTTATTTTTTTGAATTTATAAAAGTGGTTACTAGTCTTACAATTTGGGGGAAATTTGGCGAGATATATGTGAGCGTGTTGTACATACAGATTGTATTTTACGACAAGGCCGAACGATGCACGCCTCGCCAAAAAGAGGCGAAACTCCTATTTAAAAAAAAAAAAATTAGACAGGAGTAAAGAAATAATAATTTAAAAGTAGAAAGTGACGTAGCGAGTCAGTTCGCCCCTGACAGCTAGCGAGCACACACTATACTAAATGATAAATCGGCAAATGCATTTGAGGATCGTCCCACAAGGTATCACAAAAAGAAAAAGAAACTTTTTAAGAGTGATTATGATTAGGTCATGAAGCGTCGCAAGTGGAGTTAATTATTGGTTTCCGTTAAGTACTGTCACGTGATTGCCTCCCTTGCTCGGCAGTGATGGTCTAACAATGGCCAAAATCTATAGTATACAATGAGGGTCATTAAAGGTATCTATCTTGGCTCAAGATTACACTTGGCAGAGTTGTAAATAGAAGAATGGTGCTTCTATTTTAGGGAGTCTTCATAGGATATTTCAGAAATCAAGCATAACACTGAATTTATCAAAGCAGTCGTGAACTCTGTATCTGCTTTCCCCCCTTCCCCCTTTTCTATGAAGATAGATATATTTGCTCATTTCTGAGCCCCCAACTGAATTATTCAGTAAAATATTATTTAAGCAGCTCTGTTGCATTTATATTTAAGATAACTGATTCAAACATGTGCTCTTCTCTCTGTGATAATTAAATTAACTTTGAATTTGTAGAAACATACAACAAATTTAATAATGAATTATTGTTTAACATAAGTAAATAAATAAGTGATGATAGTTAATTGAACTACTGAGTTTTTCTTCACTGAAAATAGTTAAGTTTGTGGGTTTTTTTGTTGGTGAGTTATTTTGCATTGACCAGTTTAAAATTACTTAACTGGCCATATGTTGAAATTGCTGACTGCTCTGTCAATTATTGACTTCTGTGGTCCCAGGCGTAATTGCAGGGGTAACCATGCCGAAAGTCAAGGCAAGGATCTTCACAACCCGTCGAAGGCAGGCATCTAACGTAGACCACAAGCTCTTGATCCATAGACCCGTATCAAGCTGGTATCACACACTAGTTTCTCCTACTTGTACCATGAACTAGAATCTCCAACTTGTGCCACAAACTGGTATCACCAACTTGTACCACAGACTTTAGAAGAAACAAATGTCTGTGGAATTGACACGAATTGCCTCCCCTGCTTTACAGTAGTGGTCCAACAGTGACCAAAACTCAAGAGTATCTAATATTGGCTTCCAAGTTATCTACCTGCGCGCAAGATTACTCTTGGCAGAGATGTAGATAGAAGGTTAGTGACACTTCTACCTTAACGGAGCTCCACAAGATATTTCCAGAAGTCACGAACAATGTTGCATTGGGCTGAACAATTTTTAACGCATTATATCTGGTCCGTTGCCTTTTGATGCCTTTTGTGAAGGATTTAAGCAATGGTTTAGCCCGTTCAAGCCCCCAGTTGGTGTATTGCAACGAAATTCCTCTTATATGTAATAGCTCTGTTTAAAGGTAAATATATGTCTAGGTATATATATATATATATATATATATATATATATATATATATATATCTATATATATATATATATATATATATATATATATATATATGTTACTGATGTACTGGGGTGCTGTGTTTTAGTGCTGCTGACAGGCACAGCTGACAAGGTTGATGTCAGCAATGTCGGGCTTACTGATAGTGGCCGACAGGTGTTTAATATTTGAGTGAATGTCGTGGGTCCCTTAGATTTGTTTAAATGTGATGCAACCCACACAACAGTAATGTTAAGGTCATGAAATGGACCTATGGGTAAGATGAATAAGTTTCCACATCATTCACAGTTTATTGACGACAGGAACATCGGCATCAGAGACAGCAAATCATCACAGGTTACAATAGCAGATATATAAGTTGATACAAATAATCCATATTGAATTCGACGTCATAAACAGCAAATCGTCACAGGTTATAATAGCAGATATTTGCACGTTGATACAAATAATCCATATGAATTTGATTGGACTCACGAACCGCCGTCATCTCAATGACGGTGGAAGCTCTACCGTGACGAGTTCTTATATTCTTAGTTTCTTCATAATCAAGACTTTGAATAATATCCAATGTCTTCCATGAAGGTACGATGTGTTATCCTTCATACAAAAAAAAAAAACAAAAAAAAAAACCACTGGACACACTAGCGGCACGCCATAACCAACCGTGCCGAAGTCCTGCCAGATACTCAATGACCCGAGATTATAGCTTCTCTCCCTTCAACTCAGTACCTTTTCACTAAAGCGCGAACTAAAAGATTGACATGTGAGATCAGCTCACCTATTTGTCTCAGCTCACCTATTTCGTGATTCACTCATCGTGTCTATTTAAACTCTTTCTTTAAAAATAAAACATATCCAGCTGAGCTATTATGTTCAAATACAGGGCACAAAGGCATGCAAATAATTAATCATCTCATAACTTTAGATGTGCTCACAAGCGTGTCTATAAAAAAAAACTAGACACGCACGTGAAAATCCCAAACACTTAACTCCCACGCGAAAACATGACTTAACATATATATATATATATATATATATATATATATATATATATATATAAATATTTATATATATATATATATATTTATATATATATAAATATATATATATATATATATATATAATTAATATTCGGACTCATACGTTTGCATTCAAACATATAAAAAACTGAGGCGACTATAATTGTTTAGTTTTAAAACAACATGTAACAATTTCAATAATGAATTAGTCTTTAACGGTTAAAATAAATATGGGAAGATTGGTGAAATTTAGATAAAAGTTTTCGTCACGGAGACGTAGGTGAGGATTTATCAGAAGTCCGTTGCTTTCGCCTATTTTACAAGAAACTTAACTCTTGCTGAGTTCTGCAGCTGTGGTTCATCAATTCTGTGATGCCCAAAGCCTTCTCCACACTCTCTTCCACTGTAGGCGGTTAGGGTGGATGCTTTTCTCGCATACTAGCGGCGTTAGTGCCACAAATCGTCTGATGCCTTGTAACCACGAACCCAAAATTTTGGGAATACACAATCTCTTTGCACAGATTTGTACTGGACACAGCTCTGTATTAGATGCTTCGAATCACTTAAGTCTAGAAATTAGAGTTAATTCCTCTGACGGTGGGTGTTCTGCAAAATCACTGGCCTGGGACAACTTTTGTTTAATTCCTCTATGACTTGGTCTGGGAAATTAGGGTTAATTCCTCTGACGGCGGATGTTCTGCGAAATCACTATCCTGGGAAAACTTTTGTTTAATTTCTCTGTGACTTGTGATCAAATTCCTAAGTTTCCAGTCTTGTATTAAAAAGGCTGGTTTACTTGTAAATTCCTAAGTTGCCCAATACTCGATCTGTTACTTATCATTGTGGAATTTCTAAGTCCAATGTCTCCTTTTTCTTTATGGCTTTTACGAGTAACTAGTCTGATGTTTGCGCTGCAGTGTGTGTACTGACTTTGATTTCGTTACATTATATTTCCAGTTTCCAAGTTCAATTTCCAGCTGTGTTTCCGCCTAATTTTCCAATAGAATTCATTGTTTATTCCGGCATCTCAAATAAAACAAATCAAATCTCGTTCAGCACTACGTGGGTAAGGGTGTTTCAAATTCAAAACATATCCTCACGTGTTTCAAAATATTAAATTTAATATCCACGCGTGACCTCTTCATATCGTTGCGTAAGACTTCCGCCGGCATCTTGTGCACAACTCATAAACACCATCTGTGAACTCATTTGATGTCCAGATACTACCTATCGCCAATATTGTCTTTCCAGACAGTTTATCGTGATAATTACACACAGGGATGGTCCCGTGAAACGATAAACGCATCTACCACCTATGTAATCTGCCCACCTCAGACGGCTATCTCAGATAGACAATTTAGGCTTCTATAGATGTTGATGGGTCGAGACCGTCTTTTCATGATAAGAATCTCGCTCGCTGACCGGTGATAATGACTGAGTATTGTTACGATAATACCCCAGTTCACCTGGCGAAACGTAAATAAGTCTGAGGAGTGGTAAGCAAGATAAAGACAGTTCCATAGCAAATACTTCCGTACGGGAGTGGAGTGTTAGAGACTTCACCCTACTGATCAAACATAGAGAGTAAATAATGGTGCATAAAATATATCACATAAAAATACGACTGTGGAGAGAAAATAAGAAAATATCACTCGCACTGGAATGTAATGCAATCCTGCCGGAATGGACTTGTGATCGCACAACCATATCGTCACAATGTCCCTGCTACCTATTGTCTGAAGGTGTCGTTTTGACTCAATGGAACACAGGGCTGGGGTCTAAACTCGTGCTACATTATATGGGACCTTTCGACCACGCTCTCCCAGCTTTCTACGCGGTGAAAGTCGCCAATCTACGTCGTCTAGTTTAATATATTTTGGTTAGACGACGCAGATTTGAAAATTTGACTTCAGCATGTATCTTCTCTCCCCTTCCTTCTCATGACAACCAGCAATTTCTAACTTCTCCTAAATGCTTGCAACGTATGATACAACCTCAATTTAACCGTTTATCATAAATATTGAAAAACACGAGTGACCATCACTGGTAGGTTACATACTATTCGAGCCACACCTTAATGTGACTTTGCGGCTTATCTCCGGATTGTCAATACGAAAAGTATGGGTGCCAAGCTTTGAGTGAGCGAGATACGTTCACGTCTGTGTTTACTTTACACAGATAAAGCAGATTTATCTGCTTGCTCCCAACTGGGTTGTTAAAGTTATCTCTACCCAAAGTAGGTGAGGCAAAAATAACAACATAAAAACCTGAGTTATTGTCACATAATTTTGTTCGTTCTCTTTTCCTCTCCGGCAGTACTGATCTACCTTTATTGTGCGTACTAACTGTGTGCACCATTCGATTGCTGACACATTCTATTTTCCTACCTCCGACAGTATTTGGTATTTTCATGTCAGTGTTTACACTTCTGCCAGTCATACGTGTCATGTTTGCCTGCCCATCCTCGTAGAGATGAGTTTCAGGTAAACCCAGATTGGCGACTCGTCATTTTCGAGTAATGACGCCCGGTGTTTGTTTGCATAGGGAGTGCAGGTCAATTATTGATCTGGTGACTTATTACAGACTCACCTGAGACGTTGGAACTGCGGTAATAAACTTCGGGACAGGCTTGTTATAAGCAAGATAAATGTAAGAAGGTATAGTGGTAATCAGTACCGAGAATTGACAGAAATACCAATTCCATTTACGGAGAGTGACCGTTTGAATTTTACAAACGCATGAGTCATGCAGAAAAGTAAGTGAGGAAAGTTGTCATAGCATGCACTTCGAATGCTACTGGCGTAGCAGTTTAGAGGCTAATATATATTCAACGGGTTGTGAAGATACCTGCCTTGACCTGGAGACGTTCCCTCGCAACAGAGACGAATTGACGGAAACAGCAGCATCAACACTCCAGCAATTTGGAAGCTAAGTAGCATTTTTAGCAGGTTAATACAACAGAACTTAATGATCTATATTCCACAACTAAGCCTCCTAAAGCCGATATCAGTTTCAATGACGAAATCTATTTTTTAGTCATCACCAATTCATATTTATTTACACTTGTTCCAAAGTAATTGATCATTAAATTTGTTATATGTTTTTTTTTTACAAAATCATAGTTGATTTAGTTATTACAGAGAGAAGTGCACACAGATGAAACAGCATCTTTAATATATCTATATTTACTTCTAAAGAGCCAAATAATCATACGAATTTCACTGTTAATTCAGTTGGGGGCTTGTACGAGCAAAATTAAATTATATAATCCCTTTTCGCAAACAGTAGTCGGGTGGATAAAAGTTAACATTGCTAAGACACATTCAGCTTTGTTCTTGGCTTTTGAAATATCTTGTGATGACTCCCTCGAGGTAGAAGCATCATCATCCTTCTATCAGTATCTCTGCCAAGAGTAGTCTTGTGCGAAGGTAGATACATTTGAACACCCACATTAGATACTCTGGGTTTTGTCTATTATTGGGACATCACTGCGGAGCAAAGGGGAGGCAACCCGTGACATGCGTTTCAATATGAGAGAAAATATGGGTGAAGAAGAAACAAATTTGAGGCACGATATAGAGAAAAAGACAGGGAGACCACAATAATATGAAAAGCACGGTCATTTCGTAGCATGAGCTCTAACTTACTCTGGTGTGCAAATGTGTTATTCTTTTGAGATGTCTGTCACCTTAGATCAATCTACTACGTTGGTCCTTCTCTTTTCCTGCTCGTCATATGCCCGTGATGCTGCTCGTTTTGCTTTGGTCCACATTTGTGCAAACAAATGTTATCTTTTGTTTTATTTTTCCAAAATTCCCCTTCACTTTTTCTGTTCCAAATCTGGCTCTGATCTCTTTTTCTCTCGCCAGATCTTTCCACGATTAATTATCTGCTTTTTTTTTTCAAACAACTCATTTCATAATAGGGATGGTTATTCGCGTTCTATGGTCAGTGTCCAAGTCTGTAATGGTCAGCATAATTTTGTGCACGTGGCGGGAAATAATTGTGATGCGCTCTCTCTGCTGCATGTCTTGACCAAGGCACCAATTCTCCTGAAGGTCATGTCATTTTTGTCAATTTTCCTTAAGAAGTAAATCAATAAAGAGCAAAGTATATGATGTGCAACGATTTAAAAAAAAAAAAACATTTTTCATCGTTTTGTCGAGGCGCGTCTCGTTCAACGTAGTTGGATATATTAGGGCGCATGTCCGAAAATAAAAGTATAGATGGCTGCTTCTCTGGTTACATATATAAATATGTAAAACATAGGCACGTATTCGTATTTACTCGCATAAACTCTGCTTTAATATAAATTGGGGAAACTTCTATAATTTTTTTTAAAATAACAGGGATGAATAGTTCTGAAACAAATGCCATTGACAGATGCGAAGAAATGCACGTTATTTCAATAAACGTGCAATTTCGTTTCCACTCCGCAACTGCGCGGCTGTTTCTGCAAAAAGATTGCAAGTTTGGATGGAAGAGATGGGACAGGACGTTACCACTAAAGCAATTCTTTAAAAGTTGATATGTATTAAATTACTTTGAAGTATTAAATAATTAAAGCACTAATTAGATATATCGGCGTGTCAGGAAAGAGAAATTAGGATGTGCGTAAAAGAATAATTTGCAGTACGAAATACGATCTCGAGACCTTTTAATTTAGCTTATCTGTTTCTACGTCTCAACACTTATCTACCGGCGCGATATCGGTTCCGAGCTGGTCTCGGTACCATGATGGTGGAATGCCATCTTCCGTGTCAAATTACAAGACACAGACATTTTCAACGGTGACGGTTGAGATTTGCTTTCACTTTGATGTGGCCATTGTGTTTGCGTCTTTTCTTTGACAGACTTCGGCTATCTATTCGAGGAACTTGCATTTTAGTTTTGGATGCGTACTGACATGTACTAAGTCGGCGTTACTCAAAGAAGCTGTGCGTACACGCAGGCACATCCAAGCTGAAAAGTTGTGGTGTTATGTTTTGACGAGCCTAGCTTTATATTAATTTTAGTACCGCAGTAAATTACACTGTGTTTTTGTTATTTTGTTCCATTTTAAAACTTCGATGCATACAACTTTTTTCGTCTTTTCTGTATATAGTAGTAATTTAAGGAGTCCTTATTTGTGTGGTTTGCTATTTTAGAGCTTGCGAGATCTTAGGTAAGGGAATTGCGAATACAATTAATATTTTTGTTACTTTCGTGGTGTCATTCTCAAAGTAGGTCATTTCTGGAGTAAGCTTACCGTAGTCAGAAAATTATCATCCTTATCTTCTTCATCATAATAATTAAAACGGAAAATATTATTCCAAACAGAAAAAAATTTGATTCAGGTAAGCTTTAATCCTTTTTTTAGACCCAGGAGCTATCTTCCCTTCCAGTCATTACTGACCATAGGAGCGTACCCCCCGAAATAACTTTCGGGGGCACGAGGTTGGGCAATTGTAGATCAAGCTGTTGCCCATGCAGCGAGACCTGGCCTGGAAGTCAGAGGAACGGTCTGGCCGTTTCAGTCTGACACCAGTAGCAACCGCCTGTCATCAGTAGGATACGGTACTTGCCCTCGTAGACATGGTAAGCATGTAATAGCTCTAGAATTGCCACGGTTATCCAAATAGGATCGTGTCATCTAAGGAACCTCGACTGATTTAATGAGCCATTCGCGGTTTCACTGCAAGACAGTGATCCAGGACTATATATATATATATATATATATATATATATATATATATACATATATATACATATATATATATATATATATATATATATATATATATATATATATATATATATATATATATATATATATATACATATATATACATATATATACATATATATATATAGCGTATAGGCAGCGCAGACTACGCTGGCTTGGCCATGTCCGCCCCATGCAAAATGGTCGCATCCCCAAAGAAATTTTCTACGAACAACTGGCAGATGGCAAAAGAACAGCCCAGTGACAGCAGCTGAGGTTCAAAGATGTGTGTAAGAGAAACATGGAGACGTTGGACATAAATCCAGCAACTTAATGAGGATGAAGCTTCCGATCGCACTAAATGGAGATGCTCCCTACGGGGTCACCTCATATTAACCGAAAAGAAGCTCTAACAACAAGCAGAGGAGAAAAGATCACGCATAAAGGAACACCGGACAAATAACAACTGAGGGCTATCACCCCAGGGACATATTCCTAATCAGTTATGACTGAAGGAGCTACTACCAAAAAAGAAAACAATTAAGCATGGCGCCATCATTACAGCTAGTCTCCTTTCATGAAGCCTGTACCAAAGCAATCAAAGCTCTGCTGCGGTGGTTTCTGTAGCCTGTTGTCTTTCATGGTGAGGTTGCTAGCCCTATACACAACCTCATTTTAGTCGCATCTTACGATTTTCCTGAGGGAGTTATTTCTTTGCCTCCTCAGAGATCCCCGGGGACTGGACGGGGCGGCTGTTTCCTGGTTTTGCTAATTAATCGAGGCTCATCCTTATGACGGTATTGCCTCCCCTGCTTTGCAGTCGTGGTCCAACAGTGGCCAAAACTCACGAGTATCTAATATGGGCTTCAAAGGTATCTACCTTCGCACAAGATTACTCTTGGCAGAGATGTAAATAGAAGAAACAAAACGCTTCTATCTCCAGGAAGTCTTCACAAAATATTCAGAATAAGCGAGAACAATACTGCTTTGGCTGAGTATGTTAACTCTGTAATTCTGCCGACACTTTTGTGAAGGAGTTAAGCACATTAATTTCAGCTCGTTTAAGCCCCCACTCCTGATATACTCAGTGGATTTCTATTATTCTAGTATATCTCTGTTTAGAGTGTGTGTAGTAAATTGACTGAGATAAACGTGCAGTAACTTTAAAATGATTAAATCGAAGTTAAATTTGTATAATTACAAATAACAAAACTTAATAATCACTTAAGTTTTAACAGTTGAAAAATAATTTGAATAGTTATGGATCAAGAAAAGTTATCATCACGGTCGATATGGATTGTGAAATGTTACAAGAAGTTCAAGTGGCAGCATACATTTGAACTTAGCTGCCAATGACGGTTCTGCTCCTTCTTATGGGTTGGTTCTTTTCACACTGCTCACGCTCGTGCCTGATCAAGGTTGTCGGGTGTAGCTCGTTTCCCAGGAAAGTCTACCACGTGGGTCCTTCGTCTTAAAGCTTAGGCCACTGTTCCCTTTTTGTTCCAGAGATAGTACTTTCTGCTGATACCACCAATAACTATGGTAAAAGAATAGAACGACACGCTTTTCTGAGTATGGCGTTTTCCACCCCATAGTCATGGGTTCCTATTTTCCCATACCACCATCCCAATTAATTCAGACTTTACCTTCGATGAGAATTAAATTTAATCCCTCGGGATAAAACTTTCTTTACCTTTAAATAGAATAGCTTTCATAGTTACTTTATATTTAAATGAAAAGGTTAATAATACAGATAGAGTCTGTTTACATATACATCTCCACTGATTGAAAAGTGTTCACAATATAAATTGAATATGTTTTCATTTATGTTTTACACTGATTTGAAAAGTTTGAAACTTCCATTAACTTTAAAATGAATATTTTCACATAGACATTTACACTGGTTTAAAGCTTGAAAACGTACATTAATTTTTAAAGTGAATATGTTTATACGGACATTAACACTGCTTTGAAAAATGTAAGTATTATACTTAGAATGTACATCATTTCTTTCATCTTTCCCTCCCTGCTCCACATGGAACCTGGAACTACTTTATGCTTTTAGTTCTCTTTACGAAACTAGCAATAAAGCAATCACCCACCCGTGCAGTGGTGGTTCATGAATCATCATTCTATACGCTGAGATTGCCAGCCTCAAATGACTGTGACATCCACTAGCGAGTTTCACATTAAAATTCACATGGTAATATATACATAAATATATATATTAGTTCACATGTTAGTAATAAAATATGAAATGTAAATCGCAACTTACGCCAATCCTGGCTCACAGACTATTTGCTCAGATGAATAAAAGAGACTTGAATCGGCCTCTTACACGCGTCTAGGGTGTCGTTAATTTAATAAGTTCCCTCTCTGACTTTGTGTGTGGTCATTCAGTTTCCTCAGTCCCGGTTTCCTTATTTAATATGAAATAGATTTCCTGGGCTATGAAAGTCCGTCCAAAATTCTCAAATAAAAGGTGTCCGGTATGTTTAAGAAGGAATTCTGAATTCTAATTCTTCAGTCTAGCAAGGTCTGGTATCTTGGCGAGCAATTTCCCAAGTGAAATAGCTTGAGAAAATGGTCAGATTATATTCACTGCCTTCTCACACGTTCGTTATGCGCGCCTCACAGGATCAGCCAATCTGATTTCAATCTTTTGCATGACTCATCTAGTGCAAAATTTCAAACATTACTGTAAAGTGTCACTGTAAAGAGTGGTGTAAAGTGTGTTCTCTTTCTTTTGTAAAGCTCCACTATCAATCACTGTAGCATGTTGTTTGTGGTGCCACTACTGTATATGTCCATTGTAGTGTACAGAGTTGTTGAGATCAGGCATGCTCCAGTCTACCCAGCTGTAAATGGGTAACTCACCCTAGTCCTGAGTTAGGGAAGGCAAAGGCAACTGTAAGCAGTAGTTTCCCTCTAAGGCTCCAGGGGAAGCAGGCCCTAAACTTGGTCAATTCAACCGACGCAGGATGGTATATATATGGAGTGGAAGTGTAGAGTGTGATTAACGCGAATGGTGGACTGTTCGTGTTCTGACCAATCTAAGCACTCATTCACTTGTGTCTACAAGGCACCAATGCAGACTGCTGGAATCTTTTTTACACAGTTTATTTAGACGCACACACTGGGACATAACGAGTAAATCATGGGTATATGTTGACACATCAATTTGCAGGCATACATAGTAGATCCCATGTCATGACACATTCATAAATAATGGGTAGTACATCAATAGCTTCCAATGTCATGATACATTATGGCCGCATCCCCTATCTGACTAAACGCGTCAGTGAAGGCGGATCGGTAAGTAACTAAAGTTGCTTTATGTTCACAGTTTATATCATATTATGAAACCACGATAAGGGGTTTCTATCAAAATTGAGATCTCCTTGCCACTGTCCGAATAGTAAGATACATGCCCCGTTCTCTGGACAGTGATTCAAAAATATGATGACAGGAATGTAACATGGCCGCCTTCCTGAGTTGTCGCTCACTCACTCACAGGAGGATATATATAAGCCAAAGTTAATTTGAAATGCATATGAATAATTTCCTAAAGTTTCTCCATACAGTTCTACAGTAATCCAGTTACTTCACGTAGACATAACTGCTGTATGGAAGCCCGTCATCTTCGTCGATACAAACATGACCCTAGCGTTGCGAAGCACAAAATTCCAGCTAGGTCTAACCGACATGAGATCATCAAAAATAGGGTCTGGCATTACCTGGAGTCCGAATCATACATGATACCGTACATTAGGAGAGTCTCTAACACAAACTCTAGTAGAGACACAATCTCCTACAGAAGAAAAACCACTTCATAAATCATTTTTACTTAAGAATGTACCAGCCCTTGAAAATGCGTAACCCGCCATTGTAAACGGTACATCGGAACTCATCACGACTTGTCAAGACAACTCATACTTCCGCTAGAGCGGCATAACAAGAATATAGTCCTGCCTACCCATCCAAAATATACAATATAGGACTGATTCTACTTGTACTAATAATATGTAATACATATGAATTCAGGCCATAAACATAATAAGCAAATTAATCTATTTTCTGGCCCTAACAAATAAGTACGGACATGAGTGCAATATCCATGCGCCGAATCAATATCAAGAACGATTACTCCTATAATCAAAAGTGTAAATCAATCATGAATTATCTCGCTTTACCATAGACAGCATTTTCATACACAAATGAATGAATGTCTATATCTTTTCCATATTAAATAGCCATATCGATTTTTGTAATATGTGCGTCAAAATATGCACGCAACAGATTACCACACCCCTCGGGAAAAAAAAATGGTACATTTTTTTTTTTGAAATACATCTAGGAGCAACATACAATAGGCTCACAACGCACCAATAACAATGCGCAGATGATAAGCATAAGTTTTATGACCTTAGAGAAAGTACTTCTCTAAGTATAAATATTTCCAGAGAGGTGTCACCAACGCATACTACAATATTAGCAATGACACAATTTCCACATTAGTTTATACATAAATTTCATCTAAGATATCTTAACATCATGATCATCAAAGACGAAAAAACATTGAAAGATCAGCGGTGAATAAATATCAATGAACCGCTAAGTAGTGTTACAATCAATATATGATATATTACATATGTGTACACATTTCAACATAGAAACAACTGTATCAAAGTTGTATAACAGTTATGAATCATGTGGGCATCTAGACAAAATATCTGCCATCACATTTTCTGACCCACGGATAGCTCGCACCGAAAAATGAAATGGCTGTAGAGCAATCGCGTATCGCGTTGATCTCGCGCTCTTCAGATTTTTACTCTGAATAGCCGTAAGAGCTTTCTGGTCAGTTTCCACAATGAAATGCGCGCCAAGAAGAAATCTTTGCAGTTTAAGGATTGACCAAACCATAGCCAATAATTCACGGTCTAGGACCGAGTAATTCTACTCTGCGGCATTTAATTTCCGAGAAATATACATCACAGGATGCAGAGTTCCAGAGTACTCTTGCATTAGTGCAGCTCCAATCCCGGTGGATGAAGCGTCACTACGAAGAATAAATGTCTTATCCTTAGAAGGCAATACTAGGATAGGTGAAGTAGAAAACATAGTTTTAACCTTATCCAAAGAGGATTGACATTCTTGAGTCCAATGGACTACATTAGGAGACCCTTTCTTTAGCAAGGAAGAAAGAGGTGACATAATGGAGGACAGATTCGGAATGAATCGTCCATAAAATTGTATTAGACCTAAGAGACTTCGCACTTGCTTTTTAGTCTTAGGAATAGAAATGTTAAGTATCTTACTTGTATTATGGTCTTCTGTTTTTAGGAACCCATGACCAACACGGTGTCCTAAGAAAGATATTTCGCTAAAACCAATACATGCTTTCGATGGTTTCGCTGTCAGGTTATGCTCGCGTAAGATAGACAATAGTTCATTTATCCCATTATAGTGATCGTTCCAAGTATCACTGAAAAGACAGATGTCATCAAGATACGCAATGACATCTGAGCGATGAGATAGGATTCGACGCATCATGCGTACAAATGTTGCAGGGGCGTTCATAAGACCGAAAGGCATGAAATTCCATTGGAATAGACCCCTAGGCGTCGAAAAAGCAGTAAACGGTTTGGCGTGTTCGGATAGTGGAACTTGCCAATATCCCTTAGACAAATCGAGTTTAGTAAAGAAATGAGAATTCGATAGTCTCGTAAGTAGCTCTTCTAGTAAAGGCATAGGTTCAGCATCAAATTTAGTCACTTGATTCAATTTGCGATAATCCACGCAAAGACGTATGTTATTGTCTTTTTTTCGTACAATAACCATCGGCGAAGAATATGCTGATGTGGATGGTTCAATAATTTTTAACTCTATCATCTCATCTAACTCTTTCTCTACCTGTGCTTGAAAATGTATCGGGATAGGATACGGTCTGACTCTTATAGGACTATGGTCAGTAAGAATAATGTCATGTTGAATGACATCAGTTTGACCAGGAATGTCAGTAAGGACATCCTGAAATTGTTCTAACATAGTAGAAACTTGTTTCTGCTCTCCTGGAGATAATTCTGGAGAAATTGCAACATCTTTCCATGATTCATTAGAGTGAAGAGGAATCATTGGAAAAGGTAAATTTACATCCGAGAAACTCGTTTCCTCATCCTGTATTACTGACAGAGATGAGTACTGTCCATGTTGGACTGGAAAATCGTCCGTTGCCTGGAAAACAGGTTGTAAATAATCAGGACGTTCATGGAATTCCGTGAGCATGTTGATGTGGAAGGTTTTACGCTTCCCGTCAATATCGACGATATAGTCAACATCGGAAACTTTTGATATTATATCGTACGGACCTTTCCAAGAAATAAGAAGTCTATTTTCCCTACAAGGTAGCAAGACAAATGCTTTGTCACCTGGACAAAGTTGTCGCAAACATCTCTTTTTATTGGCAAATTCCCTTGCCTTCTGTTTCGCAAATTCAGAAGAAGCAGTTGCCAATTTGCATGCTTCAATAATCTTGTGTCTAAGTGCGATGACATATTCATAAGAGGATTTTGTGTCATCGACAATATTATCAGCAGTTATAAGATCATGAAGTAAGGACATAGGACCTCGCGGTTTCGCGCCAAAGACAAGTTCAAAGGGAGAAAATCCTGTATGTTCGTTGGCGACCTCTCTATATGCAAAGAGAGCCGCGGGTAAAACCCTATCCCAATCCTGAGGATGATCTTCTGTTATCTTACCTAGTAGGTTTTTCAGAGTTCTATTCAAACGTTCCACCATCCCATTGGACATAGGATGATAAATACTACTCAGCGATCTCTCTATCTTAAGAGTCGACATTACTTGAGACATGGTATCCGATATGAGTTGGGTACCATGGTCGGATAATATTTCTGCTGGAAATCCCAGACGAGAAAATATTAACCAAAGAGCATCTGCGACATCAGCAGTAGTTATGCTCTTTAGAGGAACAGCCTCCGGCCAACGTGTGCACATATCAACACACGTCAAAATAAATTGGTGTCCTCTAGCAGACTTTATCTTAAATGGACCAATGATGTCTATCGCCATTTTTTGAAATGGTCGAATGGGAATGTCTGCAGCCTGAATAGGTGCATCATGGCGTGGACCTCTGGATTTAATCTCTTGACATACTTTACAAGATCGACAATAGATTCGTATGTCCTTATTCACAGCAGGCCAAAAAGAAAGATTGAAGAACTCTAGCTTTAGTACGGGAAAAACCCATATGTCCAGCACACTGCGAATCATGAGCGTGCTGTAAGATTTTAACTCTCATATTTTTAGGCACAAGGATTTGAGAATGAATGGACTTAGCGGAGTCTTGTACCATACGTACAAGTACGCCATTCTTCATCGTAATCCAAGATTTACGATTTGTATCCTTATTCGGATCACCTTTTGTTGCCAGAGTAAAGAATTTCTTTAGAGTAGGATCATCTTCCTGCTGTTTGATAAAGGAATCGTGGGAAATCTCCAAGGGATCATCTTGGATCTGCGCATCATTATCTTCAGAATGTGAAGATTGTGGCATATTAAGAGCTTGAGCCCTAGTGATTACTGCATTAGCAGATTGCATATTAACATTTTCCCAATTAGAAATTTGCTGTGGAGTGCATTCTTTCACTCCATGAATGCGACCGATGATAAGATCAGCGATCGGATTCGGCAAGAGACATGCTTGCACCTCTCCTGTAAAGAAAGGCGTAGCAATATTGATAATGGCAGTGGAGTACTTCTCCAATGTGCCACCAAATGTTACACATTTGACTATATTGCCTGTAGCTCGAGAAGGATTTACGAGTGATTGGCTCACTCCAATGGTAGTGCACCCCGAATCGAAAAGAATTGATACCGGAGTACCATCTATTAGGCCCCTATTAAAGACAAGAGCACCCCTTCCATTATGCGCGATTGACGCATGGAGAGCGGGAAGCGGGTGACCGCAGCTTAAAGTAGAAACTGTGGTTGGATCGAATAATGTTTTGCATTGCGAACACTCAGATGCTCTTGCAAAATCGAAAGCGGAATTTGCTACACTATTGGAGTCTTTTTTATCATTATTCTGATTATCGGTGTCGTGGAACTCCTGTTGTGCAGAGTTAGCCTGGTAATAAGATTTACCATGTCTTTTGTGTTGTGATCTACCTCGGTTATAATTGTCTCTATAATTATTATTGCCTCTGTTATAACCCCTATTTGGGTTTGAATCATAATATTCATGATCATAATCATCACGCTCATTATATTGAGTATCCCTGTAATATTGTTTCTTTTGTCTCCATGAAGCACTTGGGTAGTTCCTATAGCTACTCCCTTTTCGAGAATTTCTAAAATTATGGGTACCCCTCGCGTGTCGAGGACTATCAGCCCGATTCCAGTTCTTCGAAGAAGAACCCTGATTTGAGTGGTTATCTTGGTTTTGATACTTATTCCAATTAACCTTTTTATCAAATTTATTTTTAGCTCCTTGGAGTTTGTGTGAGTAATTCTGATTATATTCTGTTGCCGAAGCAACTGGCATACTCTCTTTAATGTTAGAGTTACTAAGAATCATGTCAGGGTGTGCCGTGGCATACTGGTCACAATATTCTTCCATTTGCTTTAATGTACTAGGTTTACGCTCATGTAAGAACTCTAGGAATGATTTATTTACAGAAGACATGACCTTGTCTCTTAGCAATAAATCCGTAAGACCATCAAATGTTTTCTCTGTTTTGGATAATTCAATCCATCGTGAAAGTGTAATTCGTGCTTTTGAGATGAATTCTGAGAATTCTACACCTACCTCAGGTCTCATTGTTTTAAACAAAAGACGATAACCTTCCTCAGACAGCTGATATTTCTTTATCAAAGCTGCCCTAACAGCATCATAATTATCCTTGTCGGCCTCTTCAACGAAATATAACTTACTCAGAGATTCCCCTTTTAGATTTTCAGACAACTGATTCACATACTGTGATTTGTCAACATTATGAGCTCGACAAGCACGTTCAAATCTAGAAAGCCAAAATGTTATGTCATCACTGGTAGGGTTGAACGCTGGTACCTTGACCTTGTACACAAAGGGTTTACCATTACCACTAGATGCCTGATTAACATTACTCATACTTGTCAATTTTAATTTCTCTAACTCAAATTCATGTTCTCTTATTGCTTTTCTCTCTTCAGCTTCTCTATCTGTGGTAAAATCTGCGAGGATAATTACTCATTTCTATGGATTTTAGTCATAAAAACAACAATAAATAAAACCAGCCCGATTGTGTCTGACGGAATTGCTCTCACACGCCCGCCACTGCCTTTTGTGCAGTGCGAAAAGCCTATAGCATATATAATATACAACGCGTTGCAGTTTCGGTTTCGCCAACGTACTACCGATGTTTAAACTTGTAAGATCTGCTGCATACACGGCCGCCTAACCGATAAAATTAACTAATTGGCGGAAGAGCGCCGCACAATACTATCTGAATTAACGTAATATTTTGTTTTTAACAGGTTAATCAGTAGTAAGTCTTACAATTTGGTAGTGAAACACGATAAAATTCAAATCATAAAACCCAACTTGTTAACCCGCCACGTCTAACACCCGATTTGCCTGCCACACTCTGCCATGCGTATCTACACTCGGCGGCAAACGCCATCGGAGGCAAACACACAGACAGTTTGTCCCCACTCGTTGTAGAATTACTGGCGTCACTAAAACAAGTAGTATTTGAATCACATAGGCTAAGCGGGAGAGGAGAAAGGAGGAAATGGTGGTCTTGTGTAAAATATTATTTGACGAACGAACAGTGACAAAAATGAAAATCTTTATTAATAGGAAACTGAACATAAAACTTATATGATAAGATAGCTGAGACTCCCCTAAGCAAGAATATGTTTTAAATAATATGATAGCCCCAGTATTAGTGAAGTTATGAAGGAAAAATAAAATGTCCAAGACGGTAGACCAGACAGACAGTCAACCTTACTTGAATTTTTCATAACGTTAAAGGGACGATCGCGTAGAAAGAGGCATTGAGGTGAATATTCAAATTCGCTTGAGTACAGAGAGTATAGGGTGAGAAGGGGGGGCGATAGTAATTTGGTTCTCAACGAAACATTGTTGTAATGGCAACTAACATAGGCTAGCCAATTAAATAGCAGACGCGGTGTAGTTTGGAATTGTTTTTTTGTTTTTCAAAACTGCATTTTGAAATCTGGTAGTCGCCAGCTTCTGATTGGCTAGTGGTACCCAATATTAGCAAGGGGTTTTCCTTATTCAATTGCCAGTTGTCAAAAATAACTTACATTAAACATTTTGCTGAGATTCAGCTGTGGTAAATTTAAAGTAAAATAAATATTTCCCAGCCTGAGACCAGTGCAGAGTGAAACTGCGGCCATTGCTTTGCAAGTCAGCATCATTTGTTTATATTTCTTGAATTGTGGTAAGGACGATTTATGAATTATTCTGTTTAATTCCACAGCAAACAAAATTGGGTATTGATATTGAGGAAAATGAAGAACATGTCGGTAGTAGACATTGTTGAGTCCTCATCTTAAAATGTATCTAATTGATGTATGTTGTCATGATTATGCTGTTATATTATTATAGTAGTAAGCCTCTGTGTTCTATGAACACTAGTTACATGCCTGAAGCATTTATAATATAAAAAGAAAAGAGAAAATCATACCAACGGAAATGTGGTTACCCCACATTATTGTATTGAGGAAAAAAGATGTAAAGGTACAGTGGCGTATCTGCCATAGGGACCTGAGGTGTGGTCACAGCAAGGAGGGAGTCAAACAAAGTTAGGGGCTTGTGCACATGTACGGCACGCAAGGCTGACCCCATATCCTGGTAGGAAAATATTAAATAATCTCAGTGAGTAGATGTAAAGCCAGGGTATCCTTTTGTTCCAGCGTTTTATTCCCTGTTACCGACTGGTGGCAGGAAGCCAGCTGAAAGTGAATACAGCCCTCAAGCCTCCATCCAGTCATTTCTACTATTATAAGAACACGGAGGAGCTTGAACGAGTGAAAGAGTCTGCATCTTCAGGAGAGAATTTCCTTATAAATAACCCCAGGTGATGTGCCATACATCTGGGTACATCTGACACTTTTTGTAAAAAAGTAACATTCACTGAGTTTCCCTATGATATTCAGGAATTTCAAGGGGTATGATGACACAACAGCCCCTCATACACAGTGACTCTCCCTTTATAGGATTACAGTAGTAGCTGTGAACTGTTCTTCAGTGAAAAATATATCTTGATTTTAGTTGTGTGGACAGAAAGTCCAGTTGTTTTATTACCCTCTTTCTGTAAACTATCTTGTCCTTATTTTCAAGACCTGTCCAAAAGATATAACTGGACAGGCAGATTAAATTGTAATATTCAGTTCAAAAGAAAACTTAACACCTGTTTTATTAACTTTCTCATAGAAAAGTAAAGTGTTTGTGTGTTGTGTACTATCATCTCATTTCTCCCCTAGACAATAGGTACATCATACACCCTACACTAGAGCCAACAGAGAGACCGTGTGAGATCTAGGGAGGTAGCGTTAGGTTCCCTGTACACAATTCATCATCATCATTTATAGAATCAGGGACCTACATTTGCTTGACCTCGCACGGTTACTGCATGCACTTATTTCACTCTTTGTTAGGATACCATCATAACCTCCCCAGCAAATCATCTTTATTTGCTACATAAATTGGTAGGCTTGTCCGAGATTGAACTTTCTACATAAATTGGGGACAGTCTAATTTTCCCAGGAAATCCCCATATAATATATTTGCCCAAGATTTTGGGAAGTGAAGAAAGTGTCAGAAACCCAGATTTAATTAAATAAATTTATAATTAGTTATATTTAGAAACTTTGTTAGTACATTTTTCAGGATGGCAGATCTGGCCAAGTTTCGCTCTGCAGCTGTGCAAGCGGCGAGAGATATGAATATGGAGGGACAAATTTTGGTTGATTATGTCACCTCAGAATGTGACAAATTTATTACTAGGGAAGAACATAGGTTAGCTGAGGAAAGGAGAGTGCAGTTAGAAGATGCTAGGGAGACTAAGAAATTAGAGGCTGATCGAGAGGCTGAGATAAAGAGGCTGCAGTTGGAGGAGAAGAAACTTGAGGCTGAGAAGGAGGCAAAGAAACTTGAACTCGAGGCTGAGAAGGAGGAAAAACGTCTACACAGGGAGGCGGAACGAGAGAAAGAAGAAAGAAGATTGGAGGCGGAAAGGGAAGATAAACGGTTACAGAGGGAACATGAGTTACGACTAAGGGAGCTAGAGCTACAAGGCCATGCTCCGGAAAATGGAACTAGCCCTTCCACTTCCGACTCCGCTGCAAGCCAGGGGGCCTCGTCATCAGCCATGGGGTTCCACTTAGATTATTTTATAGAAAAAGATGATGATATTGAGTCGTATCTAAGCAGATACGAAATATTAGCCACTACTTATGGGTTGGAAAGAGAAAAATGGGGAGTAAAGTTGTCTCAAGGACTTCGCGGTACAGCTTACGAAGTTTTTTCTAAAATGAGTAGGGGTGACCAGGACAACTATGACATGTTGAAGCAAGCTCTTCTGTTAAGATACGAAAAGAACGGAGAATTTTATAGAAAGAAATTTAGGAATGCCAGGCTACTGTCGGGTGAGACCTATCACCAGTTCTCCGCCCGGTTGGAAACGTATATGGAGAAATGGGCTTCTTTGGGGAAAACCCAAGATCTCAAAGAGATGATACTCATTGAGCAGATGAGAGAGTCCATGGCTCCAGACATGAGAAAGTTTCTCATGGAACAGGGTGCGGAGAGACTGGAGGAAATAATAAATGTCGCTGAAAGGTATCATGCAGCCCAGGCAGAGGTAGCTGGTATTAAAAAGAAACCAGTAGATCAGTTTAAGGCTCCTCAAACCCATAATAAATTTGATAACAGAGGTAAGCAGAACTTCGATAGGCCTCGAAATGATTATAAAAATAAAACCGCACAATTCAAGGACAGAAGGAATGAGGAAAGAAAACCTCATCATCAAAGTAGATGGTATTGTACTTATTGTAAGAAGGAGGGACATGACATTAAGTATTGTAAAAGTAAACCTGCTGGATTTGCTGCTATGAAAAGGGGAAAACAGGAGGGAAAGGACAAACCTGCTGAACAGCAGGAACCTTATCACCCCCCAGTTTGCGAGGATGTTGTATGCAATGATGTCACCATAAGGTGCCTCTATGATACAGGTTTGGATTTTGAGGCTGTGGTGAGCTCGCACTTGGTGAACCCAGATCAGTATACCACAGAAACAGTGGAGATACAAGGGGCGACCAAGGACCTACCCCTCATGAAACTTCCCATTGCCAGGATACAAGTGAAGACTCGCTATGTGGAAGGGATAATCAGAGCAGCAGTGATAGACGCACCCATCTACCCTCTGATATTGGGGTGTCGTTATGTCTACTTGGGAAATCCAACGAGACCTGTGGTCTTGGCAGCAGTCCAGACCCGATCACAATCCAGAAAGGAAGAAGATGAACCTATAAATACTCATCCCGAAGAGATGAGAAAGGCACAGGCTGAAGATAAGTCACTGAAGCTGTGCTATAAGAAACTCCCAAAGAGCCATACTCCTCCAAATAAAGGAGAATTCTATATGAAGAATAAATTGCTATACAGGAAGGCCGGCACTGGTGCAGCTGGTCATGGTCAGCTGGTCCTTCCTAAATCATATAGAGAAAAAGTGATGGAGTTAGGTCATGCTATCCCCTTCAGTGGTCACATGGGGATTAGTGCAACAGGACAGCGTATAGCTTGTCATTATTTCTGGCCAGGGATAACGGAAGACATAAAGAGATACGTACACTCCTGCCCCGAATGCCAGAGAGTAGCTCCAAAGCATTGGACTGCTCCCGCAACTCTTGGGGAAATGCCCATAGTGGGAACCCCTTTTGAGAGAGTTGCTGTGGATATTGTGGGACCTCTCACTCGGACCAAGAGGAGGAACAGTTACATCCTTACTCTGGTAGACACTTGTTCTATGTGGGGAGAGGCGGTAGCCCTGTCATCAATCGATTCGAAACATGTGGCAGAGGCATTACTTACGATATTCACAAGGTTAGGTTTCCCGCATCAAATCTTGACAGATAATGGCTCTCAGTTCAAGGGGAAACTAACTGAAGAGGTGTTCAGGTTGTTTCAAGCCAAGCACTTTCATTGTAGCCCGTACCATCCCCAAGGGAACGGCCAGGTAGAGAGGTTCAATGGGACTCTCATTTCTATCCTGAGAAAGCTGGCACATGAGAAACCTGACACGTGGGACCACTACTTGCCCGCCGCCCTGTTTGCGTACCGGGAAGTACCACATAATTCCACCGGAATGGCCCCCGCAACACTGTTATTTGGTAGGCCAATAAAAGGTCCGTTAGAAGCTTTGTTAAGGACCTGGACTGATGAGAAGGCAGAGGAGACTGTTACCTCATCTTATCAATACGTGAACGAACTGACCAATCGTTTACAAACCGGTTGGAAACTGGCAAATGAAAATTTGAGACAAGCCAGGAAAAAGCATGCTGCTTATTATAATCGAAAAGCGAAGGATAGGGAACTTGCTGTGGGGGAGAAGGTACTTCTTCTATTGCCCAGCAGCAATAATAAACTTCAGATCGGATGGCAAGGACCATACACAGTTTTGGAAAAGGTATCCAGAACCAATTATAAGATAGACAAAAAGGGAAAGGAAAAAGTCTATCATGTGAACCTGTTGAAGAAATATCTGGACAGACAAATCCAGGAAGGGACACACTTATTGGCCTTGTCTATTGCAACCGAAATGAAAAATGACCCTCTCTCCTCATTTGAATATCCACTGAAAACCAGTGAAACGTTTGAGCAGGTGAAAATCAGCAATCACTTGACAAAAGGGCAGAAGGAGAAGGTTCGACAGATCCTTGAGAAACATACAGATGTGTTGACAGATAAACCGGGTAACACCCATTTGTTGGAATATGATATGAAACTACTAGACCAAACACCTATCTGTATGAGGCCCTATTCTATTCCATTCGCTAAGGAGAAAGCTTTAAAAGAGGAGATAGATTATTTGTTACAAGAAGGGATTATTTCTCATAGTGAGTCTCCTTATAGTTCCTGCGTGGTTCTGTTGCGGAAACCATCAGGAGAACATAGACTGTGTATAGATTACAGGAAACTGAATGCTGTCACAGAAGGTCAGGTGGATCCATTACCTGATACTACTCAACTATTTGCCAGGCTGAACAAGGCAAAATATTTTTCTAAGGTGGATCTTAGCAAGGGCTATTACCAAATTCCAGTAAAGCCTGAGGTTCGACCTTATTTAGCATTTAGCACCTCGGAAGGTCATTATGAGTTCAACATGTTGCCGTTTGGGTTGAAAAATGCTCCGAGTGTGTTTTCAAGGATGATGCGAAAACTGCTGGATCCCCTGAAAAATCCATGTATTTCGAATTTTATGGACGATATCCTCATTGCTACGGAAACATTTGAGGAACACGTTACCTCTTTGAATATGCTGTTAGATAGACTCAGAGAGGCTAACTTAACCGCCAGGCCAACAAAATGTTGTATAGGTTGTAAAGAGTTGGAATTCTTGGGACATACTGTGCATCAGGGTAGCATGACCCCTGATCCCAAGAATCTGGAAAAATTGAAAAAAGCTCCTCGACCCCAAACAAAGAAAGACGTGCGATCTTTCGTGTCGTTGTGTGGTTTTTACCAAAAGTACATTAAAAATTTTAACTCTATATGTGCTCCGCTGACAGATTTAACTCGTAAAGGTCAACCTGATAAAATAATTTGGTCTGCTCAGTGCGAATTAGTTTACCAAGAGTTGAAGGAAAAACTTACAAGCAGGCCAGTATTGCAATTGCCTGACTTAACTCAAGAATTTATTGTGAGAAGTGACGCAAGCAATGTGGGCCTAGGTGCTACATTGTTGCAAAGGTCTTCCTCACCAGATGGGGAATTGAAACCAGTCGCTTATGCTAGCCGCAAGTTGAACAAGGCGGAAAAAAATTATTCAACAAGTGAAAAGGAATGTCTCGCTTTGATATGGTCTATAAAGAAATTTCAGATTTATTTATATGGCAGGACATTTGTGGTCCAAACGGATCATTCACCTCTTGTGTTCCTGTCACAAGCGAAGCATGAAAATTCCAGATTATTGAGATGGTCTTTATTACTGCAGCCATACTCATTCCGGATAGATTATATCCCGGGTCCGACGAATGTGGGTGCCGACTTTTTAAGCAGACATCCATGTGATGAAAATCAGAGAAACGCATAAGACTTCATTGAGCTAAGTTATCTCGCAGATAATAACCTGCATAGTGATGCATGTTTAAGAGGGGAGGTGTGTGGTAAAATCTGCGAGGATAATTACTCATTTCTATGGATTTTAGTCATAAAAACAACAATAAATAAAACCAGCCCGATTGTGTCTGACGGAATTGCTCTCACACGCCCGCCACTGCCTTTTGTGCAGTGCGAAAAGCCTATAGCATATATAATATACAACGCGTTGCATTTTCGGTTTCGCCAACGTACTACCGATGTTTAAACTTGTAAGATCTGCTGCATACACGGCCGCCTAACCGATAAAATTAATTAATTGGCGGAAGAGCGCCGCACAATACTATCTGAATTAACGTAATATTTTGTTTTTAACAGGTTAATCAGTAGTAAGTCTTACAATTTGGTAGTGAAACACGATAAAATTCAAATCATAAAACCCAACTTGTTAACCCGCCACGTCTAACACCCGATTTGCCTGCCACACTCTGCCATGCGTATCTACACGCGGCGGCAAACGCCATCGGAGGCAAACACACAGACAGTTTGTCCCCACTCGTTGTAGAATTACTGGCGTCACTAAAACAAGTAGTATTTGAATCACATAGGCTAAGCGGGAGAGGAGAAAGGAGGAAATGGTGGTCTTGTGTAAAATATTATTTGACGAACGAACAGTGACAAAAATGAAAATCTTTATTAATAGGAAACTGAACATAAAACTTATATGATAAGATAGCTGAGACTCCCCTAAGCAAGAATATGTTTTAAATAATATGATAGCCCCAGTATTAGTGAAGTTATGAAGGAAAAATAAAATGTCCAAGACGGTAGACCAGACAGACAGTCAACCTTACTTGAATTTTTCATAACGTTAAAGGGACGATCGCGTAGAAAGAGGCATTGAGGTGAATATTCAAATTCGCTTGAGTACAGAGAGTATAGGGTGAGAAGGGGGGGCGATAGTAATTTGGTTATCAACGAAACATTTTTGTTGTAATGGCAACTAACATAGGCTAGCCAATTAAATAGCAGACGCGGTGTAGTTTGGAATTGTTTTTTTGTTTTTCAAAACTGCATTTTGAAATCTGGTAGTCGCCAGCTTCTGATTGGCTAGTGGTACCCAATATTAGCAAGGGGTTTTCCTTATTCAATTGCCAGTTGTCAAAAATAACTTACATTAAACATTTTGCTGAGATTCAGCTGTGGTAAATTTAAAGTAAAATAAATATTTCCCAGCCTGAGACCAGTGCAGAGTGAAACTGCGGCCATTGCTTTGCAAGTCAGCATCATTTGTTTATATTTCTTGAATTGTGGTAAGGACGATTTATGAATTATTCTGTTTAATTCCACAGCAAACAAAATTGGGTATTGATATTGAGGAAAATGAAGAACATGTCGGTAGTAGACATTGTTGAGTCCTCATCTTAAAATGTATCTAATTGATGTATGTTGTCATGATTATGCTGTTATATTATTATAGTAGTAAGCCTCTGTGTTCTATGAACACTATTTACATGCCTGAAGCATTTATAATATAAAAAGAAAAGAGAAAATCATACCAACGGAAATGTGGTTACCCCACATTATTGTATTGAGGAAAAAAGATGTAAAGGTACAGTGGCGTATCTGCCATAGGGACCTGAGGTGTGGTCACAGCAAGGAGGGAGTCAAACAAAGTTAGGGGCTTGTGCACATGTACGGCACGCAAGGCTGACCCCATATCCTGGTAGGAAAATATTAAATAATCTCAGTGAGTAGATGTAAAGCCAGGGTATCCTTTTGTTCCAGCGTTTTATTCCCTGTTACCGACTGGTGGCAGGAAGCCAGCTGAAAGTGAATACAGCCCTCAAGCCTCCATCCAGTCATTTCTACTATTATAAGAACACGGAGGAGCTTGAACGAGTGAAAGAGTCTGCATCTTCAGGAGAGAATTTCCTTATAAATAACCCCAGGTGATGTGCCATACATCTGGGTACATCTGACACTTTTTGTAAAAAAGTAACATTCACTGAGTTTCCCTATGATATTCAGGAATTTCAAGGGGTATGATGACACAACAGCCCCTCATACACAGTGACTCTCCCTTTATAGGATTACAGTAGTAGCTGTGAACTGTTCTTCAGTGAAAAATATATCTTGATTTTAGTTGTGTGGACAGAAAGTCCAGTTGTTTTATTACCCTCTTTCTGTAAACTATCTTGTCCTTATTTTCAAGACCTGTCCAAAAGATATAACTGGACAGGCAGATTAAATTGTAATATTCAGTTCAAAAGAAAACTTAACACCTGTTTTATTAACTTTCTCATAGAAAAGTAAAGTGTTTGTGTGTTGTGTACTATCATCTCATTTCTCCCCTAGACAATAGGTACATCATACACCCTACACTAGAGCCAACAGAGAGACCGTGTGAGATCTAGGGAGGTAGCGTTAGGTTCCCTGTACACAATTCATCATCATCATTTATAGAATCAGGGACCTACATTTGCTTGACCTCGCACGGTTACTGCATGCACTTATTTCACTCTTTGTTAGGATACCATCATAACCTCCCCAGCAAATCATCTTTATTTGCTACACTATCTAATCTTTTCTGTTCTGCAGCCGCTTCTAATTTTTTCTGTTCTGCAGCAGCTTCTAATTTCTTCTGTTCTGCAGCAACTTCTAATTTTTTCTGTTCAGCTGCAGCAGCAGCTTCTAATTTCTTCTGTTCTGCATCAAATCTCCTTTCCTCCACTTGCATCTGCAATTTCTTTAGTTCAGCAGCAGTATCAGCTTCTTTTTCTAATCTTTTTTCTTCAGCCAGAGCTTTTCTCTCTTCAGCAGCAGCAGCAGCTTTTCTGTCTTCAGCTTGCATCTGCAATCTGAAATTCTCAGCATCTATCTTCTTTAGTTCAACTTCTGCTTTCAGTACTTCTGACTTTAATGCAATAGCAAATTGAGCAGTTGTCCATTCTTCTAACTCTTTTCCAGTCTTATCAAGAGATTTTCCTTGTGCAATAAAGTAATCTAATGTAGACATCTTGTCTTCTTAAATCAGAAACCTGAAAAAGTAAATAAATTACCTTATTTCACTTTAATGGGAGACAAGTCTATACCATAGACTTAGTCTTAGTGAAAAACTTGTATGGTTATTTTGTTTATAATAACCAATGATAACTTGAGTACCTGTGGACAACAATAACTGTATATCTCAAATACTGTGGGAGACAAACCTTACAAAGGTCTTGTATACCTTAATGTAATCAATGGTCACTTGAGTACCTGTGGAAAATAATATTTCCTATACCAATCACTTTGGGAGACAAGCCTTACAAAGGTCTTGTACACTTTGTTTTATAACAATAATAATCATAAAGTACTGATCTGTACTATAATATAAGTGTATTCAACTATACCTCCTATGTCATATGTCAACTAAAGACATTACAAAGGACAAACAAGAAAAGACAATCTGAAAACATTTGCAGAGATCAAATTAAATTAAATAGGAGAAATGAAAAAAATGATCACAGAATCTGTGATGATAACTGCAATAAGATAACAAGACAAATAACGCCACAGTGTATAAACATAAGGGTGTAAAGAACTGAAATGAAAGGAAAGATGAGACCTACAATTATACAAACAAATCAAACAAAAATAAAGAACAGAAAAATATTACAAATACAAATATGAACACAGTCATCACAGCTAACAAATATTTGCAAACAATGTTGCATGCAAATTTCAATTAAGAAATTGCTCCCTATAGAACGCCAGAACAAGACCAATATCACTTGGTATTTCCTGTTCTAGTCACCTCCCATCCAGGCCCGCAAACACATAACAATCACACATATAAACAAATAATATATAAACATAAATACATATAAATCATAAATGTGTACATTATATACTGAAATGTGTTGCAGTTGCAGTGTATTGTACTGTATGCTCAGTTTTAACAAATTAGACTACCACTTTATTGAGTAATAGATTTGCTTTCTAACTATTACACTGTAAAAATTTTTTGAGCACATTAGAAGATCCAACGATGAAATTTGCACTTTATGTTCAACATTGCTCTTCTATTACAGCAGGATAAACAATCACTAGTTTAGAACACTGACTGTACTGTGCCAAATGTCAACAAGTGCTGACCCAGATATTGCTACACTTGTCAGAACAGGTCAAGCTGACATTGATTGTATAGCTGTCCTACTGGTGTTGATGTGGTCAAACAAATGTTCTTGCAACTGTAAAATGTGATTCTCAACACAACAAGACTGCGTAGGCTGGACCCAGGAATCTGGCCCACCACTGTAAAGTGTCACTGTAAAGAGTGGTGTAAAGTGTGTTCTCTTTCTTTTGTAAAGCTCCACTATCAATCACTGTAGCATGTTGTTTGTGGTGCCACTACTGTATATGTCCATTGTAGTGTACAGAGTTGTTGAGATCAGGCATGCTCCAGTCTACCCAGCTGTAAATGGGTAACTCACCCTAGTCCTGAGTTAGGGAAGGCAAAGGCAACTGTAAGCAGTAGTTTCCCTCTAAGGCTCCAGGGGAAGCAGGCCCTAAACTTGGTCAATTCAACCGACGCAGGATGGTGTATATATGGAGTGGAAGTGTAGAGTGTGATTAACGCGAATGGTGGACTGTTCGTGTTCTGACCAATCTAAGCACTCATTCACTTGTGTCTACAAGGCACCAATGCAGACTGCTGGAATCTTTTTTACACAGTTTATTTAGACGCACACACTGGGACATAACGAGTAAATCATGGGTATATGTTGACACATCAATTTGCAGGCATACATAGTAGATCCCATGTCATGACACATTCATATATCATGGGTAGTACATCAATAGCTTCCAATGTTATCATACATTATGGCCGCATCCCCTATCTGACTAAACGCGTCAGTGAAGGCGGATCGGTAAGTAACTAAAGTTGCTTTATGTTCACAGTTTATATCATATTATGAAACCACGATAAGGGGTTTCTATCAAAATTGAGATCTCCTTGCCACTGTCCGAATAGTAAGATACATGCCCCGTTCTCTGGACAGTGATTCAAAAATATGATGACAGGAATGTAACATGGCCGCCTTCCTGAGTTGTCGCTCACTCACTCACAGGAGGATATATATAAGCCAAAGTTAATTTGAAATGCATATGAATAATTTCCTAAAGTTTCTCCATACAGTTCTACAGTAATCCAGTTACTTCACGTAGACATAACTGCTGTATGGAAGCCCGTCATCTTCGTCGATACAAACATGACCCTAGCGTTGCGAAGCACAATATTCCAGCTAGGTCTAACCGACATGAGATCATCAAAAATAGGGTCTGGCATTACCTGGAGTCCGAATCATACATGATACCGTACATTAGGAGAGTCTCTAACACAAACTCTAGTAGAGACACAATCTCCTACAGAAGAAAAACCACTTCATAAATCATTTTTACTTAAGAATGTACCAGCCCTTGAAAATGCGTAACCCGCCATTGTAAACGGTACATCGGAACTCATCACGACTTGTCAAGACAACTCCTACTTCCGCTAGAGCGGCATAACAAGAATATAGTCCTGCCTACCCATCCAAAATATACAATATAGGACTGATTCTACTTGTACTAATAATATGTAATACATATGAATTCAGGCCATAAACATAATAAGCAAATTAATCTATTTTCTGGCCCGAACAAATAAGTACGAACATGAGTGCAATATCCATGCGCCGAATCAATATCAAGAACGATTACTCCTATAATCAAAAGTGTAAATCAATCATGAATTATCTAGCTTTACCATAGACAGCATTCTCATACACAAATGAATGAATGTCTATATCTTTTCCATATTAAATAGCCATATCGATTTTTGTAATATGTGCGTCAAAATATGCACGCAACAATTACTTTTCTGAAAATGGGCGGTAAACATCCGGTTGCCCCGTGTACCAACTTACGAACATGTCAGTAAACTCATATAACAACGTGTTCCCAATGTAACAATCATTACGTTTATAAGAAAGTAATCTCTTATCTGTGTTTGTTAATCAGTTGTCTCCCCGTATTCCAAGCTTTGGTAATGCGCGTACCCGTGTCTTATCAGTGGTTAAGCACTGCGCTGAGTCGATTTACGTGTTAATCTGTGTACTGATATCGCTGCGCCCACGATAGCTAACATGGTTAGGTCGCTGCCACTCCTTGCAACGCAGGGAGAAATGGATAACAACCAGACATGTCTACTTATCCCTGAGAAGGGTGTAAGAAGTAAAATACATAATATCTGCTACACATAGCAGAAAAAGAAAGAAAGAAAGTGCGACAAATGAAAGCACACAATAAAATCAGTACCATAAATGTACCGATACTGACGGAGTGAAACAAAGATCGACGATGATCGCCCCATTTTGTGACAATCATCATAGATTCAAAACCAAACCAAATTTTTCTTTATTTTTCCATATATTCCATAACTGTCAGTGATGTATATATATATATATATATATATATATATATATATATATATATATATATATATATATATATATATATATATATATATAATGCGAGGGGAAAGGGGGGGGGGGGCTAATCTTTAAATTCTTATTAAAAATTGTTTAGGAACGTTTTATCTCACTACGGTAATTACAGGTCACGCCCCTTCGCTGACAAGTACCGAAAGTGGATGTTCGTGATTATCCATATCGAGGCCCACTGCTGTGTGTACGTCTGCCGTGTTCGGTCTACGTTTTATAATAGGAAAGTTAAAAAATAGGAATGTATACTGAACTTTCTGAAACGAGGCTGCACATCTTTTTCAAGTGTTTGGTGAAGGAAAGATATATTTAATAAAGCTTTGTATGTGTATACATGTGTGTATTAGTGTGTGTGTGTGATTTGATTTTTTTTTTGGGTGGGCTTGCTTTAGCTAGGCGCGCCCTGTTCAACATAGATATAGAGGCCGTTGGTCATATTAAGGCATACGTACGAATAAGAAAAACAGTGTGTCCTGGTACTTAGCGTATGCTTGAGGGAAGCATAGATTTGGTAACTAGGAATAAATTACCGCGACGTGGATAATTTCAAGTGTAGTTTTATTTTGTACATTTATTTGGGGTTAAAAAAAGGGGAGATTAAAGATCAAAAGTAAATCGTGTCAATTTAGCCGTTAGACAAGCTACGATAAGAATTAGATTTATAGTTTTTAACCCAGATTATTGAGAGTGTCCGATTGGCAGAGTGGTTAGAGCTCAGGTCTCTCGTGGCAAAGGTGGTGGGTTCAAATCACGGTACCGACACGCGCCAGTCTGCTGTAAACGAGTATCGGACTTTGAATTAGAGAAGGTCACTGGTCACCCCCACCTCTCGATGCTTGATCTAGTATGGGTGAAGTCTCTAACACTTCTCTTCTATACGGCAGTATCTGCTATGGGATTACCTTTACCCAGATTAGAACTAGATTCTGTAGTTTTACCCAGTTTGTATTTCATATATATAAAACAACTTGGTTGAAAGTGACTCACTTAAAGCGGTTGTTTTGGATCTGCTTCAAAGATGCCTCAATATATGAGGATCATAGAAAGTACACATGGCCGTAACCAGTCTCATTGTCGGAAGAAAAAAAAAAAACTCTGTGGAGATGCAAATGTCCTGGAGCTGACCGCTGCTTTCTTTGAAAATATTTAAGTTGACGTCTGAGAGTGTACGAATAAGAAGAAGTAGGGTCTCTCACGTGCAAATTTCTCCACTTTGTTTTCTTTTAATTGTTTTTATTTTTTTGTTTGTTTTGTTTTTTGTTTTGTTTTGTTAAAGTTTTGGTTTGGTTTGTCCCCACGGACTATCTTCATTTCACAAGAACTCCTCTATCAGTGCTCTGATCTCCGCCCCTAGATCACAAAGGAGGATCTCTGCACAGTGCACGAACTCCCCTATCCATGTGCAGTGTCCCCACTATGGGTGCTCTCGAGGCCAGTCTGTCAACTCTGTCATTGCCACGTACCTCTGCATGACCAGGACAGTAGATCCACACCAGTTCTTCAAGACTTAAGGATTCTATTGATGTTTTCCATTCCTGCCGCAGCCATCCGTTCTGAACTTTCCGAAGCATGGCTTGAGAGTCTGATAATATAACTGCCATGGTTGATGGAGTTTCAGACAGCCACATCAGCGCTGCAGTAACTACCTCCACCTCTATTCTCATGCTGCAGGTTGTTGTCATGTAGGCTCCATTGCATGACCCTGCCTTTTATTCTCGCAGTAAACCTCATCCTGATTTCTCACCACGCACTACGAACCCATCAGTGTACACAATGGAGTCATCATCCCCAGCATGATCCCTTATCATCTGATTAATCGCCAACTCACCTTTTACATTGCCCCAAGATCTGCACTCTCTGCCAAGGCTAATGATCACCTGCTGGTAGTTTATCCAGTTCTTCCCTGACTTACTCCACTCTTCCCCCTTGGATACATTTTCAACCCTGGTCACCTGACCTATCGTAGCCTCTGCCTGTGCCATCCATGACATCCCCCTTTTGATTCTTGCTCCAGTTGATGTCAGCTACATTTTCATGTCTTTTATCGGAGGTTACCCGCAAATATGCTTTTGCCTGGGCCATCGCATATCTGGATCTAATCGACAGCAATCCGAGCATGTATTTCATTGTCACAATGGGGGTATCACGCGTACAGCTCAAAACTAGTCGCATTCCTTCCTTTTGAATGCGTTCCAGTCGCTCATATTGTGACACTGACAGCGTGAGTATTCCTAGCCCGTACTCGATTACTGAAATCACAAGCTGATGATACAGGAGAAACAATAGTCTCTGTTTCAAGCGCGCAGCAGCCATTGTTTTTAAGGCTGCCAGTACTTGCTTGCACTTCTGTATGATCAGTTCGACATGATACTTGAATTTTAGCCCACGATCAGACGTTACTCCCAGATACTTCAGCCTGTCTTGCCTTTCAATGTTCTGCCCATTGAAAGTGATGTCTATAATGTCTGCTTTCACTATGGAGTTGTTCAATGAGCACCACGTCACACAGGCCTTATTGGGATTGACCTTTGATCCGCTTTCCTCACACCATTTAGAAACCGCTTGTAGTGTCTCTTGTATGCCTTGGACCATTTCTTGTCTGTCTGAGCCAGTCCTATACATGAGTATGTCATCTGCGAAAGTTAATGTTCGTCCCAGTCCTGTTGGTTGAAAGGTGATAGCACTGGTGATAGTGGAGAATCCTGGGGTAGTCCCGGGCAAATGTGCATTGGTTCTGATGTCCAAATTCCCATGCGAAATGCAACATATCTCCATTAAGGCAGCTGCTATCCACCTTGTTATCCAAGGGTTTACACCACATGCCATTATACAGTCTAATAGGGTTGCAAAGTCCACACTGTTGTGAGCATCCTCTAGGTTAAGTGCGACAGCCACCGTTTCTCTTTTACCCTGGAATCCCTCATACACATCGTATGCAAACGTGTCAGCGTTACCCCATGATGTTTTCATAGGCCTATAACTACCCAGAGTATAAGGATGTGTGCATTTTCAAGGTGGCTCATTACTTGTCTTGCAACTATCTTTTCAAGTAATTTACCATAGACATTCTGTAGTGTGATAATTCGATAGCTGTTGAGCAGTGTGGGGTCTTTGCCAGGTTTAGGAAGTGGCCGAAGGTAACTGTGTAGCCAATCTTCCGACACCTCAGCCTTCTGTATGCTGGTATTGAAATCGCTCACCATATTTATAATGGCTGTGTCGTCGAGCTGTTGAATGTGATGGTATTGTACACCATCAGGACCCGGAGCAGTGTTTCTGCTGGTTTTCAATGTGTACACCATTGAAATGAGATCGAAGTATATCTGGCCCCTTAGGGCATTTTCCAGCACACTGTTCTTTATTTTCAGGCGGGCACTTTTGTCACCTTTATCCGTTTGCTCGACATATCGATTGAATAATGCTCTTCCCTTCTCTTCGTCCGCCTTCAGGCTTAGTCCTGTAGAGCTTTTGATATTAGGAATGAGTTGACTTGCACTTTTCGTATTCTTTCTTCGATGTAAGGACCAGAATTTCTTGGGACCCCAAGATGCAGCAATAGTGAATGCAGTCAGCGACCCATAGCTGTACTGCTTGCATCAGGACCAGCGAACCAGAGCTGGTCAAGACCGCACTCCACCTCCACGTGGTGGTCCTGGAAACAGTCTGCAGCAGTGCAGTCTGGCTGAGCGAGTGCGGATCGCAATGGGAAGGCAAACCCGGTCCCTAAAAAATGCCGTGCTGAAGTCGGATGTGTCGACCGAAAGGTGCAGATATCACAGCTTAGGCGTAAACAGACACAACGCAACCACCGTCCTTTTCAGGGCGAACGAAGAAGAATTTCTGTAGGGCTTTTTACGTGCCCACCTGTGTCACAAAGTCCTCCCAACACTTTATCCTTGGCCTCCCGTGCCAAGCTCTTGAATCTATTAACGGATCTTTGCTTTTTCTCCTTCATCTCTTCAACCACTCCAACATTCTTCTGTTTCGTGCTTTACACCATTCCTTTGTTGCTCTTTCCTTTTCTATCCATGCTTCCTCCACTGTCTTATTCCACCAGGGAGGTTTGGTGAAAGGTGTTCTCGCTGTCTTTTGTTTGACAGTTTGACGCAATGTGTGTAAAGGGTTGTTACAGTCGCGTGGGGCTGTAGGATACTTGAAGGTCTGTTTAGGTTTCCTGTGTCTAGTGGTCCTACCCTTTGCAATGAGTGTGACGCAAGGCAGGGGATCACTTTCCGGTGCACAATACATCCCAACGTGCCATGGTGGTGGCAGCACTAGAGATGAATGCCAGATCTATGACACCATTTGTATCTCCAGGTTTAGTTGCCAGTCTAGGGATTTGTGCTTCCCGTGGAGCTGAGAAGTATTAATAAAGATGATCAAAATAATGATAATAATAATTTTAACTTGCGCTGGCAACTGTTTCTTTGCGTTATCTATATTATTCTAAAAGGCCTTTCAAGCAAAAGATGAGACATTTTGTCTCTGTGTGTGTGTGTGTGTGTGTGTGTGTGTGTGTGTGTGTGTGTGTGTGCGCGCGCGCCTACAGTTGTATGACAACACTAATGTGTATGTTTGGGGGTCATGGAAAATTCCTCAGAAAATTAGAAACGAAAAGAGAAAACACATGAACAGGATAACAATTACACAGTTACAGACTTTGTTAGCATTCGAAAAGATACAGTAGTTTATTGAATATCATAACAGTACCCTACTCCGCGTTTTTTAACTCGTGAGTGAGAGGGAATATTTGAGATGGTTGAATAGACAGACAGTAATTTATCATAGTGTACCATCTTGGAGGAAAATAGATAGTAATGGACATCCACTGTTGACACCACTGTATGCGAAAGCACCAACTGATCTTATCATGAAAATCATACACCATTAAACGTGGTGAAAGAATACATGTTGACCAGATGAATGTCAGCGGCACACAAGAGATGAAAAGAAAATGCTGACGGTGGATAAGATACACTGAGAAAAACCTATTGATAGCATTACAAGGCAGTCCTAGTTCTGGAAGACCCAGGGTATACCTTGCCCTGACACAATTGGTTGAGGGAGACCGACAAGTACATGGTGAAGAGAACTGTAGACATAAATGGAAGAGATAGGGAAGACATGGGTAGGACATTTAGCTGGCAGCACAGGACACGAATAAAGCGAGTTTTAGTAGCCTAGCAAGCGAGTTTTCCCTAGGAAAGCGGAGAACGAAATTTCGTTTTGGGGACACCGTGCTTTTAAATGCGGGTGGAAGAGGCCCAGTCCGAAATTTCTCAAGCTTAAAAATCCTTTTTTTTTATTTTTTTTTTATTTCATGATCCGTCATGTAGTGATCTACAAAGTAAGCAGAGGCGGATCTATGTATTTTTCAAGGTGGTGCGAGGTCTTGTAATGGCCCCACTTCCCCCCACCACAATTGTCGTAATGTAGTGTACGCTTACGAAACTCAATTTCACACTATTGAGTTGAATCACACGGTAACTTCCGCGAGTAGTACTCATTGTAAAAATGTAGTCTCATAACAGATACGGCCGTAGGGGAGTGACGTGTTAGAGACTTAACAATACTAGGTCCAGCATCGCGAGGTGGGGTGACCAGTTTCCTTCCTCGCTGCCTTTTCCTTCCATAACTCAAGTACAAACTAAGGTACCCATGTACAGCTGGGTAAGCTAAAGCGTGTCGATACCGTGAACCGAACACGGCACCTTTGCCCCATGAGACCAGCGCTCTAACCACTCTGCCAATCGGATGCTTAGTGCTCATTGTAGCATTTTTTTTTAAATCATAACACACTTATGTTTTTTTTTCTAATCGTATGGTAAATAATGTTTGTTTTCTCTTTTCATTTAGAATTTGGTAGATCCATAATTTCAGACTGCATAGCCTTGGTTACAATAGTGACTTAGAACAAGATATCATACACAGCCACCGTTTAAGTAAGAACTCGAATTGTCTCAGTTTGTTGAGCCAGTGACCTAACTTTCGATCTGTCATTGAGTCATTTTTACTTTGAAATGTTATGTTTATTTTTCCTCTTACTCTTCTAACATTTTAATTTTTAACTTTAGAAAATATGTAAATTTCAGCCCCCCCCCCCCCCCCTTTTTCCCCCAACCATAGAAGAAGGCGGACTGTGCGATCCCACTGCTCGCTTCACCCAAGGACTGGCTCTGCAAATAAGGAACTACCTGACATCGATCCTTGCTTTAGATGTATGATTACGTCTGAAATAATTAGAATAAAAATAATAATTAATATCTCCACAGTGTATAAAACAGTTTAGGCTTGAATGTCAGATGTGATAGCTCTGACGTAATTAGTTTAGACCGGTTATTTGACATAAGTCTCTATTGATATCACAGAAAAAAAGAACCATTGTGACATACTTGCATGTTCGTCAGTCTGTATGAACAGAGCGATTCGTAATCTTTGTTACATTTTAAGTCATTGTTACTTCCTAGTGTAGATAACGAATCCAAATAAAAACAAGTTTTAGATAAAGATCACACATTATTATTATCGTCACTTACATCATCATTATCATCATCATTGTCTTCTCACATCTTTCTTCCTCTTCTTCATCTCTTTTTCCCTCATACTCTTCCTCGCTTCCTTTTTCTTTCCTTCTTCTTTCTTTTCGATTTGAACCGCATAGTTCTTTACTCCAAAAGAATTCAAAGAAAACGCTAGTTTTTAGGGATACACTTTTGTTACTGTTACCAAATTCACTAAAAATTCTTTAATTGAATTGTTGCTCCCGACCCTACGAATTGCAACAAAGCCAGAACAATGTTCACAATTATTGTATATAACGTCACCAAATTATGTAATTATCTTCGCACTTTTCTAAACGTCATGAAGTTTTGTGATACTGTTCACATATTTGTGTAAAACGTCACTAAGTTCTGTGATTATTTCGCAGCTGTTAAAACTCAATAATTTTTTTCGGCTTTAATTTTTTTGAATGGCCGGACCGGGACAGGGCACTCAAGGTTTCAGTTTAAAAGGTACCACGATAGTGGGCCGTCTGCAAAATTCCAACTCCCTATTAGTCATCTAAAACCTCGTGAACAAAGGGCTCAAAGATTTGAAACATCAAAACAACGCGCATATCAAATTAAATGAAAGTGTTTGGATACCATAGTTCATAGTTATTTTTATCTTATCTCTGCTCTAAAGTTGTTGTTTTTTTTCGTAATATTCAGATCCCCATTTCTGTTTTTGTTCACCCATTACATCGTGAATACGCCACATTGATGTACCTCGTTCCGGTTTGAAATTTAATGTGCATGACATTTCATAGACACGTAGAATGTCAATGAACTTTCAAAATTAACATCAACAGTTATCTTGACTTTTGGCTACATTTAACTTAAAGACAGGTGTGTCTTGAGCAACTTTCAAATGCGCAGTTGTGATTTCTTCATGGGATAGACATGTTGGCCCTTGTGCTGTAGAAATTAGACGAGATTTTGGTGACCTTTCTTCTTTGTGACGCTGATGAACTAGTGGTTATTCAGGTCAAGGGTCAGGAAATTTTCGGACGTTAAAGAAAGCTGTGCTGGAGTTGGAGATGGGTGGCACCAAGTGGTCTTTGGTTTTATTGACCGCGTTGTCCTTGGTCACCAGTACAGGTCAAAATGTTCGGCAGAAGCGACAGATATTGGCAGATGAGTGAGTATATTTGTCATCATCATCATCATTATTATCATCATTTTCATCTTTCTGCTCCCCAAGGAGCATAGGCCTTCAATAAACACATGGTAAGTCTTCCTGTCCTGTACCATCAGCTCAAGGTAAATCTTCCTGTCCTGTACCATCAGCTCAAGGTAAGTCCATGCCTTTGTCACCCCCTTCATGCCTGTCTCCAGTTCTCTTCTCTATGTGTTCTTTCTTACCCTGGGAATTCCAGAGCTAATACTGCCAGGTAATGCTCTCAACATGTGTCTGGAAAAACAACAAATGCAATGTACTATATCGAAAAAAGGAACACTGTATACCCAAATTATAACCCATATAGGGTTGAACCGAGTATCCCATGCACAGAACAAAATCCAATGGGTTGTTCAAGGTCCTAAAATCAACAAGATCAACAGGTTTAGTTCTTGTTATCAGTTCCTACATTAATGAATTTGTCACACCACTGTAATCCTCCTATCTGATGCACGCAGCAATTTATAAAAGACTGTCAATTTATTAAAGTTGTTTTTTTTTTGGTGTCCATGTTTTAGAGCCATACAGTAGGAGAGCATATGTGTAGAAAACGTGAAATGTGTCACATGCATTATCACATTATTAGTGCTTTAATTACCACATAATTTGTAATGTGGTCACTACCAATTATTGTTTCCATTACCAATTATTGTGGTCATTACCAACTATTGTGGTCATTACTAATTACTGTTTCCACCACCAATCATTGTGATCATTACTAATTATTGTGGCCATTACTTATTACCAATTAATGTGATAATTACTAATTATTATGACCATTACCAATTATTGTTTCCATTACCATTTATTGTGGTCATTATCTTTAATGCGATTTTTATCACACCTATAACTCTCACCGTTCTTGTGGTTTATAGGCGTCTCTTATTATGTGGCAGTCGCGTTTGATAGTAACAGCGGTTGCTATTTGTAAACTAACCCCCTTTTACGGCAAAGTTTATCGAGATTACCACACAAGTTGACGATGAGTCATTCGGAGCGCTCAATCCCACACACACACGCACACACATAATTACCGATGTATGTTACGTCGGTCGGTCTCACTCAAAATAGTAACTCGCGCCAGAAAAAAAAGTGCGCAACGCACGGTGTGCAACTTGTGCGGCGTGGGTGTTATATAAAACAAATACTTTGGTTTTTATTTTTTTATTTTTTTATTCTTTCACGAAATTAGTAGCGCTTGGACAAAGAAAAAGTGCATAAAAATTGGTGTGCATGAGCCCTCACCCGATGTACAAATCATGAAAACTTGATAAGTTTTTGTTAAAACCACTTATTATCAGGGAACACTCTATGAAAACAATCCACGCACTTTCACACGAAATGTTGTCATCAAAGAACTTTTAAATTGAATCTAAAATAACATAATTCTCGCCTTGTGTACGTTGGTCACAACTGAGGAATGCAACCGTGTTGAAAATTTTTTATTATTTCCATTATATATACGGTACTCTCCCAAAAATAGTTACAATCAACAAAGAAAAGCCTTCAAATGACGGTGTTCATGAACAGTTTGATTACACTGTATAATGGAAAGAAACCAAAAACACTCTAAGAATGTACTTCTATCTGCTCATCCGGGAACGGAAACAGCACACTATAATTAAAAACCCGTCAAGTTTGACGGGTTATTGCTAGTATATTAATTTGCTACGACAATGAGACAAAGACAAAAATAGGATTACTGCTCGCTCAGGTATGTCGTAAAAGGCGACTAATATGAGGCTGTGGACGAGGCTGGCAACCTCTTCATACGAGGGACGGTCAAAAAATAATGCCTCGTAATTTTTAATTTCATTCAATAGTCAAGAAAACAGATAAAATTCACTTTGAAATGTAGCCCCAAGTCTGAACTTCAAAAATTTATTTCACAATGTAGTCTCCGTTATTTGTTACAGTTTTTGTCCATCTTCTCACAAGGGCATGTAACCCCGCACGGTAAAAATTTGTTTCCCTTTTCCTAAACCACTGGCGTACAGTGCAACAGTAGTGCAGTTCTCTGATCTTTTAATGGGTAAACTTCGGACCTCTAAACTTCTTCAAAGTTTCAATGTAACGGTCTGCATTCACCGTGGTTCCCTATTCCAAGAAGTCGAGAAGAATCCATCCTTCTCATCCCAAAAATACGGAGGCCATAACTTTCCCTACAGATGGTGAACTTTTGAACTTCTTTCTTGTCGGCGATGTTGTGTGATGCCATTCCATTGACTGCCTCTTGGATTCTGGTTCAAAAAAAAAAAAAAAGAACCCAAGTCTCATCACCTGTCACAATATTCGATAAAAACTCTTCTCCTTCAGTTTCGTAACGGTGCAGGAGGTTGATGGCTATGGTTTTCCTTGTTTCTTTATGTCTGTCTGTCAACATTCTGGGCACTACTATTGCACGATAATGCCACGCCACACACCGCTAAACGCACCATTGATGCGATTGCAGAATTTGGCTGGACATTATCACCACATCCCCCTTACAGTCCCGATCTTGCACCTTCTGACTTCCATCTGTTTGGACCACTAAAAGAAGATCAGTGGTTTAGGAAAAAGGACACAAATTTTTACCGTGCGGGGATACATGCCCTTGTGAGAAGATGGACAAAAACTGTAACAAATAACGGAGACTACATTGAGAAATATATTTTTGAAGTTCAGACTTGGGGCTACATTTCAATGTGAATTTTATCTGTTTTCTTGCCTATTGAATGACATTAAAAATTACGAAGCATTACTTTTTGACGGTCCCTCGTATAAAACTAATAGCTACATAAACCACAGCTGTAAGAGCATATGAATGTGCAGGCTTGTTGCAAGGTCGCCAGCTGTAATGATGACTCTATGCTCCAAAGGGAGCGAAAATGATGATGATAATGAAATCTTCTTCTGCGTTCGTCCTAAAAAAGGACGTTGGTTACGTTGTGTCGCCGTTTACAGCAAAGCTGCGATATTTGCGCCTTTCGGTCCGACCATCCGGTTTCAGCATGGCATTTTTGGGACCGGGTTTGCCTTCCCACTTTGATCCCTACTCTTTAAGCCAGACTACAGTGATGCAGCCTGTTTCCAGGACCACCACCTGGAGGTGGAATAGGGTCTTGGTCAGCTCTGGTTCGCTGACCCTGATGCAAGCAGTCAAGCTATGGGTCGCTGACTGCATTTATCACTGTTGCTGCATCTTCAGTCCCTGATAATGATATAACTCTCATCATAATTTGTATCACACTCATCCTCACTAATTTTACCATTATGATGCTCGTAATATTGCAACCATCATTAATAATAACCCACAACATTACCTCATTATATTCATCATTATTTCCCTTTCCTCATAGCACCATTAATTATCAATCAGTCAGTCAATCAATCAATCGAATAATAAATAAGTCAGTCTCTTTGTCCGATCATCTGTACATCCAACCATCAGTTCGTCAGTCTGCTTGCTTGGCCGTCTATCTATCTATCTATCTATCTATCTATCTATCTATCTATCTATCTATCTATCTATCTATCTATCTATCTATCTATCTATCTATCTATCTATCTATCTATCTATCTATCTATCTATCTATCTATCTATCTATCTATCTATCTATCTATCTATCTATCTATCTATCTATTTGTCTGACTATTTGTCTGTATGTATGTCTGTCTACCTACATAAATAACATTTCAAATAAACGTTACATAACTCCATAATTGAATCATTATTTAAGGGGTATCGACCAAGTTGGCCGGCGTATCAATAATTATTTCGAAGAAATGGGACTCATGCCTCCTCCTCTCTTTCTCCCCCCTCCCCAATTTCTTTCAATCTCTTAAAACTATTAATCGTGATCATTTCGTTCCTATAGCAAATGTATTATATTGTATTATATTTGACTACACATTTTTATTTTTGAAAGACATGCGTGTTCTTTTAATGAGAGTGCCATTTAGTTATCATAATGCAGAATGCGCCTTTTCCGCATTATCCCAAAAAAGGTGGAGGGATAGGTTCATTGTACGTTACAGGACCTTTCACTAAGTGTAGGAGAGTAAGGAAAAAAAATGTAATAATAATAATAACAAATAAATAAATTAAATAAACAATAAAGGGCGGTGTCCAAGACAGCAGACTGGCGGCCGCCATATTGTCCAATTAACGCAGCGTTTTTTTAATGGTTTTTATTTTTAAAACGTCCTTAGTGTTTGTCAGGAGTAATTAAATTTGACAATGCTCGAAACAAGGTTGGGTGGGGTGAGATTAAAGCTAGCTGTAATGTAAATATGCAAAGCCAGTCTGGCAACATTAGGTATCAGAGCGGACCTTGTCTACTGTCATCGTCATCTACCCAATACTCTGTACAGTTTTATTTTCCTCTTCTTACTTACTTACTTAGTCGTTCCTCTTCTACCTGTGGTGTAGAGGTTTGGCAGAGAGAGCGCCATATTATCCTATCTTATTGGCTGTTTTCCTTCTGGCCTAGTTCCAGTGTAGTCCTCGATTCTTCGGAGATTGCCTAATGTTTTCATCCCACTGGACTCTGTGTCATCCAGGAGGTCTGGATCCCTGGTTCTAAGTTTCCCATACTTGTCGTGGTAACCAAACTTCTCTCATTCTGCAGAAATGTTAAAGTTGGGACTTTGCTACTTGGGTCTGCAGGGGCTGGGTTTTGAGGCCTTGACTTATCGTCTGGTTGCGAACCACGTCTCTTTTTGTTACTTCAACCACCTGACTCAGTTATCTCATTTCTATGGTTTAGAGCTGGCTTTTGTGGGTTGCAGTAATTGCCCATGACTCGCATCCATAGGTCGACTGGAACATAGGTGGAGCGGCATAAAATCATCTTCGTCTTCTTGCTAACTTCTCTTTTATTGCAGAATCCTCTGTTTAATGACCTGAAAAAGTCTCCAAGCTGCTGCACTTCGGGTAGTCAACTCTTCTTTGATGCTTCCCTTCCAGTCTATGACAGCTCCAATGTATTTACAGTGGTTGACCTGCTTTAGGACCTGTTCTCCCAGCATAATCTGATGTCTTCTTCCCTCACGTGGTATCCCCATGATTTTTGTTTTGGAGCTGCTGATGACCATCCCTCTCTTCTCCAGCCCTTCCTTCCAGAAATGCAGGTTGGATTGAAGAAGTGCCTCTGATTTCGCAATCAGGGCAACATCATTGTCAAATGACAGCTCTGAAATACAAACAAATCTCATATTCCAGTACCCCACAGAATATTTTCTTGTTATCTCCTTATATGCTTTGATGACATGGTCCATGAGAAGAATGACAAGATAAGGTAACAGAATATCACCCTTTCTTACTCCAGTGGTGGCCCTGAACTCTTTTGAATTATAATTTATGCAACTCTTGTAGAAGCTCTGTATAGCATGGGTCAGAGGTGCTGGAATGTTTTCTTTCCCAAGCAGTCCCAACGTTTGCTCCAGAGGACCTTGTCAAGCGCCTTCTCCAGACCCAAGAAACAAAGATGCATCTCACCTTTATACTCAAGGGCCTTTTCACTCAGCTGAGTGTGAAGATAAGGTCCTGAGCCACATTGGACCTAATCCATTTATGGCTCAGCCTGACGTCTGAGTCTCTGCTCCAAGATTGTAGAGTAAATTTTGTCAGGGACACTGAGAAGGGATATGCCTCAATGATTCCCGTATTGTCGATTGTCACCCTTTTTGAAAATTGGTGTTATGATGGCAATCTCCCAGTCCTTTGGTATGGTTTTGTTGCACCACGCTGCCTGTAGGACCCTTAAGAGTAATAGGTCGCCTGATGCTCCCATGTACTTAACCATTTCTGGTGTTATACCATCATGCCTTGCTGCTTTGTCTATATTGATTTTCACCATTGCTGCCTTCAGTTCTTCCATCTTTATGTCATCTTCACCATCATTGGTTTTCTCTTCTGTGATTGTGCTTATAATTTCTGAGGCTTGACCTTGTTCACCACCACGGACCTCTCAGACATATTCTTTCCATTACTTCCTTTGGTACATTAAGCAATCTGTCTTGCTTGTCGTTAATGAATTTAAGAGGGTACTGTTTTTCCTTCCTCGTGTTCTTTAGGGTTTTGTAGAACAATTTCTGGTTTCTTGAGCATCTTTTCTAGCTTTTTTTCCAAATTCTTCCCACGATTTCTGTTTTGCTGCTAGCACCTTATTCTTTGCTTCTGAGTATCACATATTGTCTATATTTCTCTTTTTTTCCTCCTGTGTTTTTATTTTCTAAGTGTTGTTTCCATGCCTTTGTCTTTTCTGTTATTTTCTCTTTAACTTCTTCTGTCCACCAAGGTGTCCCTTTGCCTTTTTCCTAAGTCGGACTTCACCATATGCTTCTGCTGCAGCTGTTTTTATGATGTCCTTGAATTTAAGCCCGAAAGTTTCGAGGTCATCAGGTCTTTCTTCTATGTTTCTCACTGATCGAGCATAAGCCCCTAATACCTGGTCTTAACTTCTGGCTCTCTCAGCTTGTAAGTCTTAATACTCATCTATCCTGCTCGATTACTTAGTTTCTTGCGAGAGGGCGGGCAATGCCTATGCCGAGTAACTCTTTCAGTTGTTCTTTTTAATTGTCAGCAAATAGTGATCACTTATAAGGGAGAAGATAACATCAAGAGTTGGATAGGAAAAAATCTATCAGAGTTCACTTTGAAGACAAGAGACATAAGACGTTGGAGATCCATTACAGCCAATCTTCGCGGTGGAGATGGCAGCTGATGATGATGATGAGTGATCACTTCCAATCTCTTGCTCTCTCCAGACTCTAGCATCCCGCACACACGTGAATGAGCTCTTCCAAACAATGACTGATTTCTCATTCTTGGTTGATATCTGATGTATATATGCGCTTATGGGGGAACTTTGTGTTCATAACGACAAGGTTTTGCTCAGTGCGGAATCTAAGGAGTAGCTTTCTGTTATCATTTAGGGCATCTTCTCCATACCTTCAGATAACTCCACCCCATCTAGCATGGTCATTTCCAACTCTGGCATTGAAATTTCCCGAGGAGAATAATTTCATCCAGGCAGTTGTCCGCTGTCTTTTGAAGCAGCTCGAAGAATTCCTCCTTGACCTCTGCTCGCTCATCTTCATTTGGACCATACACTATGACCAGGTTGACTATGGTTTCTTCTTTGTTTAGCTTTAGCACAACAATGCGCTCCGAGACAAAGTTCCATCCTTTGATGCTATCTCTTTTTTTTTTTTTTAGCCACAATAAAACCCACACCACATTTTTGGTCTTTCGGTTGTGAGGGACTCCACTGTAGAGCAGTATTTCTCCATCGAGATCCATAACTCCTTTTCCCTTTTTCTTCGTTTCCGTCAGAGCCAGGATTTCTAATTTTGCTTTCCTCATCTCCTCCACCTGCTCCTCTTCTTTCTCGTTAATACTCTTAATTTTCTATGATCCATAAATCTTCGTCCTTAGTTCATGCCAGTTCGTCGTCTTTTAAGATCAGTCCGGTTTTCTCTCTGTCGTTTCTATATTCTAAAGAATATAATGTTTTCTGAACTGTCCTTCCTACACTGAGTTCAGTATGAAAATTTAGCACATACGGTGTTTTGTCGTTGATTAAAAACATGTCTTAAAGTACGTAGATCCATACCTGCTGTGTGGATTTAAAACTACTATGCGGTGATAGCTTATTCACTGGCACGTCCGTGTTTGGTGTATTAACCAGATCTGTCTTCAAAACTTTCCTAATAATTCTCATATCGAGTCCCAAGTTTCCAGCAGTAAGGTAGCTTTCAAGTCGAGTCCACAAGTCCATTCTCATTTTTGATATAGAACTATTTGTAGTCACAGTAGCCTTTATTCAAAAAATTATTCCAGTCAATATTATGCTCTGACGTAGAACCACATTTCTAAAGCCGCCAGTGCTTTTATTAATTGTTTATTCATTCTTCATGACTCACTTCCATATGTCATTATTTTTTATTTGTGCAATAAAATAAAATAATACAAAATGTACATAATTATAAGAAAAGAAAAGAGATTTAATGAAAGAGAAATAAATTAACGAACAATTTTTAAAAATACCACGCACTTGTTCTTGAATTACGTGTATTTTCAAAACTGAATGATGGTTGACAAATTAAAAATAGAGATCACAAGGTTAGATGTTGCCGTAAATTCTCGATGTTGCCTCATGTCTTGGCTCGGTTGTCTGCAACTGTATGAAGTCCAAGATGTACCGGTAATCAAGACTTAATAATGTGAAATTAGATATTTTCAGCAAGGACAGGATGTATTTTTCCCTGTAGCAATGTCATTACCGTTATACTTATTGTGACACATATATAATTGGCGAATTTGCCAATTTTATATTATAAATTCATGGGTTATCTTAGCCTAATTTTGAAACCTAGATAAATTCAACAAGCTGTTCTGCGAACCAGGCTTAACAACCTGTTTGGGCAAACCAATGCGGACCGACTCGTGGGGACTTAAAGCAAACAAAAAAGTAATAAACATAAAAAAGACATCCAAAACAAGTAATTCAAATTATTTAACTCGGAATTAGAGAAACCTTAGAATTATTTTAAGACAGAAGAAGGTCATGTGGCAAGGTAACTAATGACGCTTTTCAGATACAGTCAAAAGGAGTCTGGACTGCCTAGTGACCTTATTATTTCTAAGAAAATCTCCAAATTGGGAACCTGGATTGTTTGAACCCTAAACGAAGAATGAATAATTAAAACATGGAAGACCTTGAACGGATGGCATATGACAGAAAGATTTGGCAGGAACTTGCTGTGAGCTTTTGCTATATAGGGAGTCGAAAAATAACGAGCATGATAGTGCTAGATGTCACGGTATGTTTACAGCTGCCGTGACGTAAGTGCTCGGTCAGGAGCGTTTATTTAGTTTAAGTGAGTGAACGATTGTTCATTCACGGCGTGAATACTAGGTCGTAACGTTTAGTGTACTTACCAGTGTTAAGTAGCAGACATGTTTTAATTCGCCCGTCGTCCGAATTAACGATTACTTACATTTAAGTCCCAAGTGGAGGGAAAAATACTGGTGCGGCTGATATGAATAATATGTTTCCAAAGTACTGTGATAGGGTGGGCGAGAGATGATGATGCTGTTGTGATATGTGATCACTTTCTTGCACACTCGCACCGACCCGAACAACAATAAAACTCTTGATTCTAAGGCAGGGGCTGTATTTATTCACACAACCCTGTCAGTGACCCAAACCCACAAAGCAAACTAATGAACAAACATTAAACAAGTAAGCAAACAAACCAAACAAAACACCCAGCCAGTGCTCAATTGCTAATCTGAAACGCAAACAAAGCACTGACAAGTTAAAATCATAATAGTTAAATAATGAGAAAAACCATGCTCTCGCCTGTCAAACTGTCCTTCTTCCATGCCACTTGAAACATTCAACTATCATGCACACACACTCAGTCCATGCATGTCGTTTAATGCGACTAGTATGGTGTTGTGCATGAGGCTGGCAATCTCACCATGTAACACAGATTGCTACCGAAACCACTACTGCAAGAGCATCTGAGTGCTTTGTGCGGTCTCCATAAGGAGGCCAGTCACATTGGTGGCCCTATGCTCCATAAGGAGCGAGAAGAGACATAATTTGTTCCCAGGTGGACCCACGTGCTTTTATAAATTACCCGACACATAACAATAATTAAATAATACTAAAATGAGCATAAAACAGTATTACTATTGAGATTGGGAATCTCATCATATGAAACCCATTGTTACAGAAACAAACCCCTGCCACAGCATATAAATGCTTCGCACAGGCTTCTATTGCACCCAGCCGCACTGGTGTCTCCATGCTCCGCAAGGAGCAAAGAGAGAAACGCTTATGTCTCCAAGTGCCTTACGCACAAAGGGGTGGCATTACGCTCACAAGAAATCTTAATACCTAAAGCTAGATGCATCCTCTCCAAGGGCATCTAACACCACAAAACTGTGTACACAACAGATGTAATTAAACTAATCTGAAAGTAACACCATAAAATTATTCGTTAACTTACTTCGAGTTCCACTATAATAAACTATCTTGGCATGAATGGAGAAAATTATATTAATGGTGTACTACTAAAATAGCACCTCTTATAATAAACCAATTTTCATCCAATACCAAATAATAAACAGTTCTAACTCCCTAAAAATATACAGTAGAATTATAATCAATATTCGTGAAATACACTATTTAAATTACCTTCACATCAAAGAATAAAATAAAACTACTCTTGGACTAACAAAGCTAACAAACGTTATAATAAGCCCACTGCGCTCTCAAATAATAAATAGCTTAACATCATTAGGCCTATAGCACGTGGTAACAGAGTGTTAATGCAGACTCACTGGCGCCATCTTTATGCACATCTAAAACTTGTCCTGCCGGCTGCCATCTTGGCACAAAGTTAATATGTACTAACTCAATTTCAGTCATAGAAAGCTTTCCTGCCCGGTTTCATGAATGAAATGGTTCCTACCATATTCTCGCAGCCGTGATCTGGACTTAACTCTAGTAAAATCTATCCACACATTATTTTCACTCATCTATAACTTTAAAACTAATTATAATGTCCTAAAAGAAATCTCCTTAGGAAACACAGATATCTATTTTCTCAAACATTAGAACAGACTCACGCTGAATATAATTCTAAAGCTACATGGAAATAATGGTAATTTCACAAGGAAATTAACCTAATCTACCTTAAAATCAAACGTGATCTCATACTCTGTGCAAACTTCTGCTTACTCTGAGTGCCTCACAACTTGCCTCTACTGCGAATCTCACCAAACTGACCACTTCTCCTGCGTCAGACTTTTCACACGCCAGCGATAAGGGCTTGCGCAGTCACGTGGGCTGGGGCTTTATTGTGGCCCTCGCGCAGTCACGTGGGCTGGCATACTCGTTGGAGCGCGCACATCGAAAATATATGGGCGTTAAACACATAAATATGACATGAACTTGAGGGGGCCTCTGGGGTGTTTTTATGGCCCCATCACAGTACCAAGGGAGGGACGATCGCCCCGTCGCCACACCCTTGGATCCGCCAATGATGCACACACACACACACACACACACACACACACATACAACCTTCTACTCAAATGCCCCATTGTATAGCTCTGAAACATGAGCGGGAACAGACAAACCAAAACGTTGCATACTTTTATAAATTGTTGCATACGCCGAACAAAAGGATTGACATGGCATGACAAGATTACTAATGTGAAAATAACTGAATAAACCAGGCAAATGCCAGTGGAGCACATCGAGGAAAAACAGTTGATAGTTGTTATGATTAAAATTCATAACGGTTGTGCCTATTATATAGTTATCTCAACAGGGCTCCTGGTTTGTTCATTTTAGACGGGTCACTGATAAAGACGGGTGAGTGACGTTAAGCCGATATGCTTGGCTGGCTCACCTGAAACTAGAGGAGCAGAAGTGCGGGGCCTTATACGATTGTGTGTCATGGCGAGTGGACGTATGTGTTTGAGCTCCTTAGTGTTGAAGTGTTTATAATGGAGTTATGTTTTCACTAATACTGTACATCAAGATCTTCGGTGAGATGTATCTAGTTATCTAGTCATCGGTATTGACAAGAAGTATAATTGCTCAGTGTCGAGTGTTAATATAAATCATATTGAGAACAAAAGGACAGCCTTCCTGACATGGACTGACTGCCTACGGTATTTCGTCTACTGCATATTATCTGCCATTATATGTTGGCCTGAACTATTGTATGTGGAGCTGCGTGCAGTCTGAAATAAATTGTATATTATCCACTTCGTCAGTTGTGACTCAAATAATTCTGAGTGGTGTGGGCTGGTTGCGGTGTCTGAGAGATTTACTACCCTAGACATCATCTTGGCCACAGGAACCATCCTGTTATTAAATATTAATATTAACAATCTAAAAAGATACATACCAATAGTATTAAAAAGCAATCGCTAATTTGGAACCCCTAAGGTAAAAAAAAAAAAAACAGAAGTAAACAAAACAAACAAAAAATACACGGAGAAGTAAATGAGAGATTGTCTTCCCTTGTCTTGGATCCACCATCATTGAGCGTTAGCTCTTGGTGGTCATGGGAGATTCGCACTAACGGGATAAAGAAAACATGGAAAGATCTTTAAGTGATGGCATATACCAGGAAGGCCTGGAATCAGGACCGGATTAAGAACTTCGGAGGCCCTAGGCTATTGAGATATTTAGGGCCCCTCTCCAATCTTCTAAAAGGTAAAACTTGAGAAAAACTAATGGATGTCAGATAAGTTAACAAAATATATATATATATATATATATAATAAAATGTAAAAAAAAAAAAAATAAAGAAATAAAGAAACCCATACAAACACCAGGAAATCATAGAGAAATATTTAGAATAACCGTTTTCTTTATTTTTTTTTTAAATTGCAAAATCTTATCAAAATCGATACGACGAAGGATGTCCGCTACCACACAAAGTAAAATAAGCGAATTTAGTTTTTCATGAGTTATGTTTGACCTATGAGGGTTTTTTTTTAAGTATTAATATGGATTTGTTGTAATTATAATGCAAATTAAAAATTCTAATAAATCACGTTATTTTAAACACCCCCCCCCCCCCCCCCCCAATTTTTTAAAAATTAAATACACACACGCACATTTGCACAAGTGCACACTTTGGGATTTATCAGAACCGTCAACAACTTATATTTGGGACAGTGTTTCCAACTTGAACGTTTTGAATAGCACTACGTGTGTAACAAAAAGCAATAAAACGCACTAAAAAAATTTTGTTTAGAACCAATTGCTTTTAAAAAAAAAACTATTTGATTATTACTGAACTTTAACTATTCATTTTAGAACGGAAAAAAGTTAAATGTATTGAATTTTTATAAACTGTTTAGGAGCCCGGACATTTTCTCGAAAAAATATTTCTTCGTTGCTTTTCTTTTCGCGGGGCCCCTTTAAGCCTGGGGCCCTGGGCGCGTGCCTAGTGGGCCTGATGCCTGGAATGCATTTGTTGAAGCCCTCTGCCCCACATGGAGCCGAAGGGCAATGATAATGAGTTCCCAAGGGTCTTTAACCTGCCTTGGTTTGGTTTGGTTTGGTTTGAAGGATTATCTTCATTGCACACGGACGACTCAATCAGTGCCCCGATCTCTTCCCTTAGATCACACAAGGAGGATCTCAGCACAGTGCACGAACTCCGTAGCACCGGCGAGAATAGCAATGTGTGAATAAAGGAATCACACATTCCATAAATATTTTTGTGGTGGGTAGGTTTCTAATTTTTAAATTTTTGCCAGGGCAGCGGGCTGATAGGCCTACTCTTTACGATTTCCAACTGCCGTGGGATTTTGAACATGCGCAACTTGCACACGGGACCTCCTATTTTATCGCCCTCATCCGAGAAGGTTAGGTATCTGATCTCACTACCCATGAGACCAGGGGGGAGTATGACATCATTAGGACCATCGGTGCTGAAAAAAAAAATTTCCATAAACTATATTCCCTCAACTAGGAATCGAACCCGGTATCTCTAGAACTCGAGGCCGACGCCACACGTCTTAGCCACTCCAACCTGCCTTAGAAACATTAATCTCTTTAACGTCTACCTTGATAAAATCATGTCTGTTTTCTGGTTTTAGAGTATTTGGAATATGTGCCCCTTATATCTAACTTTTTCTGTGTGTAGTTCACGGGTATCTCTTATCAGGCGGAGAAACAGTATGACTACTCCTCCCTCAGCCATGTCGTACAATGTGACATATGAAATTGTGCATGGGGACGGGGGGTTGGCTACCTCATCATGTGAAACAAATTACTACAGAGACCACCGGTGTAAGAGAATGTGGATGCTTTGCGCAGGTTTCCTGCAAAGAGGCCAGCTACAGTGGTGGCTCCACGCCTCAGATAGAGCGAAAAGAAAAATGATTTGATGGTGAGATCTAACTTTTATGTGTGCCGGACGATCTGATTGCTGCAACTAATTAACAGAGCTGTGAAAAATTCAAACTAAATTCTATTTTATCGAAAGTTAACTTCACTTTAAACAAAAGATCATGTTCCCTATCTTATACAGTTCACGATAAAAGTGACTTTTAGTAAGCTAGTTCGTGAGTTTGTACTGGCAATGCGGAAAAATGTGTCTTTAATCCTGTGTATATAGCGCCTATAGCTAGCTATACAATGGCGACAGAAAGTGAAAATAAAGGCCTCAGCCATAATAGGAAAAAGATTGAAGTAATGGTCGTCTCAAAGAAAATGGCTTCCCCAGAATGTACTATCAAAGTAAATGAAACAGTTTTAAAACAGGTCAATAGATTCAAATACCTGGGCACATTAATAACAACGGATAGAAGATGCATCTCAGAAGTGAAGAGCAGAATAGCTCAGACACATTTTTTTTTATACAATACAGAGTATTTCATTCAACGGTTCTTTCTCAATGGAAGTAAGGAAGAGTGTTCTTCACTGTTATGTAGATCCAATCCTGGTGTATGGGTGTGAGTCATGGACACTTAGTAAACGAGTACGAAAAGCACTAGAGACCACAGAGATGTAGTTTTACAGAAGAATGTTAAAAATACAATGAACAGCTAAAGATAGTAACGAGGATGTCCTGAAAGAGGCCAATGCACAAAGGAAACTTATTTCACAAGTTAAAAAAAAAAAGCAATCCACTTTTGTTGTTGTCATGTTATGAGAAGAGGAAAGGGGGAGTATATCGTAACAACAGGTAAGATTGAAGGAAAAAGATATAGAGGAAGACGAAGAGAATAAATATTTGACAGTTTGACATCGTGGCATGGATGGAGGTCAGCAACAGAATTAATAAACTGTACTGGAAACAGGAAGTTGTGGAGAGACATGATCTCCTACGCCACTAAGTATGGCACTTGTCATGAAATATTCTAATCCACATATATAAATTATTAGGTAAATATGAAGCCTAACAAATAAAATTAATAAAGAAAAGAGCAATGGGAAAATAACAGTGCTGTCACAAAGAATGTACTCGAAATCCCCCTTGTTTTCTGCTTCGTCTGCAAATTGTAACGCTTTCACGTTGATATAAAAGCTTACTGTATTATTACCCGCTTTCTTCAATGAAACGTGTGCTGCATTTCTAAGAAAAACATTGAGACGTACTGCGTAATGACCTAAATTAATCCTAACATTAATTATACTGCGTTACCAAAACGAACGAACAGATGGACAAAAGGATAAAGAGAGAGGGGAGGGCTGAAAATCAGGAACGCATGCAACACGCGTCGCGCGATACACAAATGCTGCCATCACGCGTGTAAGTCTACATGCACTAATTTTTTTTCAGACGGACAGTGATAAAATACACTACCCTTTCCCAGAGTTAGGTTTATAAATCATAAAAAACTCTTATTAGAAAAGATAACATTAGATGGGTTTACGGTTGAAAACATAACAGTACCCAGACAGCACATCTTCGAAACAGGAGGTAGAAGAAATTGCATATTTTGAACGCAGCCACGTAGCTCCTTTAAATTTGTATTTTTGGGTTCCTTAGGGCTTGCTGACAAATAATATGTAAAACGTTACGCAAATAGTCCAGGAATTAATAAATTATACCCAAAATAAAATATTGGGGGTGCCTGACAGCATAAAATCATTTCTGCTCATAAGATTTTTTTTTAACGTGTTTGAAAAAAATTTACGTTACAGAAATAGCCTACCATGTAAACTCCAAATTGATTGGAGCGCAACAAATGAAAGCCTAACCACGATTGGTCGGGCTATAAATACTATCTTGGTTGTTAGGGAAACGGGGAAAGGTAACATTTTTTCAAACACTTGTCGAAACGGGGCTCATTGGTCAGACTCGCTGATATACACACTTGGGAGCGTTAGTTCGAAACCACTTGTTAAAATAGCTTGATAAAGCATCAGTGCGTTGAAGCCCGCATATATTTTGCTAAATAAAAGCCTGGAAGATAAGCAGCTGGGAATTTGTGCCAGTTTGTGCCAGAATTCATTGCTAATCAACGTATCTGTGTTTATTCGTATGAATTGTGGTAAGCTTGAACCATTCAATATCTTTTAATGAAAATTGAATGTGAATTGTTGATTTATGCCTGTATATATATGTGTAGTTCAGTGGCAAACGTGAGGTAAAGCCTATAATGCTCCAGCCTGAACAGAGGGTGTCGGAGAGAAGTAAAACGGCATGGAATGGCCAAACAGTACACTGACACCTGGATGATTGACTAGAAAGAAATAATGCTGGAAGTGCAGAGGCGTAGTAACCATTAAGAAGGGTAATACTGGAATAAAGTATTTCAAATGAAGCTGACTGTTGGCCTAACGCTCTGAACGCAATGTTTGTGCTGTATTGTGATCAGTGTAAAAGAGAGTATAAGTTAGTTATGAAGTAGAAGGTACAGCCTTCTTGATTTCAGGGACAGTGGTCTTGATGGTACTGAGCAGCACCTGGTCAGAGCTTTGCTGAATCCAGTGTCGGACAGCATACTCCTTGGTCCTTTTAGCTATCAGTGAGGTGTCTCCAGAGCCCAGAGGAGAATTCGAGCAGAGGAGTCCTTTCCTGCCGCCATCACGCCAGATAAGCTAACTTGGCCAGCTGAGCTCAACATTATGTCCCCTCATCTTGAACTGACTTTGTAAAATTAACATTAAGAGGGGAATTTACTTGTCTTAAAATCAGGAACTGTGAACATCTCCAATACTAGTCCCTAAAGACAAACTATTGAAGTCATGATGACAAATACCAACAGAGCTTGAACAAAACAAAACCAGTATTACCTCATTTTACTACTACACAACTGACACACATAGAACATTTGTAATAATATATGTCACTACAATATTCATATTAAATACATTCTGTACATAACTTGTAATTTAAATTGATTGTGATTCCTGGTTCCCTTGTAGTTGAATCAGGACACATATTCATTCATGCCAGTAATGAATACATATTGTTATTTGAAAGTTATCAGTGACTCTTTAAGATATCTTTGTAGAGTGTTATATGTATGTGAGTGTCACAGTGTTGTCAAGAGTAGTGGATTAAATTAAATTGTTTATCTGTCTGTTGTTGTGACTTACACTTCACCATACTCATACCCTAGACACATAACGTAGCATCACACTATTCCAGAATAATTCTGACTGAGATATATAGATATGTGGTAGCAAGTAAGGTTATCTATAATACACTACTCTTAATAGATATAGATACCTTCACAGCTGATCTCAGTCAGTACACTAAGTCCCCTATAAATATTTATAACATCCCACTTCACCACATATATTGGGGTCTCGCTCTTGGGATTTTGAATCTTTCCCTATTAAAAATATTGGGGGTAATTCACTTCAGGGAATATAAGAATTAAAAGGTATCCTTGGGTGGAATTAAATAAGGTTGAGCTCACGGTGCCTGTGTTGTCCATTATATATATTAGAGATTGAATTGTTGGTTAGACATTGTATAAATTTACCTGATAGACAATGGCGGACCTGGCCAAATTTCGATCTGCTGCTGTTCAGACTGCAAAAGAGTTAGGATTAGATGGGCAAGTTATGGTTGCCTATGTCACTACGGAATGTGACAAATTTATTGAACGCGAAGAAAGAAGGTTTGAAGCCGAAAGAAAGTTAGAGGCTGAAAGGGAAATTAAGAAGTTACAAGCTGAGGCTGAGACTAAGAGGTTGCAGATTGAGGCTGACAAAGAGGCTAAGAAATTGGAAGCAGAAAGAGAAGACAAAAGATTAGCTGCAGAAAGAGAAGAGAAGAAATTAGCTGCAGAAAGAGAAGAGAAGAGATTAGCTGCAGAGAGGGAAGCAGAAAAGGAGGAGAAGAGATTACAAAGGGAACATGAGTTACGACTAAGGGAGTTTGAGTTTCAAGGCCATGCTCCTGAAAATGGTGCCAGTCCCTTTGCCTCTGATGCTACGGTTACTCAAGGAGCCTCAACCTCAGCTATGAATTTTCATTTAGATCATTTTGTTGAGAAAGACGATGATATTGAGAGCTACCTAAATAGGTATGAACTATTAGCTACCACGTATGGGTTAGAGAGAGAAAGGTGGAGCTTAAAGTTATCTCAGGGACTTCGTGGGGCAGCTTATGAAGTTTTTGCAAAAATGAGCAGAGGTGATCAGGAAAATTATGACATGCTAAAGCAGGCTCTTTTGTTAAGGTATGAAAAGAATGCAGAGTTCTATAGAAAAAAATTTAGGAATGCTAAACTACTGTCAGGTGAAACCTATCACCAGTTCTCTGCACGAATAGAGACATACTTGGAGAAATGGACTTCTCTGGGGAAAACCCAAGATCTTAAGGAAATGGTCCTTATAGAGCAACTAAGAGAGTCCATGGCTCCAGACCTGAGAAAGTTTCTCATGGAACAAGGTGCAGAGAGGCTGGGTGAGTTGCTAAATGTTGCTGAAAGGTATCAAGCAGCTCAAGCAGAGGTAACAGGTAATAAAAAGAAACAGGTGGATAACTTTAGGGCACCACAGAACTTTAATAAATTTGATCCTAGGGATCAAAATAAAGGTAAGCACCAATTTGATAGGCCACGGTATGAAAATAAAAATAAATTCCCACAATTCGATGAAAGGAAATATAATGAAAGAAAATCTTTCAACCAAGGAAAAAGGTGGTGTAAAAATTGTCAGATGGACAATCATGACACTGACCGTTGCAGAAGGAAACCTGTGTATATGGCAACCCTTCAGGTCAGGTCGACCTCAAGACAGGAGGAGGATATTATGTTAGATACCACTCCAGAAGAGATGAGGAAGGCACAGGCTGGGGATAAAACACTCAAGCCTTGTTTCAGAAAATTGTCAACTTGTCATATAACTCCAGGCAAGGGAGATTTTTACATGAAAAACAAGTTGATGTATAGGAAGACTGGAGCTAGATCCAATGGTCACGGACAGCTGGTTCTTCCAAAAAGATATAGGACAGAATTAATAAGGAGCCTACATGTGAAACCAGATGGGGACCATGAGAAGATAGGTACCATCATTCAAAAGGTGGCTCACAATTATTATTGGCCCAAAGCAAGATGGGACATTGAGAATTTTGTAGAAAGGTGTAGCATAGCACATGAGGGAACACCCACAAGTGGGAACATGGATCAGGACCTGGACACGCCAAGGGGAAAAATTAGGCCTGACAATAAAAAGAAATATAGATTTGATAAAGTGGACCAAATGGAATGGGAAGCCCCTTTTCACGGACAAGCTTCACTTAACTGTTTTACAATGGCCACTATGCGGAGAGTGCAAAAAGATGTCTTACCCCAGGATAAGCCGAAAATCCCTCAATCGGACTTAAACAAACTGGAGGAAGAGGATGTAGAGAGGAAATCTCTCATCAAGAATTTTAAGTGGGGAGAAAGCCCCAAAAGAAAAATTGGTAGCGGTCGTTTTGTGAATGATAATTCTGGGAGGAAAAATCATCACTATAAAGCTTCGAGTGGAAGAGACCATACCGGTGCATGGACAAATAGGTCCACACAATTAAAGGTCCATATGTAGCTTTGTTAAGAACGTGGACTGATGAAAAGGCAGAGGAAAACATTACATCTTCATACCAATATGTGAATGAGCTGACCACTCGGTTAAAAACTGGCTGGAAACTTGCCAATGAAAATTTGAAACAAGCCAGGAAGAAACATGCTGCCTATTATAACAGGAAGGCGAAAGACAGAAATTTGGCTGTGGGAGAGAAAGTACTGCTTCTTTTGCCCGGGAGTCAGAATAAGTTACAAATTGGATGGCAGGGTCCATATACAGTTCTAGAGAAGGTGTCTAGAACAAATTATAAGATAGATAAGAAGGGGAAAGAAAAAATCTATCATGTGAATCTCCTGAAGAAATATTTGGAAAGAGAACATCAGGAAGAGACACACTTGTTGACCTTGTCCATCGCCATGGAGATGAAAAAGGAACCACTTTCATCATTTGAATATCCATTACACCCCTGTGAGACAGCAGCACAGGTGAAAATCAGTACACATTTAACGAAAACTCAGAAAGAGAGAGTGCAACAGGTTCTAAATAATCATGCAGAGGTGTTAACAGACCGACCAGGGCATACAAACCTATTGGAATATGATATGAAACTCATAGACTCCACACCTGTCTGTATGAAACCATATTCGATTCCGTTTGCTAAGGAAAAGCTTTGAAGGAAGAGATAGACTATCTGTTGAAGGAAGGAATTATTTCGCACAGTGAGTCTTCGTATAGTTCCGGTGTTGTACTCTTAAGGAAGCCCTCTGGAGAACATAGACTCTGTATAGATTACAGGAGACTGAATGCTATTACAGAAGGACAGGTGGATCCATTGCCGGATACAAATCAGCTGTTTGCCAGACTAAATAAAGCTAAATATTTCTCAAAAGTGGATCTGAGTAAAGGATACTATCAGATTCCAGTAAAGCCTGAGGTTAGACCATACCTAGCTTTTAGTACCTCAGAAGGACACTATGAGTTTAATAGATTGCCATTTGGATTGAAGAATGCGCCTAGTGTCTTCTCTAGAATGATGAGAAAATTATTGGATCCTCTGAATAATCCCTGTATAACAAATTTTATGGATGATATCCTTATAGCAACAGAAACATTTGAGGAACACATTGACTCTCTGAACATGCTGTTTGATCGACTTAGGGAGGCAAATTTAACAGCCCGACCAACCAAATGTTGCGTTGGATGTAAAGAATTGGAATTTTTGGGACACACAGTTTATCAGGGAAACATGACCCCTGACCCAAAGAATTTAGAGAAACTACAGAAAGCCCCGAGACCACAAACCAAGAAGGACGTGAGATCCTTTGTCTCATTATGTGGTTTCTACCAGAAGTATATCAAAAACTTTAATTCCATATGTGCACCGTTAACTGAATTGACACGTAAAGGACATCCAGATCGCATTACATGGACACCACAATGTGAAATGACTTACCAAGAATTGAAGGAAAAGCTCACAAGTAAACCCATTTTGAAATTACCTGACTTAAGTCAAGAATTCATAGTAAGGACGGATGCAAGTAATATTGGGTTAGGTGCAACTCTACTACAGAAATCAGATGCATTGGATGGGGAATTAAGCCCAGTGGCATATGCTAGCAGAAAGTTGAATAAAGCTGAAATCAACTACTCAACTAGCGAAAAAGAATGTCTTGCAGTAATATGGGCAATAAAGAAATTCAATATTTATCTATATGGGAAGGCATTTAAGTTGCAAACAGACCACAAACCTTTATCGTTTTTAGCACAGGCTAAGCATGAGAACTCTAGGTTACTCCGATGGTCTTTGCTTCTGGCTCCATATAATTTTAGCATTGAGTATATATCTGGAAAAACCAATTTGGGAGCGGATTTTTTAAGCCGCCATCCGTGTGATGAGAATCACCGTAAACCCCAGAAATAATAATAAATTTCTCTATGTGTATATAGAATAAAGGACTGACATATAATGTCTGTTTTAAGAGGGGAGGTGTCATGAAATATTCTAATCCACATATATAAATTATTAGGTAAATATGAAGCCTAACAAATAAAATTAATAAAGAGAAGAGCAATGGTAAAATAACAGTGCTGTCACAAAGAATGTACTCGAAATCCCCCTTGTTTTCTGCTTCGTCTGCAAATTGTAACGCTTTCACGTTGATATAAAAGCTTACTGTATTATTACCCGCCTTCTTCAATGAAACGTGTGCTGCATTTCTAAGAAAAACATTGAGACGTACTGCGTAATGACCTAAATTAATCCTAACATTAATTATACTGCGTTACCAAAACGAACGAACAGATGGACAAAAGGATAAAGAGAGAGGGGAGGGCTGAAAATCAGGAACGCATGCAACACGCGTCGCGCGATACACAAATGCTGCCATCACGCGTGTAAGTCTACATGCACTAATTTTTTTTCAGACGGACAGTGATAAAATACACTACCCTTTCCCAGAGTTAGGTTTATAAATCATAAAAAACTCTTATTAGAAAAGATAACATTAGATGGGTTTACGGTTGAACACATAACAGTACCCAGACAGCACATCTTCGAAACAGGAGGTAGAAGAAATTGCATATTTTGAACGCAGCCACGTAGCTCCTTTAAATTTGTATTTTTGGGTTCCTTAGGGCTTGCTGACAAATAATATGTAAAACGTTACGCAAATAGTCCAGGAATTAATAAATTATACCCAAAATAAAATATTGGGGGTGCCTGACAGCATAAAATCATTTCTGCTCATAAGATTTTTTTTTAACGTGTTTGAAAAAAATTTACGTTACAGAAATAGCCTACCATGTAAACTCCAAATTGATTGGAGCGCAACAAATGAAAGCCTAACCACGATTGGTCGGGCTATAAATACTATCTTGGTTGTTAGGGGAGACGGGAAAAGATAACAGTTTTTCAAACACTTGTCGAAACGGGGCTCATTGGTCAGACTCGCTGATATACACACTTGGGAGCGTTAGTTCGAAACCACTTGTTTAAAATAGCTTGATAAAGCATCAGTGCGTTGAAGCCAGCTTATATTTTGCTAAATAAAAGCCTGGAAGATAAGCAGATGGGAATTTGTGCCAGTTTGTGCCAGAATTCATTGCTAATCAACGTATCTGTGTTTATTCGTATGAATTGTGGTAAGCTTGAACCATTCAATATCTTTTAATGAAAATTGAATGTGAATTGTTGATTTATGCCTGTATATATATGTGTAGTTCAGTGGCAAACGTGAGGTAAAGCCTATAATGCTCCAGCCTGAACAGAGGGTGTCGGAGAGAAGTAAAACGGCATGGAATGGCCAAATAGTACACTGACACCTGGATGATTGACTAGAAAGAAATAATGCTGGAAGTGCAGAGGCGTAGTAACCATTAAGAAGGGTAATACTGGAATAAAGTATTTCAAATGAAGCTGACAGTTGGCCTAACGCTCTGAACTCAATGTTTGTGCTGTATTGTGATCAGTGTAAAAGAGAGTATAAGTTAGTTATGAAGTAGAAGGTACATCCTTCTTGATTTCAGGGACAGTGGTCTTGATGGTACTGAGCAGCACCTGGTCAGAGCTTTGCTGAATCCAGTGTCGGACAGCATACTCCTTGGTCCTTTTAGCTATCAGTGAGGTGTCTCCAGAGCCCAGAGGAGAATTCGAGCAGAGGAGTCCTTTCCTGCCGCCATCACGCCAGATAAGCTAAGTTGGCCAGCTGAGCTCAACATTATGTCCCCTCATCTTGAAATGACTTTGTAAAAATAACATTAAGAGGGGAATTTACTTGTCTTAAAATCAGGAACTGTGAACATCTCCAATACTAGTCCCTAAAGACAAACTATTGAAGTCATGATGACAAATACCAACAGAGCTTGAACAAAACAAAACCAGTATTACCTCATTTTACTACTACACAACTGACACACATAGAACATTTGTAATAATATATGTCACTACAATATTCATATTAAATACATTCTGTACATAACTTGTAATTTAAATTGATTGTGATTCCTGGTTCCCTTGTAGTTGAATCAGGACACATATTCATTCATGCCAGTAATGAATACATATTGTTATTTGAAAGTTTATCAGTGACTCTTTTAAGATATCTTTGTAGAGTGTTATATGTATGTGAGTGTCACAGTGTTGTCAAGAGTAGTGGATTAAATTAAATTGTTTATCTGTCTGTTGTTGTGACTTACACTTCATCATACACATACCCTAGACACATAACGTAGCATCACACTATTCCAGAATAATTCTGACTGAGATATATAGATATGTGGTAGCAAGTAAGGTTATCTATAATACACTACTCTTAATAGATATAGATACCTTCACAGCTGATCTCAGTCAGTACACTAAGTTCCCTATAAGTATTTATAACATCCCACTTCACCACAGCACTTGATGATGATATAGCGCTTTTAAATTTTGTAGTGAAAGAGTTAGTCCAACATTTATGTAGCTTGAAATTCTTTCTCGTTACAGCCTCTGCCACTTAGAAAGTTACACAATCATCCCATACCATCTACCGGTATATCGGGATTTATCTTATGCCGACTTATGGAGCAGAGAGTTTCCTGACTAGGATAATACATTTTTGAATCCGCTAGTTCGGATAACCATGTCAAACAAGATTCTATTTAACAAGCAAGTTAACCGTCAACAATGACGGGGGAAATAATTATATTCTCTTTCTGCTGCATGTCCTGATAGCGGCACTTTTTTCTGTGGTTTTTAAAAATTCTTTTCATTCTATTTCATTGGATTTTTTTTAAGCTAAACCAAAAAGAAGAAAAAACACCCACAGACAACAACACTCCAAATACACCTTTTCTTAAGCCGTCTCCGAATCATAATTTCAGAGCATATTCACTTGGGCGACTAAATCGGCCGAAGTATCAATAATTATTTGGGCGAAATGGGACATACGTCACCCTCAAATTCATTTCAATCTCCTAAAACTATTAATTGTGATCATTTCGTACAGCAGTGTATATATTGTATTGTACAGATCCGTTTGACTTCAACTTTCTGTGAACTCTAATTATTCTCCACTGCTGTGTATAAATCCAAGAAAGGGATACATATTCGTTCTTACTGGCAATGATTTTGCGAGGAAATCTGGGTAATATATCAAGGCGAAAGTACATAAATTTTCCCTTGAAGGTGATGCTCGATTTTAATGCATATTCAGTTAAGTTTGAATGGTGCACTGCACGCCTTTTCTTAAAAAATTTTTTGAATTTTTTTTTACTTGTTACGTTTCACTTGGAAAATTAAGAGGTTTAAGTCTGTGGCTAGAATTAATGAACATCTGTTTCCATCTCTACAGGCCACGAATAATTACAGAAAATGGACATCTGATCTTCCAATCAGGATTAAACCGCAACATCACATTTAGGTCAGGATCAGCAGGAGCAGTTTTTATAGATAACCTTGACCTGAAATATGCTGTCACTCTGGTGAGTTACTGACTTCAGAAAAAACTAGTCTTGTACGACTGTGTAGCGAGATGAAAGACATATGTATTAAAACACGAGTTGCAAACATGCGAACACATCACACAGACTAATTTGTAGGGAAATCCTTTAATTGTTTTTGAATGTTCTAAAGCTGTTGATAAGGTAAATGATTATTTTAACGGTAATTAGAAAATATTACGCCAAGATAAAAAAAATTTTTCCTTAATGTTAAACTCTTTTGACACTATTACTAGTACTGCTATTACTATTACTGTACTACTATTACTACTACCACCAGGACCACTCCTAATACTATTACTACTATTATTACTACTATTAATACTACTACTACTACAACTCTTACTACTATTACTAGTACTACTATTACTAATGCTGTTACTACTATTACTGCTACTACTATTACTGTTACTACTATTACTGCTACTACTATTACTGTTACTACCATTACTGTTACTACTATTACTGTTACTACTATTACGGTTACTACTATTACTGCTACTACTATTACTTTTACTACTATTACTAACACTAATACTATTTACACTACTATTATTAGTATTACAACGATTACTACTAGTACTGTTACTGCTACGACTATTACTACTACAACTATTACTACCACGGATATTGCTACTACTATTACTAATACAACCAATACTACTACAACGATAACTACAAATACTATTACGACTGCGAATATTGATACTACTATTACTGCTAATACTTTTACTAATAATACTTCTATTTATATTACTACAACTATTCCTACTACAACTATTACTACTACAACTATTACTACTACAACTATTACTACTACAACAACTACTACTACTTCATTACTACCAGCAATATTTTTACTACTACTATTATTACTACTACGACTATTACTACTACAAATACTGATACTACTACTGCTGCTAATATTTTTACAAATACTGCTACTATTTATATTACTACAACCATCACTACTACTACTACTACGATTACTACTACTATTACTGATACTATTACTACTGCTATTACTATAACTATTACTACTACATCTATTACTACTGCAACTATTACTACAACTATTACTGCTAATACTTTCACTAAAACTACTACTATTTATATTACTACAACTATTTCTACTACAATTATTACTACTACAACCATTACTACTACTACTATTACTACTAAAAATATTTCTACTACTACTATTACCACTACTATTACTACTACTACGATTACTACTACAATTACTACGACTAATTTTACTACAACCATTACTGCTACAATTATTACAACTACAATTATTACTAATACAACTATTACTACTATTACTACTACAATTATTACTACTACTACTACTACTGTTACTACCACAACTATTACTACTACTGTTTCATCTCCATCTTCTCCTTGTCAATTTACTCTTTCTTTTCTTGTCTTTTCTCCTTCATTTCCCACAGCCTAGTCATCCTATACATTATTTTTATTTTTTCTGACTTCAAGTCATTCAGATCCCATGCTGCAAGTGAAACAAGCAATAGTCACAGTTAACTTCAACAACAAAAATGGCATAGAGAACACCCAGACATAACAGAAGCGGTCTACTCCTTGCCAAATATGATTTCAAGTGATTGTTGTCTGCATACCACTTTTTTTTTTTTTTTTCAAGAAATTAAAAGTCAGGCAGACAGACATGTGTCCACGTGGAGAAAAAAAAAAAAAAAAAAAAACAACAACAACAAAAAGAACATGTTCTACCAGAATATCGGCTTCACTATCATTTTGTTATTGTTGATCCGAATTGACGTCATTGCCTTCCGGACAAATCCATTGATTCTCAGTCTCCCTCAGCAAATGTTGAAGGTTATGAATACTAATCGTTCCTGTTGCGCACTGGTTGTATACACGAAGGATGCTTCCTCTCATACATCCATCTCTGCTGGTCTTACGTTTGATGCCAAATTCCAGCAATTTTAGCATTGATGATTCATCGATTCCGGTGTCGTTCTCTAATAGGCGATCATTAATTGCCCTCAGTATCTCTACCTTATTCATATCCAATGCACCTTCTATAGGTGATATTGAAGCTAGTCTGTCAGCTCTTTCATTGCCGCGTACCCCTGCATTGCTAGGACAGTAGATCCACAACAGTTCGTGAAGATTAAACATTTAAAACACATAAGGAAGGGAAACCACGAGGCCTGTAAACAGTAAATTAATATGAAACAAATATAAAGGTATGTTATAAGGCACTCGTAGGAAATAAAGAAGTAGAACACCAGACAACAGAAAAACAACAGACATGAGTGGCTTACCCAGGATTTGAACCCTGGACCTTCCGTGCGACAACACCGCCTAGCTATGCAAGCGAATCACACTGTCCTCCCTGCCATCTACGCATCCCCAAAAAAGGATGTTTCAATGACAGGTCATTAGTGCGAACCTCTATACATAACACCGGAAGTTTACCATGGGCAGTTCAGCCTATTAATGACGCAATCACTTCTGTTGTTCCCCTATATATCAGTATCGGTCAGTCCAACAAGACAAAGACCTTAATACTGTGTCCAGTATGATAGTAGACTTAGAACAGTAAGAACAGGATAGAGGGTAGGTTTGGTATACCCTCTATCCTGTTCTTACTGTTCTAAGTCTACTATCATACTGGACACAGTATTAAGGTCTTTGTCTTGTTGGACTGACCGATACTGATATATAGGGGAACAACAGAAGTGATTGCGTCATTAATAGGCTGAACTGCCCATGGTAAACTTCCGGTGTTATGTATAGAGGTTCGCACTAATGACCTGTCATTGAAACATCCTTTTTTGGGGATGCGTAGATGGCAGGGAGGACAGTGTGATTCGCTTGCATAGCTAGGCGGTGTTGTCGCACGGAAGGTCCGGGGTTCAAATCCTGGGTAAGCCACTCATGTCTGTTGTTTTTCTGTTGTCTGGTGTTCTACTTCTTTATTTCCTACGAGTGCCTTATAACATACCTTTATATTTGTTTCGTGAAGATTAAAGGCTTCTATGGAGGTTTTCCATTCATGCTGGAGCCATCCACTTTGGACCTTCCGAAGCATGGATCGTGAGTCTGAACAATAACTGTCCTTGTTAATGAAGTCTCAGACAGCAACTTTAAAGCTGTAGTAGCTGCCTCTGCTTTCATTCTCATGCTGGAGGCTGTTATAATGTAAGTCCCAATATGTTCAGCGACGATTCTGCCCTTTACTATAACAGAAAAGCCCCATCCAAATTTCTCACCACGGATTACATACCCATCAGCGTACACAATGGCATCATCATCCCCAGCATGATCATTTATCAGCTATCAATTTCCAGCTCTGCCCTCCAATTGGCCCAAGCTCTGCACTCTCTACCAAGGCTGATGATAACTTGCTGGTAGTGCATTCAGTTCTCACTTGACTTACTCCAACCTCCTTCCTTGAATATATTTTAAACTGTGGTCACCTGTCTAATAGTTCTCTCTGTCCATGACACCCCCTTCTTTATTCTTGCTCCTCTGAGCATAACCTTCATCAACATATTTGAGGGAGCAACAGTATGGCACTGAGAAAAGCATGAGGCAGACCGCAGGCTTTATGAGAGAAACATATGCTATTATAAGAAAAGAAACCAAACTTGCACGCACATACAATGCAAATCAATCTCTTAACGTTTCTTCCTCAGTGTAATCTCGCTTTCGACATTTTCAGCACGCACATAGAATGCAAATCAATCTCTTAACGTTTCTTCCTCAGTGTAATCTCGCTTTCGACATTTTCAGCACGTACATACAATGCAAATCAATCTCTTAACGTTTCTTCCTCAGTGTAATCTCGCTTTCGACATTTTCAGCACGCACATACAATGCAAATCAATCTCTTAACGTTTCTTCCTCAGTGTAATCTCGCTTTCGACATTTTCAGCACGCACATACAATGCAAATCAATCTCTTAACGTTTCTTCCTCAGTGTAATCTCGCTTTCGACATTTTCAGCACGAACATTCAATGCAAATCAATCTCTTAACGTTTCTTCCTCAGTGTAATCTCGCTTTCGACATTTTCAGCACGCACATACAATGCAAATTAATCTCTTAACGTTTCTTCCTCAGTGTAATCTCGCTTTCGACATTTTTAGCACGCACATACAATGCAAATCAATCTCTTAACGTTTCGTCCTCAGTGTAATCTCGCTTTCGACTATTTCAGCACGCACATACAATGCAAATCAATCTCTTAACGTTTCTTCCTCAGTGTAATCTCGCTTTCGACTATTTCAGCACGCACATACAATGCAAATCAATCTCTTAACGTTTCTTCCTCAGTGTAATCTCGCTTTCGACATTTTCAGCACGCACATACAATGCAAATTAATCTCTTAACGTTTCTTCCTCAGTGTAATCTCGCTTTCGACATTTTCAGCACGCACATACAATGCAAATCAATCTCTTAACGTTTCTTCCTCAGTGTAATCTCGCTTTCGACATTTTCAGCACGCACATGCAATGCAAATCAATCTCTTAACGTTTCTTCCTCAGTGTAATCTCGCTTTCGAAATTTTCAGCACGCACATGTGTCGTGGAATATTCTAATCCACATATATAAATTATCAAGTAAATATAAAGCCTAATAAATACATATAATAAAGAAAGGAAGAAGAATGGTAAAGAACAGTGCTGTCACAATGACAGTACTCGAAATCCCCTTTGTTTTATGCTTCGTCTGCAAATTGTAACGTTTCCACGTTAAATAGGCCTTCTGCAACATACACGCGTTTCCCAAACACACAATAAAATGTGCTGCCTTTCTAAGTAAAACCTTGAAATATGCAAGTTGACCTAAATTTTAAATTCCATTCATGTCTTTTTTCTACACTGCGTTACCAAAACGAACGAACAGATGGACAAAAGGATAAAGAGAGAGGGGAGGGCTGAAAATCAGGAACGCATGCAACACGCGTCGCGCGATACACAAATGCTGCCATCACGCGTGTAAGTCTACATGCACTAATTGTTTTCAGACGGACAGTGATAAAATACACTACCCTTTCCCAGAGTTAGGTTTATAAATCATAAAAAACTCTTATTAGGAAAGACAACATTAGATGGGTTTACGGTTGAAAACATAACAGTACCCAGACAGCACATCTTCGAAACAGGAGGTAGAAGAAATTGCATATTTTGAACGCAGCCACGTAGCTCCTTTAAATTTGTATTTTTGGGTTCCTTAGGGCTTGCTGACAAATAATATGTAAAACGTTACGCAAATAGTCCAGGAAATAATAAATTATACCCAAAATAAAATATTGGGGGTGCCTGACAGCATAAAATCATTTCTGCTCATAAGATTTTTTTTTAACGTGTTTGAAAAAAATTTACGTTACAGAAATAGCCTACCATGTAAACTCCAAATTGATTGGAGCGCAACAAATGAAAGCCTAACCACGATTGGTCGGACTATAAATACTATCTTTCGTTGTCAGGGGAAACGGGGAAAGGTAACATTTTTTTCAAACACTTGTCGAAACGGGGCTCATTGGTCAGACTCGCTGATATACACACTTGGGAGCGTTAGTTCGAAACCACTTGTTTAAATAAGCTTGATAAAGCATCAGTGCGTTGAAGCCAGCTTATATTGTGCTAAATAAAAGCCTGGAAGATAAGCAGATGGGAATTTGTGCCAGTTTGTGCCAGAATTCATTGCTAATCAACGTATCTGTGTTTATTCGTATGAATTGTGGGACAGTGGTCTTGATGGTACTGAGCAGCACCTGGTCAGAGCTTTGCTGAATCCAGAGTCGGACAGCATACTCCTTGGTCTTTTTAGCTATCAGTGAGGTGTCTCCTGAGCCCAGAGGAGAATTCGAGCAGAGGAGTCCTTTCCTGCCGCCATCACGCCAGATAAGCGAATTGGCCAGCTGAGCTCAACATTATGTCCCCTCATCTTGAAATGACTTTGTAAAAATAATATTAAGAGGGGAAATTAATTGTCTTCATATCAGGAACTGAGAACATCTCCAATACTAATTTCCTTAAGACAAACTATTGAAGTCATGATGACAACTACCAACAGAGCTTGAACAAAACAAAACCAGTATTACCTCATACTACTATTACACAACTGACACACATAGGATATTTTTAATAATATATGTCACTACAATATTCATATTAATACATTCTGTACATAACTTGTAATTAACATTGATTGTGATTCCTGGTTCCTTTGTCTTTGAATAAGGACACACATATGCCTTTATGATAGAAATGAATACATATTGTTATTTGAAAAGTTACGAGTGTCTCCTGTAAGATATTCTCATAGAGTGTTATATGTATGTGAGTGTCACAGTGTTGTCAAGAGTAGTGGATTAAATTAAATTGTTTATCTGTCTGTTGTTGTGACTTACACTTCACCATACTCATACCCTAGACACATAACGTAGCATCACACTATTCCAGAATAATTCTGACTGAGATATAGAGATATGTGGTAGCAAGTAAGGTTATCTATAATACACTACTCTTAATAGATATAGATACCTTCACAGCTGATCTCAGTCAGTACACTAAGTCCCCTATAAATATTTATAACATCCCACTTCACCACAACATGGCCAAACCATTTGTGCATTAGCATACTAGTCATTTAGATTGAATACATGTAACTTTCATTGTTATTAAATAATATGCTATTGTTTATTATTTCAGACCAAAACAAACAAAGAGTCCATAGATAGACTACAGAATTCGCTCACCTCGGTAAATACGTTGTTTTAACTCAGTATTTAACATTTGTAGACACATACCGCCCCGTGTAGTTACCCGGGGGGTCTCTGATGAGACAAATACAGAATAGGAATACTACTCCCTTAGGCATGTCGTACAAGGCGACTAGCATGAGTTTGGGCAAAAGGCTGGCAACCTCATCATGTAAAACACATTGTTACAGAAACCGCCACAATTGAGCAAGGGTGCAGGCTTTCTGCAAGTTAAACAGTTGCAGTGCGTGGCTTATGCTCCATAAGGAGCGAACAGGAAAGTGATGATGATGATGATGTTGATGATGATGTTGATGATGATGATGATGTTACACAATTCGTCGTTTCTAATGTTGTCATCCATCATCATTTCCATGTTCACTCCTTATGAAACATTGAACCACCTCTGGTGCTGGTCCACTTATATGATGTTCTCTCGCACTTGTTGTTTCCTTAACGATCAATATGACGTAATAAGGTTACTAGTCTCATAATTATCTTCCTTAGTTAGTTAAAATCTATCAGTGTCAGTTTCATCAAAATGTGATGGTTCATCAGTGTCTGTCAGTGCTGGATCGGCCGAATCAGTGCTACACCAGACCAGTCAGTGCTACATGAGATTAAGTCTCGTCTCCAAATCGAAAGTTGGTTGCAGTGTATCTCCATCATATTTTTGTTCATAGCCTTGATGGTAAACTCAGAATGTAATATGTTCTGGTCAACTTCTTAATGTTTTCATTCCACTTTTTGCACTATTGTCCTGTTTCTAGCCTGCCTTTTAATTCTTTCTTCTACTGCGGTTTTCCTCAAGTCGTTACATCACTTTCAACGTGCAATAACTTGTGTTAGGCTAAATTTCGATCTTTTCGCTGCCTTTCTGTTAATTTCTAGTTCTTTCTTTTTAAAGAACTTCATTTATTTGCTTCTGTTCCATGAAGCTTGCCGCATTCTTCTATGCATCACCATTTCGAGAGTTTAAATTATTTCTTAAAACGTGTTCCTGTTCCATGTTTCAATATTATGCAAGTGAAGTTTAATACGTACAACTTTTGATAACTCTCAATTTTAATTTTTGTATTACTTGTTTCGTTACTACTGTCCGTGTCATGTTTTTAATGAGTGTGTCGTGTTTTTCTATGTATATTAGTGGTAGGAAAATAATTTTCCATTTTTCAGAATCAGGGTGTCCCAAAAGGCTTTGTCTGTGTCATGTTTTTGTTTGTTATTTGGCCATTTCTATTCTCGTTTTGAATCCTGGAACAAGTCAGAAGTTTCTCATTTTTTGGTCATATATTAACAGAAGATGGCAGACGTGATACAGAAATCATGCCGATAATAGGAGTGGCCAAACGACATTCAAAATCATGAAAGAATTACGGACATCTAAACAGTTAACTCACAAATTAAAACTGGGAATCATCAAATGCTATATATTCTTCAAATGGGATGCATCTCATGGAAATAGATGCAAATAAATAAAGAGGTCTTAGAAAACCTAGGAATGAAAAGATAATTAATGAAGCAGATCACAATTAGATATCAACAATATTTTGGCCATATAAAAAGACATAACACCGGACACTGAAGACCATAGCAGAAGGCAGTGTCGAAGGCAAACGTGCAACAGGAAGATAGCGATATAAGCGGGAAGATAACATCAAGCGAGGAACAGAAAAGGGTCAATTAGAGTGCGCCATCAAGACAGGAGACAGAAGACGTTGGAGATCTATTACAGCCGACCTTCGTTGCGGAGATGGCAGCTGATGATGGTGATTCTCTTTTTTGACTTCTGTTTTACGTCTGTCATCTTCAACATAAGTGGTAGGAAAGTAATTTTTTTAGTTTTCAGATCAGGGTGTCCCTAAAGTGTTGTGTAGTTTGAATCTTTCTTTAATCACTCACTTCTATATAAGATATCAGCAATCTGTAAAACGAAAACGAGTAAGAATTTATTAAAGATTTAGCATATTTAATTGTAAGAATGTTAACTTTCAACATATCCACCATTTTTTTGGATGCAGACCTATTTTCCGAAAGCACACCAGACAGTCACTTTAGGATAACTTCAAAATAGCGTTCAGCTTTGTCTCCAAAATGACGAATATGTTGAAAAGTTAAAATTCTCACAATTAAATAGACTAAATCTTGAATAAATTCCCGATATGTTTTTTTTTTAAACTTTAAAGTTTGTTTATATCCTATATAGATGTGAAGTTATTAAAGAGTCAAACTGCACAGGGACTTTAGGGACACCCTGTACGTATAAGAGAATGTGTTTATCTTTGTTAGCATAGCTGATGTATGCAAAATTGTACAAATTAATTGTTTACGGTTAGCTCTTGTGAGCGAGTACCAGGATATAGAATGAAAGTTAAAGAACAGAATATTAGATGAGCATATGTGCCCAATTCTAAATCCTTTTAAAATAAAGTGCATTCGTTCGTTCGAAGGGTAAAGATAACCCCACATCAGATACGGCCGTACGGGAGTGAAGTCTTAGAAACTTCACTATACGAGGTCTGCCTTATGAGGTGGGGTAACAAGTTCCCTTCTTTTGCTGCCTTTGCCTTCCCTAACTCGATAGCAGAATCATCACCATCATCATTTTCGTTTGTGCTCCTTTACAGAGCAGGGAGCCACTACTTTCGCTAGTCCCCTTGCAGGAAGTCTGCACCAAGCATTCATTTGCTTATTCACTGGTGGTCTCTGTGACAATGTGTTTTAGATGATAAAGTTGCCAGCCACACGCACAACCTTATATTACTTTCATTGTATGACATTTTGAGGGTGCAGTAGTTCTATTATATCTTCAGAGACCCATTTGAACTACACGGAGCAAGAGCAGAATCGGGTACGGTACCCATTAACAGCTGGGTAGACTAGAACATGATCATATTAGGCTTCGATCCTGAAACCCAGTAACTTTGCCGTGAAAGGCAAGCGCACTAACCTCTTAACCAATTGGACGCTCCCGTTCATTCTACCAGCGTTCATTTAATAAAATAAGTCATTATTAATGAACATCGGTCATGAAAACAAAAATGAAATTTAATGAAAGTCATTATACAATGTTATATTCAGAGTTTTGGGAATGTCACGAGTCGGCTGGCCACATTGGAAGATCAGCTCAGGCCCCTGTCAGGTCTTTCAAGCCAAGTCAACACGCTTTCAACGTCGGTAGAAAGTCTGAGAGCTCAGGTAACCAGTACAATGTTGTGTGCGGACACACTGTCTCAGTCAGGTTAAGAGCTATCGATATTGTTTCAGTCACGTTAAGAGCTATCGATATTGTCTCAGTCAGGTTAAGAGCTATCGATATTGTCTCAGTCAAGTTAATAGCTATCGATATTGTCTCAGTCCGATTAAGAGCTATCGGTATTTTCTCAGTCCAGTTAAGAGCTATCGATATTGTCTGTCAAGTTAAGAGCTATCGATATTGTCTCAGTCAGGTTAAGAGGTATCGATATTGTCCCAGTCAGGTTAAGAGCTATCGATATTGTCTCAGACAGCTTAAGAGCTATCGATATTGTCTGTCAGGTTAAGAGCTATCGATATTGTCTAAGTCAGGTTAAGAGCTATCGATATTGTGTAAGATAGGTTAAGAGCTATCGATATTGTCTAAGTCAGGTTAAGAGCTATCGATATTGTCTAAGTCAGGTTAAGAGCTATCGATACTGTCTCAGTCAGGTTAAGAGCTATCGATATTGTCTCAGTCAAGTTAAGAGCTATTGATATTGTCTCAGTCAAGTTAAGAGCTATCGATATTGTCTCAGTCAAGTTAAGAGCTATCGATATTGTCTCAGTCAGATTAAGAGCTATCGATATTGTCTCAGTCAGGTTAAGAGCTATCGATATTGTCTCAGTCAGGTTAAGAGCTATTAACACTTTTTGTGGCAGCGATGGCACTTCTGATGATAATGATGGCGTGGGTTATTGTTGCTTGCTATGACGTAACACTGGTAGTTACATGCAGATTTTACTTATGGAGTTCATAATGATTATTGCATTGATTAATGATGTTGGTCAAACTAAGATTATATCAGAGCAGTGCACTTTCTGTATTTCTGTACAGCCGGAATACTGGAGAGTAACATAAAAGGAAACGTCCTAATTTTAACATTTCCACACAACCTGCCTAAGGATAATTTCCAGAATTTGTATCTTATCACCATCCCCAATCAAGAACTATTTCCTAGGAGTATTCAAGTATATATGCAAACCACCATAGCAGGTAGTCGCGGAAATTGGGTTGGCCATGGCCTCAAAAAATACTACAACACATCACAGGATATGATGTGCTATGGACTCCAGAAGAAAAGGGAAAGAGAGACAAACCAAAAAGGCCCGGGGGAGAACATTGAAGGTCGAAAGTTAGGGCTCTGCACGAAGGATAGCCACCGACGGAGCAAAGTGGAAAGAGTATTTTGCTGCCCAGCAGTCGCCACATGGCATGAGAGTCACTGATTTCTTTGTGATTCAGCGGCTAAGGTTTCAAGGCGAAGATGCTGATAGTGCGCTGATTAATGATGTTAGTTTTTACTGTTCCTGCTGGGGACTATGGCATTGAAAATTATTACTTATAACAGAATGCAACTGGTAATGATGACGTGTAAACAATAATGTTGGTGATGATTATTAATACAACAGTGACATCAGTAATGAGTAAGTGTACTACTATGACATTACTGATAATTACTTACACAACAAAGGCAGTAATCATTATTTATACAACAATGCTATTAATAATAATTGTTTATACAACAATGATATTAGAAATGATTATTTATGCAACAATGACATTATAAATAATTATTTATAAAGCAAGGTCGCTAGTAATGGTTATGTATTCCTTGGACTGAACAAAAAGAACTAATGAAGGAGATCAAAATTAGACAGCTAAAATATTTTGGCCATATAAAAAGACAACAAATTGTTGAAGACCATAATAGAAGAAAGAGGTGATGACAAACGTTCAAGATAAAGACAAAGCTATAAGTGGGAAGATAACATCAAGAGATGGACAGGAAAGAGTCTATCAGAGTGCTCCATCAAGACAAGAGACAGAAGACGTTGGAGATTCATTGCAGCCAACCCTCGTTGTGGAGATGGCAGCTGATGATGATGATGATGATGATGATACTAGTAATGCATGTTTATGCAACAATGACACTAATATTACTTGTATATGATGAGGCACTCTCGATTTCCCCATATGTTCAGGAACCCAGTAAGAACAACAAAGGAATGGTAACCTTTCCTTTTAGACTAGTAAATTATAGAGTGACCTCCCCTTGGAGTCATAGGCCGTAACATTTACAAAGACAAACATTGCCTTAAAAAAAAAATGGGGGTTGGGGGAGAGGTGTCACTCTATAATTCACTACAGGTAAAACTTACCTATAAGACAACATGAGATGCAGAGTTCTTCATGAAAGACAACTTACGTAATAGTATGAGACAGGGAGGGAGTGCAACAGGCATGCTTCTTGTTACCGTATATGATATTACTGGCTATACATTTGATTATGTTTCGGTTCTACAGCTTCATAACAATGATGTATTTTCAGGGACAGGAGAGTCGGTCTTCATTTAACACAAGGATCACCCATCTAGAGGTTCAGATGCCGAGCGCTCAGAACATAAATGACATTCAAACCCAGGTCACAAGTCTAAGGTCAAGGGTAGAAACGCTCGAGAATTCGGTAAATACGATTATCTTGTACCTTTTAAAATATCTAGACTAATGTTGCAAAAAATTATTATTATTATTAAGTAATACTCTAATGCAAGAGAAGACACTACATAGAAGCAAACAAAGAAGTAATCATCATCATCATCAGTTGCCATCTCCACAACGAAGGTTGGCTGTAATGGATCTCCAACGTCTTCTGTCTCTTGTCTTGGTGGTGCACTCTGATAAACTCTTTCCTGTCCATCTCTTGATGTTATCTTCCCACTTATAGCGCTGTCTTCCCCTTGCACGTTTGCCTTCAACTCTCCCTTCTGTTATGGTCTTCTGCAAGGTGTTATGCCTTTTTATGTGGCCAAAGTATTTTAGCTGACGAACTTTGACCTCCCTCATTAGTTCTCTTTCCATACCTAGATTTTCTAGGACCTCCTTATTTGTTTTCATCTCTTTCCATGAGATACGCCCCATTCTTCTATATATCCACATTTCAAGAGCCTCAATTCTGTCTTCCAAATGCTTATTCATCGTCCATGTTTCTGCACCATACAGAAATGCAGAATATATATAACACTTTATGATTCTCAGTTTTAATTTGTGAGATAACTGTTTGGATGTCAGTATATGTTTCATGTTGTTGAATGTAGCTTTGGCCATTCCTATTCTCTTCTTGATTTCTGTGTCACATCTGTCATCTTCTGTTATTATATGACCAAGATATACGTAGCTCTTGACTTGTTCCAGGATTTTCCCATTTACGCTTATCTTTAATGTGGGTTTATCGTCTGTTTTGCTAATTATCATAGTTTTTGTCTTCTCAATATTAATGTCGAGTCCATATTCATGACTTATACTGTTCACTTGCTTCACTAGTTCTTGTAACTCCTGTTCGCTATCTGGTCAAGTTGCCTAAGAAGGGGAATTTACTAGAGTGCACAAATTATAGAGGAATAATGTTACTATCAGTGCCAGGAAAAGTATTGAACAGAATCATTATTGAGAGATTAAAAGAGTGCATAGACAAGCAACCGAGAGATGAACAAGCAGGTTTTCGGCAAAACAGATCCTGTACAGACCAGATAGCCACTTTGAGAATAATAGTTGAACAAAGTCTGGAATGGAATTCACCGCTTTACATCGGATTCGTGGACTACGAAAAGGCATTTGACAGTGTAGACAGAGAATCTCTTTGGAAACTTATGAGGTATTATGGAGTTCCCATGAAGATCATTAACTTAATAAGGAAGACCTATGAAGACATGACATAGAAAGTTCTTCATGAAGGACAACTTACAGAACCGTTTAGGATAAGAACGGGAGTGAGACAGGGGTGCCTCTTGTCTCCATTTCTTTTCTTACTAGCAATAGATTGGGTTATGAAAACATCGACATCACACAACCGAAATGGAATCCAGTGGTATCTGACTAAACAGCTTGATGATCTTGATTTTGCAGATGACTTGGCTCTTCTGTCCCATAACCATAATCAGATGGAAGAGAAAATGAAAATTCTCGATGAGAGGTCACAACAAGTGGGCCTCAAAATACACAGGGAAAAGACAAAGATTATGAGAATAAATACAAGAAATGATAACAAGATTGAACTTGAAGAAACACCACTAAAGGATGTAGAATCATACACATATCTTGGTAGTAATATAGACAAAGTTGGATGGACAGACAATGATATCAAAATAAGAATACAAAAAAGCAAGAGGCGCTTTCGTTGCATTGGGAAACATTGGGAACAAGAGAAATCAAGTCCAACTTGAAAATAAGAATCTTCAACTCAAATGTGAAATCAGTCCTATTTTGTGGCTCTGAGACACGAAGAGCAACAAAAACAACAACCAAAAAGCTACTGACTTTTATAAACAGGTGCTTGCATAGAATAGAAGGACTGAAATGGTATGACAAAGTCACAAATGTGGAATTGATGACCAGAACCAGACAAGTGACAGTGGAACAAGAGTTGAGAAGAAGACGCTGGAGATGGATAGGACACACATGGAGGAAACCTGTTGATAGCATTACAAGGCAGTCCTTGTTCTGGAATCCCCAGGTTAAGATAGGTAGAGGAAGACCAAAGCACACATGGAGAAGAGAACTGGTTACAGAGGTGAAAATGATGAGGAAAACATGGAAAGACCTTGAGCGGATGGCACGGGACAGGAAGACTTGGCATGTGTTTGTTGAAGGCCTGTGCTCCTCGGGGAGCTAAAGGGTATTGATTGATTGATTGAAGAGAAGACACTGGAAAAAGGTTGATGAAAAAATATAAAGCGCTTTCATATTATTATTAATCTTTGCTTTTCAGATCCATAAGCAGTACAAAAACTTAAATCATTCCAAGCGACTCTGTGCGCTAGTTCGTCCCATGTTTTATTTGTCTCGTGTCTGTCTCAAGTTTTTTTTTTTTTAGCTGCACTCTAACTGGTTTACCCAGGGAAATCAAGAAAAACGAGTGACGTGTTATGTATATTATTAGCTGGTTTCCTCAAGGGTCTGTTATATCAATAACCATCGTCTTCTCATAATTCTTGTTTCGCTGCTACCGTATTTATTAAGTTAAATGTGAAGAATACTATTGTGATTAACTTTGTAAGCCATGTTAAAGGACACAACATAATAATGCGCAATTTTGTAAGACATATTAAAGGACACAACATAACAAAGACCAATTTTGTAAGCCATGTTAAAGGACACAACATAATAATGCGCAATTTTGTAAGACATATTAAAGGACACAATATAACAAAGAGCAACTTTGTAAGACATATTAAAGGACACAATATAACAGAGCGCAAGAATACATTGCATACCTCAGGAAAACATTACATCAACCTTGTGATTGAACGAGGCAGCTGATGCTGGTAATTGTCACACTCTATTTAATAAACAGCTTGGCGATCTACATTTTTGTCCCGTGGATCCGGATCTTGCGAGCCATAACTGTAACCAGGTCCAAGTCAAAAAAAGAGAATACCTGATGAGAGATTACAGAAACCGAGTCTGAAAATATACCGGGGAAAAGAAAAAAAAAGATTCTGAGAAAAAAAAAAATTGTCAAACTGATAGCCAGGTTGCACTTAGAAATTCCTTCCAAGATGTGCATTCCATCATCAGCCAAGAACTGCTAACTCGCAGCCAACAAGAGGACATGCGCACCATCATAGCGGGTAGACGCTGGGGTTGGGTTGGCCACGTCCTCGGGGGAGACCCTGACACCATCACTGGGACTGCCGTGCTATGGACTCCAGAGAGAAAGCGAAAACAAGGAAGGCCAAAAGCCACTTGGCGGATAACGGTGGAGGCGGAGATGCTACGTATGCACCAGAGTGGGGCGCCGCACGGGGGATGGCTGTCGACCGAGCAAAGTAGAGACAGTTTGTTGCTGCCCTACAAGACGCAACCAGGCGTGATGGTCACTGATTGCTTTGTCAGTCAGCAACCACGGACCAAAGAAGATGGAGATGTGCATTCACACATATATCGTGGCAGAAATATAAACAAAGCTGGAGGAAAACACCATGATACCAGTAGCAGCCTCCTTCAGTCATTGCTATCTGTGGGAATGATGAGCCCTTGAGGTGATAGCCATCAGTTGCTTTTTTGACCTGATGTTCCTTTCAGCGTGATCTTTTCTCTTCTGCTTGTTGTTAGAGCTTCTTTTTGTCCAATCTGAGGTGGTACCATCCTGTTTAACGTTCTGTGTAGAGTTTCCTTACTAAAGGACACAAGTCGTTCTGGCTGGCCCGTGAGTGACTTACAAAATCTGATTTGTTGATCATCATCCTCCTCATCATCATCATCATCAACAGCATCATCATCATCATCAACATCATCATCATCATCAACAATCACCATCATCCATCATCAATCATCCATCATCATCATCAATCATCATCATCATCATCATCATCATCATCATCATCATCATCATCATCATCCATCATCAATCATCATCATCAACATCATCACATTAACTTCATCATTAACATCATCATTAACATCATCATCATCATCATCATCATCATCATCATCATCATCATCATCATCATCATCATCCATCATCTATCATCTATCATCAATCATCATCATCAATCATCATTATCAATCATCATCATCAACAACATCATCACATTAACATCATCATTAACATCATTAACTTCATCATCAACATCATCATTAACATCATCATCAACATGATGATGATGATGATGATCATCATCATCATCAATCACCATCATCCATCATCAATCATCATCATCAATCATAATCGTCAATCATCATCATCATCAACATCATCATTAACATCATCATTAACAACATCATTAACATCATTAACATCATCATTAACATCATCATTAACATCATCATCAACATCATCATCAACATCATCAACATCATCCTCATCATCAACATCATTATCATTATCATCATCAACATCATTAACATCTCACCATCATCATTATCATCAACATCTCAATATCATCAACATCATCAACATCGTCATCAACATCATCAAAATTATCAACATCATCAATCACCATCATCCATCATCATCATCATCATCCACCATCATCCATCATCAATCATCATCATCAATCATCATCATCATCAACAACATCATCACATTAACATCATCATTAACATCATCATCATCATCCACCATCATCCATCATCAATCATTATCATCATCATCAACATCATCAACATCATCACATTAACATCATCATTAATATCATCATCATTAACATCATTAACATCATCATCATCATCATCATCATCATCATCATCATCATCATCATCATCATCATCATCAATCACCATCATCCATCATCCATCATCAATCATCCATCATCAATCATCATCATCATCAATCATAATCATCAATCATCAACATCATCATTAACATCATTAACATCATCATCATCATCATCATCATCATCATCAACATTATCAACATCATCATCAACATCATTGTCATCATCATCATCAACATCCTCATCATCATCAACATCATCATCAACACAATCATCATCAACATCTCAACATCTCAACATCATCATCTCAATATCATCATCATCATCAACATCATCAACAACATCATCATCAACATGATCATCAATATCATCATCAATCACCATCATCCATCATCAATCACCCATCATCAATCATCATCATCAATCATAATCATCAATCATTATCATCAACATCATCATTAACATCATTAACATCATCATCACCATCATCATTAACATCATCATCAACATCATCATCATCATCAACATCCGCATCATCATTAACATCATCATCATCATCAACATCATCACTATCTCAGCATCACCATCATCATCATCATCTCAATATCATCATCATCATCAACATCATCAACATCAACATCATCATCAACATCATCACTATCATCATCAACATCAGCATAATCAACATAATCATCATCGACATGATCATCAACATCACCGTAATCATCATCGACATCGTCATCATCATCAACATCACCATAATCATCATCGACATCATCATCGTCATAATTTCCTTTGCGCTCCTTACAGAGCATGGAACCACCAATGCCGTGGTTCCCTTGACTGAAGCCTGCATCAAGATTCATGCTCTTGCAACGGTGGTTTTTATGGCAATCTGTATTACATAATGAGGTTACCAGCCCTGTGCAAAACCACAAACTCGTCGCCTGGTACGACATGCTTGAAGGTGCAGTAGCCATATCATGGTTTGCTGATGGATGCGTTGAATATGTTACCTTAATAAATAATAAATAAACATGCTAATTTTTTAGGTGAACACTTTAAGAAACAGAGACGACATCCCAGACAGCGTGGACCGCCGAGTGAGTCACATATCCAACATCTGAACTGCTTACAGCGCCATGTTTTGTGTTTTTCTGTCTATAATATTTATTTCGTGTCGTTTATTTCTTCTCCAGCTTATGCACTGCACATGAGATGTTTGAAACACATGGCTTTACACGAAACGCAATATACTGCGCCCAAAGTCGCTTTGCTTGCTTGTTTAATATTTATAAATATGTTTCATTGTTAAAGTAATTGTAAAACTGTTATTTATGAACGAAACAGCTTTGTGTAGATACGTAGTTACGAGTCTTATAATTTTAGTATTTTTTTCCGAACCATTTGCGTTTTCAACACGATGTTCTTAGCAATACATGTACAGTGTGCAAGAGCTCAAAAAAGTAATAGAAATATCGCACTCTTTACAGTGTGATGTTGTAACAATAGGAATGTTGTTAGACACAGCTTCTGTTAATTACAGCAAACTTTTGTTTTTTAAATACTGAAGTAAATTAAAAATATCAGAATAACGGTCAGTAGCATATGAGAGTATGTTAAAAGAAATAAAAGGGGAAAAAAAAGTGAGACCACAAAGTTTGTTTCGCTAATAAGGTCTGTAATTGTATTTTTTTTTTTTTTTTGGCAACTTGTTTTTGAAGTAGGATAAATACTCTCCAATAATGATGATCTACTAAGACTTCATTTATAAACCGAACCTACTATTAAAAAAAAAAAAAAAACCCCCATCCTCTACGCTACTTTAACTCAGCCATTTTGAGACAGAAGAAGGTTTTTGCCGGAGTCAAGAGAAAGCTGACAAGAAAAGAAGTAATTTTTTTTTTTTAATTGTAAAACTTTTGCCTCGTTTTGGCGAGGCGCATCCCGTTCAACCTAGTCGGTTATATTAGGGCGCATGTCCAAATATAAAAGACCCTTAGGACTGAGACATTATTTAGTCATGGAAAGCCATGGAAAGGCCTTAAACATATAGCACTGGACAAGAAGGGGGAACACTAAAAAACACATAGAGAAATGAACTGGAGAAAGACATGAATAAGAAATGGACAGACCTTGCGCGGATGGCACAGGACAGGCAAAGGTGGCATAGGTTTGTTGAAGGCCTATGCTCCTTGGGGAGCCGAAGTTGGATGCTGGTGGCTATACAAGAAGGCTTGGCGTAATTTTGTTGAAGGGCTGTGCGCCACGGAGGTAGGGGGTGAGTGGGGTGGGGGATGTAATGTAATGAAAGAGGGAGAGAACCACACATAACGAGATAGAAAGAACGATTGTGCTAGGGACGAAAGAACATCAGTAGCTAGAAAGGTAAAAGCCGAAGAATTTAGAATAAGCAAGATAGATCATACAACTAATAATTTAGATTATTTCAGAATTAGCAAATTCCAATTGCTGTACATTTTTTATTCTGCCAAAGTAAAATACAAATAAATGTCAGATCAAATAACCTTGCAGCTGAAAAAATAAAGTTCAAAATTAAAAACAGAATGTTATAAACACTCCTTAATGGTAGATTTAACTTTTTTTTTCTCTTTTAGGGCCAAAATTCAAACCAAGGAGGAGGTAGAGGAGGGGGAGGAAGAGGGGGTGGAGGAAGAGGAGGTGGAGGAAATAATCAACTGAGAGCCAGGGTACAGTTCTCAGATTTGCATAGAATCGTGTGCACTACAGAATGTGAATGGTGCCAAATAACTTCCCCTTAGAACAGGGTTACTTAACCCTTTTTGTGCCATGGGCTCCTTCGATCGTCCTATGAAGGATTTGGACCCCTTTGATTGTCCAATGAAGGCTTTGGGTCCCTTCTTGGAAACAATGTACATAAAAGCATAACTACAAATTTTAGATGTTAGATTATGTACACGGAACCCCCCCCCCCTCCTCCCCCTCCCCCCCCCCCCCCCCCCCCTTCCCCCAATGCATTAATGGGGCCCGTGGTCCACAGGTTAAGAAACCCTGCCTTAGAATGTTCCAGAGCTAAGAATATTTGTTCAACGATTTATTTACTTTGTCAAGTCTACGCAACATTTAGAATTAACTTGTATTGTAAGCTCTATAGAGATGTTATGGATAAATATTTTCAATATTGCATGATTATCACAGTGAAAACAATTTATCGTATCTACAGGAGTCTTTAATGTCTCTGTTCTATCTTCTTCTTTTTTCAAGTACCGTTGCAGGTGACGTGAGTGATCCCGCCTGGCCAATATCTTCTCTCTTTGTTGTCTTCAATCTCTAATTCCTTCAATCTTTACTGTTGTCACGATACATTTTAGCGTTCTTCTTCTCATAACGTGTCAAAAGAAAGTTGATTACTTCCTTCTAATAAAAGAAATAAGCTTTCTTTGCGCTCTGGCTTTTTTCAGAACTCTTTTTAATCTGCCCATTGTATTCTTTAAATTCTTATGTAAACCCAAATCTCTGTTGCCTCCATGGCTTTTCCTGCTTGTCTCTAAATTGTCCACGGCAATTCTATAGGCCTACGGAGTCAAATGTCTCATTTATATAAATCTTCAAGATTTAAACTATTTTCGCTTCTACACAGCACTTGTGGTTTACTCACTTAGAGATCACCTTCCTCAGTTACACAATAGCTCACATATTTGCACAGGGCCAGATTTAGACTTGGTGAGGCATAAGCTATAGGACGTTGTAGAGGCCCTATTTGGCAATTGGTAACAAAAATATTTTACTGAAAAAGTTAAAAGGAAGCAGTTAGGCAATTTCTTTGAAACACATCATACTTGCGTTTAAAAAATCATTTAGGCATATCATGTATAACGTACGGCAGTACTATCATTATAAGTGGAAATTACGTTACAGACTTACTCTTACTATAACTATTTCAATAACTTTTTGTGCAGCTAAGGCCCCCCCCCCCCCCCTTCCCATCTCGCTACACCAAAGTTAGAGATGCCCCTTCAGACTGTGAAGATCTAAGCTGTAGCTTGTTTAGCTTAAGCCTACATCCGGCCCTAGACTTGTATATCTCTTTATAACAAAAAAAGACGCTTAACGCACCCATCCTTAATTGCAAGACCGCCATTAAATAATAATAATAATAAAACTCGCTAACAGATTAAGAAAGAAAATTGTTTAACACAGTTTGTACTATAATATTTTACCTGTCATTATGCATGTATCCTGGCTAGTTCGGCCAGAATCTGGCATGAATAAAATTATTTACAAAACATGATTGAGTCTAACACATTTCAAGGCATCGTGTGACAATTTTGAAAGTGCTAGTCAGTCTAGACTCATTAATGAACTCTAAAACGTCATGTTTTCTTTGTAACCCAAATGTATGACGCAACAACACAACAACACATTTTCTCTAATGTGAATGATATTAACCCAACCTGTGCCAATTTTTCAAATGAAGCTTTGAGGTTTCTGAAGACTGCTGTATTCCAACTGTTTTTGTATGTAAAAATCAACAAATACAAGTGAAATAAAGATAAATGGTGCATATTAGGGAGATCACCATAGTGAATATGTTGTGAAATAATGACAGCTTAAATTACGCAATGAATAAAAACTTATATGGTCCACATATGGGTGATAATTTTGGGCCATAAGTTAAAAATACAAGCAGTGTGATCTGAAAACTCCCTTCTGTAGCATGCAACTATTTTTGTATGTAAAAGTGAATAAATAAAAGTGATATAAAGATAAATTGTGCGATGCCTATTAGAGGATCATCATAGTGAATGTTTTGTGAAATAATGATAGTGTGGATTATGTAATGAAGGAAAACGTGCATGTTGCCAATAATGGTGATCATTTGGGCAGTGAGTTAACAATTCACTCAATTTGATCTGAAAACTCCCTTTTTAGCATGCAGCCACACCCTCAAATACCATTTACATAACTTGTGTATTCTTTTCTTTAAACTGCACACTAATATTGTTTTAATTAAAATGTAATAGAACATGTATTGCTGTGCATAAGAGCAAAGCGTATTAACTTATATAACGTTCCGTGACCTAATTCACACATTAGATACTGACTTTGTTTGTTTGTTTGAATCCCTGGGCGCGAGTTATTCACTCTTTTGCCCTTTAGGGGACGAGTTATTCACTCGTTCATACCCTTGAGCCAGTTATGGGAAGTGAGGTGTGGGCTTTGTTTCAGCCCCAAGGGAGCATCCTAGACTCAGCGGTATGGTACACCAGGCTCATTTTGGCGTGCGTGCGATACCAAGAGGTTTGACACTCTCTACCCGGTGCAGGGGGGGTTATATCTCCGAGACAAGACTGACACGAGCAATCAGTCATTGGCCATGGCACGAGCAGCTAGACATCACAGTGGCGCCACCATATGGCTGTCAAAGGTGGGCTTTCTTGCAACCCCAGGGAGCATCCTGGACTCAGAAACATAACGCACCAGTCCCACTTTGGAGTGTGTGCCATGTTCCGAGGTTTGATGGCTCTCTACCCTGCAAAGGGGGTTATATCTTCGAGACAAGGAGCGGTCTTGGGCTTTGTTGCAACCCCAGGGAACCTCTTGTCGGGTAGCGAGGGTGCAATGCCACGAGAAAAGAGGTTCTCTACCCTGCAAAGGGGGTTATATCTCCGAGACAAAACGTATCGAGGGAACGGCGCAGCCAGCGCCGAGCCTCTACTACTGCCGAGCTGCATTACCAAGAAGAAACAAGCTCTGGCCCACCTGAACTGGGAGGACCCGGCAACCGGAACCACACAGTCTCGATAGGACACTGCTTTGTTCATTAATGGCGTAGCAGCGACCGAGCCTCTACCACTGTCAAATGACGTTATCTAGACGGACACAGACACATAGCACTGCCTCTACTTTACTGGGAAGACCCGGAAGCCGGGACCACACACAGTCTTGAGAGGACAAAGATCGCAGGAGGGGAAAACGAAACGATGTCGGAACGCTTGCCCCCACAAACGAAACGATGTCGGAACGCTTGCCTCCTTAACATAGCAGCCCCTAGCAGCTGTCTTTAGTGTGGGTTTTGTGCCAGTGCTGTGTACTGTTAGCACTGACTTTAGAATAACGAATATATGGTAACAGCCAAGATTTTTAAAACGCTGAAAATTGTATTGCAGGGCAGAAATGTAAAAAGGCAATTATGCCTATTTCTTTACCCTGATGAAATAAAGATTTCGTTCGTTCGTGGTTGTAAATCATCACCATCGCCTTCATTTCTTTGTTTGCTCACTATGGAGCATAAAGCCACCCTGCAGCCGGTCCCCAGGAAACCTGTGGCAAAGCATTCCTGTGCTCTTTTAGAGGTAGTGCCTGTAGCAGGTTGTTTTAATAAGGAGGGTACTAGCACCTCGTATAATCTCATATTAATTGCCTTTACGAAATGCTGGAGTGAGTATTATGAATGGGTTGATGAATATTACGATAATATTGAAAATTACTGTAGCAGTGATAATCACCAGGGTTGGCTTTAGGGCGGGGTAACCAAGATGACCATCTTGGTCGCTAAGGATAAAGGTACACCGGAGTTGGCGAGGGAAAAAAATGTATTGTTTTTGTTTCATTAAGAACTCAACTTTTCATTAGCTTGACGCAATGTGCCCAGGCCAAAGCACGCTTTGGAAAAAAACTATAAGCAACTTATGTTTAACTTTCCGTTTTAAGATGTTGTGTTTTTTTGTTTTGTAAACAACAACGAATCTTTCTTAATTTTCCATTTCGTTTAATTAACCTGCGTGATTAGAAGTGTAGGGGAAGGGTCGCATGCCAAACTACCTGCCCCGGACCCCGATTGCTGTTAGGCTGGCCATTATTAATGAATCTGTTGATGATAATGACAATATTGATGATAATAAAAGCTTTTATGAAAGTGAAAATTTTGACGACAATAACGAAAATTGTAATGACATCCATAATGACTGTAATTACCAAATTAACTACAATGAATAGTCTGGTAACAAGATGACAAGTGCCAGTGGAACAACAGTTGAAAAGAAGATGCTGGCGATGGATAGGACACACAATGAAGAAACCTGTTGATAGCATTACAAGACAGTCCTTGTTCTGGAATCCACAGGGAAAGAGAGGCAGAGGTAGACCAAAAAAACACATGGAGAAGAGAACTGGAAACAGAGGTGAAAATGATGAGGAAAACATGGAAAGAACGTGAGCGGATGGCACATGACAGGAAAACTTGGCATGTGTTTGTTGAAGACATATGCTCCTCGGGGAGCTAAAGGGTATTGTTTGAAGATGACAATGTGACGATTCACGATAATTACTATTATGCTAATAATGACTATAATGATTATGGTTACCCAAAGAATATGACCATTGCACGCTCAAGCATGTCGTACAAGGCAACTAAAATGAGGGTATGCTTGGAACTGGCAACTTCATGATGGAAAACAAATTGCCACATAAACCATCGCTGCATGTGATTGCTTGCTGAAGGCTTCCTTCAAGTGGACCAGCTGTAAGTGGTGTCTCCGTGCTTCACAAGGAGCGCAAAGGCCACTGACGACGAATTAACTGCAGTGAATATTCGGACTGATCCTAAAGGCGACGAACTGGAACAGGAACCAGGCCAGGAGGAAGACTACCGA